>OY744483.1:331352525-331732657 GCA_963556165.1 Tipula helvola | reverse complement strand
CCACTAAATTCAGAGCCACAAAAATGGAAAATCTGCAATTGTGCTCCGATTTCAATGGTTGATACCTCTATCAATAGGTCTTGAGACCTCCAATGGTCATGCCAACAAGTATTTGGATCGCTTGAATATTTCTTCACATTTCGTGAGAAATTCGATTTTATTGAAAATCAACTGAACTATAGCCCACTAAATTCAGAGCCACAAAAATGGAAAATCTGCAATTGTGCTCCGATTTCAATGGTTGATACCTCTATCAATAGGTCTTGAGACCTCCAATGGTCATGCCAACAAGTATTTGGATCGCTTGAATATTTCTTCACATTTCGTGAAAAATTCGATTTTATTAAAAATCAACTGAACTATAGCCCACTAAATTCAGAGCCCCAAAAATGGAAAATCTGCAATTGTGCTCCGATTTCAATGGTTGATACCTCTATCAATAGGTCTTGAGACCTCCAATGGTCATGCCAACAAGTATTTGGATCGCTTGAATATTTCTGCACATTTCGTGAAAATTTCGATTTTATTGAAAATCAGCTGAACTATAGCCCACTAATTTCTAAGCCACAAAAATGAAAAATCTGCAATTGTGCTCCGATTTCGATGGATGATACCTCTATCAATAGGTCTTGAGAACTCTAATGATCGCTGGAATAGTTCTACACATTTCGTGAAAAATTCGATTTTATTGAAAATCAACTGAACTATAGCCCACTAAGTTCAGAGCCACAAAAATGGAAAATCTGCAATTGTGCTCCGATTTCAATGGTTGATACCTCTATCAATAGGTCTTGAGAACTCTAATTATCGCTTGAATATTTCTACACATTTCGTGAAAAATTCGATTTTATTGAAAATCAGCTGAACTATAGCCCACTAAATTCAGAGCCACAAAAATGGAAAATCTGCAATTGTGCTCCGATTTCAATGGTTGATACCTCTATCAATAGGTCTTGAGACCTCCAATGGTCATGCCAACAAGTATTTGGATCGCTTGAATATTTCTCCACATTTCGTGAAAAATTCGATTTTATTGAAAATCAACTGAACTATAGCCCACTAAATTCAGAGCCACAAAAATGGAAAATCTGCAATTGTGCTCCGATTTCAATGGTTGATACCTCTATCAATAGGTCTTGAGAACTCTGATCGCTGGAATAGTTCTACACATTTCGTGAAAAATTCGATTTTATTGAAAATCAACTGAACTATAGCCCACTAAGTTCAGAGCCACAAAAATGGAAAATCTGCAATTGTGCTCCGATTTCAATGGTTGATACCTCTATCAATAGGTCTTGAGAACTCTAATTATCGCTTGAATATTTCTACACATTTCGTGAAAAATTCGATTTTATTGAAAATCAGCTGAACTATAGCCCACTAAATTCAGAGCCACAAAAATGGAAAATCTGCAATTGTGCTCCGATTTCAATGGTTGATACCTCTATCAATAGGTCTTGAGACCTCCAATGGTCATGCCAACAAGTATTTGGATCGCTTGAATATTTCTCCACATTTCGTGAAAAATTCGATTTTATTGAAAATCAACTGAACTATAGCCCACCAAGTTCAGAGCCACAAAAATGGAAAATCTGCAATTGTGCTCCGATTTCAATGGTTGATACCTCTATCAATAGGTCTTGAGAACTCTAATTATCGCTTGAATATTTCTACACATTTCGTGAAAAATTCGATTTTATTGAAAATCAGCTGAACTATAGCCACTAAATTCAGAGCCACAAAAATGGAAAATCTGCAATTGTGCTCCGATTTCAATGGTTGATACCTCTATCAATAGGTCTTGAGACCTCCAATGGTCATGCCAACAAGTATTTGGATCGCTTGAATATTTCTCCACATTTCGTGAAAAATTCGATTTTATTGAAAATCAACTGAACTATAGCCCACTAAATTCAGAGCCACAAAAATGGAAAATCTGCAATTGTGCTCCGATTTCAATGGTTGATACCTCTATCAATAGGTCTTGAGACCTCCAATGGTCATGCCAACAAGTATTTGGATCGCTTGAATATTTCTCCACATTTCGTGAAAAATTCGATTTTATTGAAAATCAACTGAACTATAGCCCACTAAATTCAGAGCCACAAAAATGGAAAATCTGCAATTGTGCTCCGATTTCAATGGTTGATACCTCTATCAATAGGTCTTGAGACCTCCAATGGTCATGCCAACAAGTATTTGGATCGCTTGAATATTTCTCCACATTTCGTGAAAAATTCGATTTTATTGAAAATCAACTGAACTATAGCCCACTAAATTCAGAGCCACAAAAATGGAAAATCTGCAATTGTGCTCCGATTTTGATGGATGATACCTCTATCAATAGGTCTTGAGAACTCTAATGATCGCTGGAATAGTTCTACACATTTCGTGAAAAATTCGATTTTATTGAAAATCAACTGAACTATAGCCCACTAAGTTCAGAGCCACAAAAATGGAAAATCTGCAATTGTGCTCCGATTTCAATGGTTGATACCTCTATCAATAGGTCTTGAGAACTCTAATTATCGCTTGAATATTTCTCCACATTTCGTGAAAAATTCGATTTTATTGAAAATCAGCTGAACTATAGCCCACTAAATTCAGAGCCACAAAAATGGAAAATCTGCAATTGTGCTCCGATTTCAATGGTTGATACCTCTATCAATAGGTCTTGAGACCTCCAATGGTCATGCCAACAAGTATTTGGATCGCTTGAATATTTCTCCACATTTCGTGAAAAATTCGATTTTATTGAAAATCAACTGAACTATAGCCCACTAAATTCAGAGCCACAAAAATGGAAAATCTGCAATTGTGCTCCGATTTCAATGGTTGATACCTCTATCAATAGGTCTTGAGACCTCCAATGGTCATGCCAACAAGTATTTGGATCGCTTCAATATTTCTTCACATTTCGTGAGAAATTCGATTTTATTGAAAATCAACTGAACTATAGCCCACTAAATTCAGAGCCCCAAAAATGGAAAATCTGCAATTGTGCTCCGATTTTAATGGTTGATACCTCTATCAATAGGTCTTGAGACCTCCAATGGTCATGCCAACAAGTATTTGGATCGCTTGAATATTTCTGCACATTTCGTGAAAAATTCGATTTTATTAAAATCAACTGAACTATAGCCCACTAAATTCAGAGCCCCAAAAATGGAAAATCTGCAATTGTGCTCCGATTTCAATGGTTGATACATCTATCAATAGGTCTTGAGACCTCCAATGGTCATGCCAACAAGTATTTGGATCGCTTGAATATTTCTGCACATTTCGTGAAAATTTCGATTTTATTGAAAATCAGCTGAACTATAGCCCACTAAATTCAGAGCCACAAAAATGGAAAATCTGCAATTGTGCTCCGATTTCAATGGTTGATACCTCTATCAATAGGTCTTGAGACCTCCAATGGTGATGCCAACAAGTATTTGGATCGCTTGAATATTTCTTCACATTTCGTGAGAAATTCGATTTTATTGAAAATCAACTGAACTATAGCCCACTAAATTCAGAGCCACAAAAATGGAAAATCTGCAATTGTGCTCCGATTTCAATGGTTGATACCTCTATCAATAGGTCTTGAGACCTCCAATGGTCATGCCAACAAGTATTTTAATCGCTTAAATATTTCTTCACATTTCGTTAGAAATTCGATTTTATTGAAAATCAACTGAACTATAGCCCACTAATTTCTAAGCCACAAAAATGGAAAATCTGCAATTGTGCTCCGATTTCGATGGATGATACCTCTAGCAATAGGTCTTGAGAACTCTAATGATCGCTGGAATATTTCTACACATTTCGTGAAAAATTCGATTTTATTGAAAATCAACTGAACTATAGCCCACTAAATTCAGAGCCCCAAAAATGGAAAATCTGCAATTGTGCTCCGATTTCAATGGTTGATACCTCTATCAATAGGTCTTGAGACCTCCAATGGTCATGCGAACAAGTATTTGGATCGCTTGAATATTTCTTCACATTTCGTGAGAAATTCGATTTTATTGAAAATCAACTGAACTATAGCCCACTAAATTCAGAGCCACAAAAATGGAAAATCTGCAATTGTGCTCCGATTTCAATGGTTGATACCTCTATCAATAGGTCTTGAGACCTCCAATGGTCATGCCAACAAGTATTTGGATCGCTTGAATATTTCTGCACATTTCGTGAAGATTTCGATTTTATTGAAAATCAGCTGAACTATAGCCCACTAATTGCTAAGCCACAAAAATGGAAAATCTGCAATTGTGCTCCGATTTCGATGGATGATACCTCTATCAATAGGTCTTGAGAACTCTAATGATCGCTGGAATATTTCTACACATTTCGTGAAAAATTCGATTTTATTGAAAATCAACTGAACTATAGCCCACTAAATTCAGAGCCACAAAAATGGAAAATCTGCAATTGTGCTCCGATTTCAATGGTTGATACCTCTATCAATAGGTCTTGAGACCTCCAATGGTCATGCCAACAAGTATTTGGATCGCTTGAATATTTCTCCACATTTCGTGAAAAATTCGATTTTATTGAAAATCAGCTGAACTATAGCCCACTAAATTCAGAGCCACAAAAATGGAAAATCTGCAATTGTGCTCCGATTTCAATGGTTGATACCTCTATCAATAGGTCTTGAGACCTCCAATGGTCATGCCAACAAGTATTTGGATCGCTTGAATATTTCTTCACATTTCGTGAGAAATTCGATTTTATTGAAAATCAACTGAACTATAGCCCACTAAATTCAGAGCCACAAAAATGGAAAATCTGCAATTGTGCTCCGATTTCAATGGTTGATACCTCTATCAATAGGTCTTGAGACCTCCAATGGTGATGCCAACAAGTATTTGGATCGCTTGAATATTTCTTCACATTTCGTGAGAAATTCGATTTTATTGAAAATCAACTGAACTATAGCCCACTAAATTCAGAGCCACAAAAATGGAAAATCTGCAATTGTGCTCCGATTTCAATGGTTGATACCTCTATCAATAGGTCTTGAGACCTCCAATGGTCATGCCAACAAGTATTTTAATCGCTTAAATATTTCTTCACATTTCGTTAGAAATTCGATTTTATTGAAAATCAACTGAACTATAGCCCACTAATTTCTAAGCCACAAAAATGGAAAATCTGCAATTGTGCTCCGATTTCGATGGATGATACCTCTAGCAATAGGTCTTGAGAACTCTAATGATCGCTGGAATATTTCTACACATTTCGTGAGAAATTCGATTTTATTGAAAATCAACTGAACTATAGCCCACTAATTTCTAAGCCACAAAAATGGAAAATCTGCAATTGTGCTCAGATTTCAATGGTTGATATCTCTATCAATAGGTCTTGAGACCTCCAATGGTCATGCCAACAAGTATTTTAATCGCTTGAATATTTCTCCACATTTCGTGAAAAATTCGATTTTATTGAAAATCAGCTGAACTATAGCCCACTAAATTCAGAGCCACAAAAATGGAAAATCTGCAATTGTGCTCCGATTTCAATGGTTGATACCTCTATCAATAGGTCTTGAGACCTCCAATGGTCATGCCAACAAGTATTTGGATCGCTTGAATATTTCTCCACATTTCGTGAAAAATTCGATTTTATTGAAAATCAGCTGAACTATAGCCCACTAAATTCAGAGCCACAAAAATGGAAAATCTGCAATTGTGCTCCGATTTCAATGGTTGATACCTCTATCAATAGGTCTTGAGACCTCCAATGGTCATGCCAACAAGTATTTGGATCGCTTGAATATTTCTTCACATTTCGTGAGAAATTCGATTTTATTGAAAATCAACTGAACTATAGCCCACTAAATTCAGAGCCACAAAAATGGAAAATCTGCAATTGTGCTCCGATTTCAATGGTTGATACCTCTATCAATAGGTCTTGAGACCTCCAATGGTGATGCCAACAAGTATTTGGATCGCTTGAATATTTCTTCACATTTCGTGAGAAATTCGATTTTATTGAAAATCAACTGAACTATAGCCCACTAAATTCAGAGCCACAAAAATGGAAAATCTGCAATTGTGCTCCGATTTCAATGGTTGATACCTCTATCAATAGGTCTTGAGACCTCCAATGGTCATGCCAACAAGTATTTTAATCGCTTAAATATTTCTTCACATTTCGTTAGAAATTCGATTTTATTGAAAATCAACTGAACTATAGCCCACTAATTTCTAAGCCACAAAAATGGAAAATCTGCAATTGTGCTCCGATTTCGATGGATGATACCTCTAGCAATAGGTCTTGAGAACTCTAATGATCGCTGGAATATTTCTACACATTTCGTGAAAAATTCGATTTTATTGAAAATCAACTGAACTATAGCCCACTAAATTCAGAGCCCCAAAAATGGAAAATCTGCAATTGTGCTCCGATTTCAATGGTTGATACCTCTATCAATAGGTCTTGAGACCTCCAATGGTCATGCGAACAAGTATTTGGATCGCTTGAATATTTCTTCACATTTCGTGAGAAATTCGATTTTATTGAAAATCAACTGAACTATAGCCCACTAAATTCAGAGCCACAAAAATGGAAAATCTGCAATTGTGCTCCGATTTCAATGGTTGATACCTCTATCAATAGGTCTTGAGACCTCCAATGGTCATGCCAACAAGTATTTTAATCGCTTAAATATTTCTTCACATTTCGTGAGAAATTCGATTTTATTGAAAATCAACTGAACTATAGCCCACTAAATTCAGAGCCACAAAAATGGAAAATCTGCAATTGTGCTCCGATTTCAATGGTTGATACCTCTATCAATAGGTCTTGAGACCTCCAATGGTCATGCCAACAAGTATTTTAATCGCTTAAATATTTCTTCACATTTCGTTAGAAATTCGATTTTATTGAAAATCAACTGAACTATAGCCCACTAATTTCTAAGCCACAAAAATGGAAAATCTGCAATTGTGCTCCGATTTCGATGGATGATACCTCTAGCAATAGGTCTTGAGAACTCTAATGATCGCTGGAATATTTCTACACATTTCGTGAGAAATTCGATTTTATTGAAAATCAACTGAACTATAGCCCACTAATTTCTAAGCCACAAAAATGGAAAATCTGCAATTGTGTTCAGATTTCAATGGTTGATATCTCTATCAATAGGTCTTGAGACCTCCAATGGTCATGCCAACAAGTATTTGGATCGCTTGAATATTTCTACACATTTCGTGAGAAATTCGATTTTATTGAAAATCAGCTGAACTATAGCCCACTAAATTCAGAGCCACAAAAATGGAAAATCTGCAATTGTGCTCCGATTTCAATGGTTGATACCTCTATCAATAGGTCTTGAGACCTCCAATGGTCATGCCAACAAGTATTTGGATCGCTTGAATATTTCTCCACATTTCGTGAGAAATTCGATTTTATTGAAAATCAACTGAACTATAGCCCACTAATTTCTAAGCCACAAAAATGGAAAATCTGCAATTGTGCTCCGATTTCGATGGATGATACCTCTAGCAATAGGTCTTGAGAACTCTAATGATCGCTGGAATATTTCTACACATTTCGTGAGAAATTCGATTTTATTGAAAATCAACTGAACTATAGCCCACTAATTTCTAAGCCACAAAAATGGAAAATCTGCAATTGTGCTCAGATTTCAATGGTTGATATCTCTATCAATAGGTCTTGAGACCTCCAATGGTCATGCCAACAAGTATTTTAATCGCTTGAATATTTCTCCACATTTCGTGAAAAATTCGATTTTATTGAAAATCAGCTGAACTATAGCCCACTAAATTCAGAGCCACAAAAATGGAAAATCTGCAATTGTGCTCCGATTTCAATGGTTGATACCTCTATCAATAGGTCTTGAGACCTCCAATGGTGATGCCAACAAGTATTTGGATCGCTTGAATATTTCTTCACATTTCGTGAGAAATTCGATTTTATTGAAAATCAACTGAACTATAGCCCACTAAATTCAGAGCCACAAAAATGGAAAATCTGCAATTGTGCTCCGATTTCAATGGTTGATACCTCTATCAATAGGTCTTGAGACCTCCAATGGTCATGCCAACAAGTATTTTAATCGCTTAAATATTTCTTCACATTTCGTTAGAAATTCGATTTTATTGAAAATCAACTGAACTATAGCCCACTAATTTCTAAGCCACAAAAATGGAAAATCTGCAATTGTGCTCCGATTTCGATGGATGATACCTCTAGCAATAGGTCTTGAGAACTCTAATGATCGCTGGAATATTTCTACACATTTCGTGAGAAATTCGATTTTATTGAAAATCAACTGAACTATAGCCCACTAATTTCTAAGCCACAAAAATGGAAAATCTGCAATTGTGCTCAGATTTCAATGGTTGATATCTCTATCAATAGGTCTTGAGACCTCCAATGGTCATGCCAACAAGTATTTTAATCGCTTGAATATTTCTCCACATTTCGTGAAAAATTCGATTTTATTGAAAATCAGCTGAACTATAGCCCACTAAATTCAGAGCCACAAAAATGGAAAATCTGCAATTGTGCTCAGATTTCAATGGTTGATACCTCTATCAATAGGTCTTGAGACCTCCAATGGTCATGCCAACAAGTATTTGGATCGCTTGAATATTTCTCCACATTTCGTGAAAAATTCGATTTTATTGAAAATCAGCTGAACTATAGCCCACTAAATTCAGAGCCACAAAAATGGAAAATCTGCAATTGTGCTCCGATTTCAATGGTTGATACCTCTATCAATAGGTCTTGAGACCTCCAATGGTCATGCCAACAAGTATTTGGATCGCTTGAATATTTCTTCACATTTCGTGAGAAATTCGATTTTATTGAAAATCAACTGAACTATAGCCCACTAAATTCAGAGCCACAAAAATGGAAAATCTGCAATTGTGCTCCGATTTCAATGGTTGATACCTCTATCAATAGGTCTTGAGACCTCCAATGGTGATGCCAACAAGTATTTGGATCGCTTGAATATTTCTTCACATTTCGTGAGAAATTCGATTTTATTGAAAATCAACTGAACTATAGCCCACTAAATTCAGAGCCACAAAAATGGAAAATCTGCAATTGTGCTCCGATTTCAATGGTTGATACCTCTATCAATAGGTCTTGAGACCTCCAATGGTCATGCCAACAAGTATTTTAATCGCTTAAATATTTCTTCACATTTCGTTAGAAATTCGATTTAATTGAAAATCAACTGAACTATAGCCCACTAATTTCTAAGCCACAAAAATGGAAAATCTGCAATTGTGCTCCGATTTCGATGGATGATACCTCTAGCAATAGGTCTTGAGAACTCTAATGATCGCTGGAATATTTCTACACATTTCGTGAAAAATTCGATTTTATTGAAAATCAACTGAACTATAGCCCACTAAATTCAGAGCCCCAAAAATGGAAAATCTGCAATTGTGCTCCGATTTCAATGGTTGATACCTCTATCAATAGGTCTTGAGACCTCCAATGGTCATGCGAACAAGTATTTGGATCGCTTGAATATTTCTTCACATTTCGTGAGAAATTCGATTTTATTGAAAATCAACTGAACTATAGCCCACTAAATTCAGAGCCACAAAAATGGAAAATCTGCAATTGTGCTCCGATTTCAATGGTTGATACCTCTATCAATAGGTCTTGAGACCTCCAATGGTCATGCCAACAAGTATTTTAATCGCTTAAATATTTCTTCACATTTCGTGAGAAATTCGATTTTATTGAAAATCAACTGAACTATAGCCCACTAAATTCAGAGCCACAAAAATGGAAAATCTGCAATTGTGCTCCGATTTCAATGGTTGATACCTCTATCAATAGGTCTTGAGACCTCCAATGGTCATGCCAACAAGTATTTTAATCGCTTAAATATTTCTTCACATTTCGTTAGAAATTCGATTTTATTGAAAATCAACTGAACTATAGCCCACTAATTTCTAAGCCACAAAAATGGAAAATCTGCAATTGTGCTCCGATTTCGATGGATGATACCTCTAGCAATAGGTCTTGAGAACTCTAATGATCGCTGGAATATTTCTACACATTTCGTGAGAAATTCGATTTTATTGAAAATCAACTGAACTATAGCCCACTAATTTCTAAGCCACAAAAATGGAAAATCTGCAATTGTGCTCAGATTTCAATGGTTGATATCTCTATCAATAGGTCTTGAGACCTCCAATGGTCATGCCAACAAGTATTTGGATCGCTTGAATATTTCTACACATTTCGTGAGAAATTCGATTTTATTGAAAATCAGCTGAACTATAGCCCACTAAATTCAGAGCCACAAAAATGGAAAATCTGCAATTGTGCTCCGATTTCAATGGTTGATACCTCTATCAATAGGTCTTGAGACCTCCAATGGTCATGCCAACAAGTATTTGGATCGCTTGAATATTTCTCCACATTTCGTGAGAAATTCGATTTTATTGAAAATCAACTGAACTATAGCCCACTAAATTCAGAGCCACAAAAATGGAAAATCTGCAATTGTGCTCCGATTTCAATGGTTGATACCTCTATCCTATCAATAGGTCTTGAGACCTCCAATGGTCATGCCAACAAGTATTTGGATCGCTTGAATATTTCTCCACATTTCGTGAGAAATTCGATTTTATTGAAAATCAACTGAACTATAGCCCACTAAATTCAGAGCCACAAAAATGGAAAATCTGCAATTGTGCTCCGATTTCAATGGTTGATACCTCTATCAATAGGTCTTGAGACCTCCAATGGTCATGCCAACAAGTATTTGGATCGCTTGAATATTTCTCCACATTTCGTGAAAATTTCGATTTTATTGAAAATCAACTGAACTATAGCCCACTAAATTCAGAGCCCCAAAAATGGAAAATCTGCAATTGTGCTCCGATTTCAATGGTTGATACCTCTATCAATAGGTCTTGAGACCTCCAATGGTCATGCCAACAAGTATTTGGATCGCTTGAATATTTCTCCACATTTCGTGAAAAATTCGATTTTATTGAAAATCAAGTGAACTATAGCCCACTAAATTCAGAGCCCCAAAAATGGAAAATCTGCAATTGTGCTCCGATTTCAATGGTTGATACCTCTATCAATAGGTCTTGAGAACTCTAATTATCGCTTGAATATTTCTACACATTTCGTGAAAAATTCGATTTTATTGAAAATCAGCTGAACTATAGCCCACTAAATTCAGAGCCACAAAAATGGAAAATCTGCAATTGTGCTTCGATTTCAATGGTTGATACTTCTATCAATAGGTCTTGAGACCTCCAATGGTCATGCCAACAAGTATTTGGATCGCTTGAATATTTCTCCACATTTCGTGAAAAATTCGATTTTATTGAAAATCAAGTGAACTATAGCCCACTAAATTCAGAGCCCCAAAAATGGAAAATCTGCAATTGTGCTCCGATTTCAATGGTTGATACCTCTATCAATAGGTCTTGAGACCTCCAATGGTCATGCCAACAAGTATTTGGATCGCTTGAATATTTCTCCACATTTCGTGAAAAATTCGATTTTATTGAAAATCAACTGAACTATAGCCCACTAATTTCTAAGCCACAAAAATGGAAAATCTGCAATTGTGCTCCGATTTTGATGGATGATACCTGTATCAATAGGTCTTGAGACCTCTAATGATCGCTAGAATATTTCTACGCATTTCGTGAAAAATTCGATTTTATTGAAAATCAACTGAACTATAGCCCACTAATTTCTAAGCCACAAAAATGGAAAATCTGCAATTGTGCTCCGATTTTGATGGATGATACCTCTATCAATAGGTCTTGAGAACTCTAATGATCGCTGGAATAGTTCTACACATTTCGTGAAAAATTCGATTTTATTGAAAATCAACTGAACTATAGCCCACTAAGTTCAGAGCCACAAAAATGGAAAATCTGCAATTGTGCTCCGATTTCAATGGTTGATACCTCTATCAATAGGTCTTGAGAACTCTAATTATCGCTTGAATATTTCTCCACATTTCGTGAAAAATTCGATTTTATTGAAAATCAGCTGAACTATAGCCCACTAAATTCAGAGCCACAAAAATGGAAAATCTGCAATTGTGCTCCGATTTCAATGGTTGATACCTCTATCAATAGGTCTTGAGACCTCCAATGGTCATGCCAACAAGTATTTGGATCGCTTGAATATTTCTCCACATTTCGTGAAAAATTCGATTTTATTGAAAATCAACTGAACTATAGCCCACTAAATTCAGAGCCACAAAAATGGAAAATCTGCAATTGTGCTCCGATTTCAATGGTTGATACCTCTATCAATAGGTCTTGAGAACTCTGATCGCTGGAATAGTTCTACACATTTCGTGAAAAATTCGATTTTATTGAAAATCAACTGAACTATAGCCCACTAAGTTCAGAGCCACAAAAATGGAAAATCTGCAATTGTGCTCCGATTTCAATGGTTGATACCTCTATCAATAGGTCTTGAGAACTCTAATTATCGCTTGAATATTTCTCCACATTTCGTGAAAAATTCGATTTTATTGAAAATCAGCTGAACTATAGCCCACTAAATTCAGAGCCACAAAAATGGAAAATCTGCAATTGTGCTCCGATTTCAATGGTTGATACCTCTATCAATAGGTCTTGAGACCTCCAATGGTCATGCCAACAAGTATTTGGATCGCTTGAATATTTCTCCACATTTCGTGAAAAATTCGATTTTATTGAAAATCAACTGAACTATAGCCCACTAAATTCAGAGCCACAAAAATGGAAAATCTGCAATTGTGCTCCGATTTCAATGGTTGATACCTCTATCAATAGGTCTTGAGACCTCCAATGGTCATGCCAACAAGTATTTGGATCGCTTGAATATTTCTTCACATTTCGTGAGAAATTCGATTTTATTGAAAATCAACTGAACTATAGCCCACTAAATTCAGAGCCCCAAAAATGGAAAATCTGCAATTGTGCTCCGATTTCAATGGTTGATACCTCTATCAATAGGTCTTGAGACCTCCAATGGTCATGCCAAAAGTATTTGGATCGCTTAAATATTTCTTCACATTTCGTGAGAAATTCGATTTTATTGAAAATCAACTGAACTATAGACAATAAATTCAGAGCCACAAAAATGGAAAATCTGCAATTGTGCTCCGATTTCAATGGTTGATACCTCTATCAATAGGTCTTGAGACCTCCAATGGTCATGCCAACAAGTATTTGGATCGCTTGAATATTTCTGCACATTTCGTGAAAAATTCGATTTTATTAAAAATCAACTGAACTATAGCCCACTAAATTCAGAGCCCCAAAAATGGAAAATCTGCAATTGTGCTCCGATTTCAATGGTTGATACCTCTATCAATAGGTCTTGAGACCTCCAATGGTCATTGCCAACATGTATTTGGATCGCTTGAATATTTCTGCACATTTCGTGAAAATTTCGATTTTATTGAAAATCAGCTGAACTATAGCCCACTAAATTCAGAGCCACAAAAATGGAAAATCTGCAATTGTGCTCCGATTTCAATGGTTGATACCTCTATCAATAGGTCTTGAGACCTCCAATGGTGATGCCAACAAGTATTTGGATCGCTTGAATATTTCTTCACATTTCGTGAGAAATTCGATTTTATTGAAAATCAACTGAACTATAGCCCACTAATTTCTAAGCCACTAAAATGGAAAATCTGCAATTGTGCTCCGATTTCGATGGATGATACCTGTAGCAATAGGTCTTGAGAACTCTAATGATCGCTTGAATATTTCTTCACATTTCGTGAGAAATTCGATTTTATTGAAAATCAACTGAACTATAGCCCACTAAATTCAGAGCCCCAAAAATGGAAAATCTGCAATTGTGCTCCGATTTCAATGGTTGATACCTCTATCAATAGGTCTTGAGACCTCCAATGGTCATGCGAACAAGTATTTGGATCGCTTGAATATTTCTTCACATTTCGTGAGAAATTCGATTTTATTGAAAATCAACTGAACTATAGCCCACTAAATTCAGAGCCACAAAAATGGAAAATCTGCAATTGTGCTCCGATTTCAATGGTTGATACCTCTATCAATAGGTCTTGAGACCTCCAATGGTCATGCCAACAAGTATTTGGATCGCTTGAATATTTCTTCACATTTCGTGAAAATTTCGATTTTATTGAAAATCAGCTGAACTATAGCCCACTAATTGCTAAGCCACAAAAATGGAAAATCTGCAATTGTGCTCCGATTTCGATGGATGATACCTCTATCAATAGGTCTTGAGAATTCTAATTATCGCTTGAATATTTCTACATATTTCGTGAGAAATTCGATTTTATTGAAAATCAGCTGAACTATAGCCCACTAAATTCAGAGCCACAAAAATGGAAAATCTGCAATTGTGCTCCGATTTCAATGGTTGATACCTCTATCCTATCAATAGGTCTTGAGACCTCCAATGGTCATGCCAACAAGTATTTGGATCGCTTGAATATTTCTCCACATTTCGTGAGAAATTCGATTTTATTGAAAATCAACTGAACTATAGCCCACTAAATTCAGAGCCACAAAAATGGAAAATCTGCAATTGTGCTACGATTTCAATGGTTGATACCTCTATCAATAGGTCTTGAGACCTCCAATGGTCATGCCAACAAGTATTTGGATCGCTTGAATATTTCTCCACATTTCGTGAGAAATTCGATTTTATTGAAAATCAACTGAACTATAGCCCACTAAATTCAGAGCCACAAAAATGGAAAATCTGCAATTGTGCTCCGATTTCAATGGTTGATACCTCTATCAATAGGTCTTGAGACCTCCAATGGTCATGCCAACAAGTATTTGGATCGCTTGAATATTTCTCCACATTTCGTGAGAAATTCGATTTTATTGAAAATCAACTGAACTATAGCCCACTAAGTTCAGAGCCACAAAAATGGAAAATCTGCAATTGTGCTCCGATTTCAATGGTTGATACCTCTATCAATAGGTCTTGAGAACTCTAATTATCGCTTGAATATTTCTCCACATTTCGTGAAAAATTCGATTTTATTGAAAATCAGCTGAACTATAGCCCACTAAATTCAGAGCCACAAAAATGGAAAATCTGCAATTGTGCTCCGATTTCAATGGTTGATACCTCTATCAATAGGTCTTGAGACCTCCAATGGTCATGCCAACAAGTATTTGGATCGCTTGAATATTTCTCCACATTTCGTGAAAAATTCGATTTTATTGAAAATCAACTGAACTATAGCCCACTAAATTCAGAGCCACAAAAATGGAAAATCTGCAATTGTGCTCCGATTTCAATGGTTGATACCTCTATCAATAGGTCTTGAGACCTCCAATGGTCATGCCAACAAGTATTTGGATCGCTTGAATATTTCTTCACATTTCGTGAAGAAATTTGATTTTATTGAAAATCAACTGAACTATAGCCCACTAAATTCAGAGCCCCAAAAATGGAAAATCTGCAATTGTGCTCCGATTTCAATGGTTGATACCTCTATCAATAGGTCTTGAGACCTCCAATGGTCATGCCAAAAGTATTTGGATCGCTTAAATATTTCTTCACATTTCGTGAGAAATTCGATTTTATTGAAAATCAACTGAACTATAGACAATAAATTCAGAGCCACAAAAATGGAAAATCTGCAATTGTGCTCCGATTTCAATGGTTGATACCTCTATCAATAGGTCTTGAGACCTCCAATGGTCATGCCAACAAGTATTTGGATCGCTTGAATATTTCTGCACATTTCGTGAAAAATTCGATTTTATTAAAAATCAACTGAACTATAGCCCACTAAATTCAGAGCCCCAAAAATGGAAAATCTGCAATTGTGCTCCGATTTCAATGGTTGATACCTCTATCAATAGGTCTTGAGACCTCCAATGGTCATGCCAACATGTATTTGGATCGCTTGAATATTTCTGCACATTTCGTGAAAATTTCGATTTTATTGAAAATCAGCTGAACTATAGCCCACTAAATTCAGAGCCACAAAAATGGAAAATCTGCAATTGTGCTCCGATTTCAATGGTTGATACCTCTATCAATAGGTCTTGAGACCTCCAATGGTGATGCCAACAAGTATTTGGATCGCTTGAATATTTCTTCACATTTCGTGAGAAATTCGATTTTATTGAAAATCAACTGAACTATAGCCCACTAATTTCTAAGCCACTAAAATGGAAAATCTGCAATTGTGCTCCGATTTCGATGGATGATACCTCTAGCAATAGGTCTTGAGAACTCTAATGATCGCTTGAATATTTCTTCACATTTCGTGAGAAATTCGATTTTATTGAAAATCAACTGAACTATAGCCCACTAAATTCAGAGCCCCAAAAATGGAAAATCTGCAATTGTGCTCCGATTTCAATGGTTGATACCTCTATCAATAGGTCTTGAGACCTCCAATGGTCATGCGAACAAGTATTTGGATCGCTTGAATATTTCTTCACATTTCGTGAGAAATTCGATTTTATTGAAAATCAACTGAACTATAGCCCACTAAATTCAGAGCCACAAAAATGGAAAATCTGCAATTGTGCTCCGATTTCAATGGTTGATACCTCTATCAATAGGTCTTGAGACCTCCAATGGTCATGCCAACAAGTATTTGGATCGCTTGAATATTTCTTCACATTTCGTGAGAAATTCGATTTTATTGAAAATCAACTGAACTATAGCCCACTAAATTCAAAGCCCCAAAAATGGAAAATCTGCAATTGTGCTCCGATTTCAATGGTTGATACCTCTATCAATAGGTCTTGAGACCTCCAATGGTCATGCCAACAGTATTTGGATCGCTTGAATATTTCTGCACATTTCGTGAAAATTTCGATTTTATTGAAAATCAGCTGAACTATAGCCCACTAATTGCTAAGCCACAAAAATGGAAAATCTGCAATTGTGCTCCGATTTCGATGGATGATACCTCTATCAATAGGTCTTGAGAATTCTAATTATCGCTTGAATATTTCTACATATTTCGTGAGAAATTCGATTTTATTGAAAATCAGCTGAACTATAGCCCACTAAATTCAGAGCCACAAAAATGGAAAATCTGCAATTGTGCTCCGATTTCAATGGTTGATACCTCTATCCTATCAATAGGTCTTGAGACCTCCAATGGTCATGCCAACAAGTATTTGGATCGCTTGAATATTTCTCCACATTTCGTGAGAAATTCGATTTTATTGAAAATCAACTGAACTATAGCCCACTAAATTCAGAGCCACAAAAATGGAAAATCTGCAATTGTGCTACGATTTCAATGGTTGATACCTCTATCAATAGGTCTTGAGACCTCCAATGGTCATGCCAACAAGTATTTGGATCGCTTGAATATTTCTCCACATTTCGTGAGAAATTCGATTTTATTGAAAATCAACTGAACTATAGCCCACTAAATTCAGAGCCACAAAAATGGAAAATCTGCAATTGTGCTCCGATTTCAATGGTTGATACCTCTATCAATAGGTCTTGAGACCTCCAATGGTCATGCCAACAAGTATTTGGATCGCTTGAATATTTCTGCACATTTCGTGAAAATTTCGATTTTATTGAAAATCAACTGAACTATAGCCCACTAAATTCAGAGCCACAAAAATAGAAAATCTGCAATTGTGCTCCGATTTCAATGGTTGATACCTCTATCAATAGGTCTTAACAACTCTAATTATCGCTTGAATATTTCTACACATTTCGTGAAAAATTCGATTTTATTGAAAATCAGCTGAACTATAGCCCACTAAATTCAGAGCCACAAAAATGGAAAATCTGCAATTGTGCTCCGATTTCAATGGTTGATACCTCTATCAATAGGTCTTGAGACCTCCAATGGTCATGCCAACAAGTATTTGGATCGCTTGAATATTTCTCCACATTTCGTGAGAAATTCGATTTTATTGAAAATCAAGTGAACTATAGCCCACTAAATTCAGAGCCCCAAAAATGGAAAATCTGCAATTGTGCTCCGATTTCAATGGTTGATACCTCTATCCTATCAATAGGTCTTGAGACCTCCAATGGTCATGCCAACAAGTATTTGGATCGCTTGAATATTTCTCCACATTTCGTGAGAAATTCGATTTTATTGAAAATCAACTGAACTATAGCCCACTAAATTCAGAGCCACAAAAATGGAAAATCTGCAATTGTGCTCCGATTTCAATGGTTGATACCTCTATCAATAGGTCTTGAGACCTCCAATGGTCATGCCAACAAGTATTTGGATCGCTTGAATATTTCTGCACATTTCGTGAAAATTTCGATTTTATTGAAAATCAACTGAACTATAGCCCACTAAATTCAGGTCCACAAAAATAGAAAATCTGCAATTGTGCTCCGATTTCAATGGTTGATACCTCTATCAATAGGTCTTAACAACTCTAATTATCGCTTGAATATTTCTACACATTTCGTGAAAAATTCGATTTTATTGAAAATCAGCTGAACTATAGCCCACTAAATTCAGAGCCACAAAAATGGAAAATCTGCAATTGTGCTCCGATTTCAATGGTTGATACCTCTATCAATAGGTCTTGAGACCTCCAATGGTCATGCCAACAGTATTTGGATCGCTTGAATATTTCTGCACATTTCGTGAAAATTTCGTTTTTATTGAAAATCAGCTGAACTATAGCCCACTAAATTCAGAGCCACAAAAATGGAAAATCTGCAATTGTGCTACGATTTCAATGGTTGATACCTCTATCAATAGGTCTTGAGACCTCCAATGGTCATGCCAACAAGTATTTGGATCGCTTGAATATTTCTCCACATTTCGTGAGAAATTCGATTTTATTGAAAATCAACTGAACTATAGCCCACTAAATTCAGAGCCACAAAAATGGAAAATCTGCAATTGTGCTCCGATTTCAATGGTTGATACCTCTATCCTATCAATAGGTCTTGAGACCTCCAATGGTCATGCCAACAAGTATTTGGATCGCTTGAATATTTCTGCACATTTCGTGAAAATTTCGATTTTATTGAAAATCAACTGAACTATAGCCCACTAAATTCAGAGCCACAAAAATGGAAAATCTGCAATTGTGCTCCGATTTCAATGGTTGATACCTCTATCAATAGGTCTTAACAACTCTAATTATCGCTTGAATATTTCTACACATTTCGTGAAAAATTCGATTTTATTGAAAATCAGCTGAACTATAGCCCACTAAATTCAGAGCCACAAAAATGGAAAATCTGCAATTGTGCTTCGATTTCAATGGTTGATACCTCTATCAATAGGTCTTGAGACCTCCAATGGTCATGCCAACAAGTATTTGGATCGCTTGAATATTTCTCCACATTTCGTGAAAAATTCGATTTTATTGAAAATCAGTGAACTATAGCCCACTAAATTCAGAGCCCCAAAATGGAAAATCTGCAATTGTGCTCCGATTTCAATGGTGATACCTCTATCAATAGGTCTTGAGACCTCCAATGGTCATGCCAACAAGTATTTGGATCGCTTGAATATTTCTCCACATTTCGTGAAAAATTCGATTTTATTGAAAATCAACTGAACTATAGCCCACTAATTTCTAAGCACAAAAATGAAAATCTGCAATTGTGCTCCGATTTCAATGGTTGATACCTGTATCAATAGGTCTTGAGACCTCTAATGATCGCTAGAATATTTCTACGCATTCGTGAAAAATTCGATTTTATTGAAAATCAACTGAACTATAGCCCACTAATTTCTAAGCCACAAAAATGGAAAATCTGCAATTGTGCTCCGATTTCAATGGTTGATACCTCTATCAATAGGTCTTGAGAACTCTAATGATCGCTGGAATAGTTCTACACATTCGTGAAAAATTCGATTTTATTGAAAATCAACTGAACTATAGCCACTAAATTCAGAGCCCCAAAAATGGAAAATCTGCAATTGTGCTCCGATTTCAATGGTTGATACCTCTATCAATAGGTCTTGAGACCTCCAATGATCGCTGGAATAGTTCTACACATTTCGTGAAAAATTCGATTTTATTGAAAATCAACTGAACTATAGCCCACTAAATCAGAGCCCCAAAAATGGAAAATCTGCAATTGTGCTCCGATTTCAATGGTTGATACCTCTATCAATAGGTCTTGAGACCTCCAATGGTCATGCCAACAAGTATTTGGATCGCTTGAATATTTCTCCACATTTCGTGAAAAATTCGATTTTATTGAAAATCAACTGAACTATAGCCCACTAAATTCAGAGCCCCAAAAATGGAAAATCTGCAATTGTGCTCCGATTTCAATGGTTGATACCTCTATCAATAGGTCTTGAGACCTCCAATGGTCATACCAACAAGTATTTGGATCGCTTGAATATTTCTCCACATTTCGTGAAAAATTCGATTTTATTGAAAATCAACTGAACTATAGCCCACTAATTTCTAAGCCACAAAAATGGAAAATCTGCAATTGTGCTCCGATTTCGATGGATGATACCTCTATCAATTCTTGAGAACTCTAATGATCGCTGAATAGTTCTACACATTTCGTGAAAAATTCGATTTTATTGAAAATCAACTGAACTATAGCCCACTAAATTCAGAGCCCCAAAAATGGAAAATCTGCAATTGTGCTCCGATTTCAATGGTTGATACCTCTATCAATAGGTCTTGAGACCTCCAATGGTCATGCCAACAAGTATTTGGATCGCTTGAATATTTCTCCACATTTCGTGAAAAATTCGATTTTATTGAAAATCAACTGAACTATAGCCCACTAATTTCTAAGCCACAAAAATGGAAAATCTGCAATTGTGCTCCGATTTTGATGGATGATACCTGTATCAATAGGTCTTGAGACCTCTAATGATCGCAAGAATATTTCTACGCATTGCGTGAAAAATTCGATTTATTGAAAATCAACTGAACTATAGCCCACTAATTTCTAAGCCACGAAAATGGAAAATCTGCAATTGTGCTCCGATTTCGATGGATGATACCTCTATCAATAGGTCTTGAGAACTCTAATGATCGCTGGAATAGTTCTACACATTTCGTGAAAAATTCGATTTGATTGAAAATCAACTGAACTATAGCCCACTAAATTCAGAGCCCCAAAAATGGAAAATCTACAATTGTGCTCCGATTTCAATGGTTGATACCTCTATCAAATAGGTCTTGAGACCTCCAATGGTCATGCCAACAAGTATTTGGATCGCTTGAATATTTCTCCACATTTCGTGAAAAATTCGATTTTATTGAAAATCAACTGAACTATAGCCCACTAATTTCTAAGCCACAAAAATGGAAAATCTGCAATTGTGCTCCGATTTCAATGGTTGATACCTCTATCAATAGGTCTTGAGACCTCCAATGGTCATGCCAACAAGTATTTGGATCGCTGGAATAGTTCTACACATTTCGTGAAAAATTCGATTTTATTGAAAATCAACTGAACTATAGCCCACTAATTTCTAAGCCACAAAAATGGAAAATCTGCAATTGTGCTCCGATTTTGATGGATGATACCTGTATCAATAGGTCTTGAGACCTCTAATGATCGCTAGAATATTTCTACGCATTTCGTGAAAAATTCGATTTTATTGAAAATCAACTGAACTATAGCCCACTAATTTCTAAGCCACAAAAATGGAAAATCTGCAATTGTGCTCCGATTCGATGGATGATACCTCTATCAATAGGTCTTGAGAACTCTAATGATCGCTGGAATAGTTCTACACATTTCGTGAAAAATTCGATTTTATTGAAAATCAACTGAACTATAGCCCACTAAATTCAGAGCCCCAAAAATGGAAAATCTGCAATTGTGCTCCGATTTCAATGGTTGATACCTCTATCAATAGGTCTTGAGACCTCCAATGGTCATGCCAACAAGTATTTGGATCGCTTGAATATTTCTCCACATTTCGTGAAAAATTCGATTTTATTGAAAATCAACTGAACTATAGCCCACTAATTTCTAAGCCACAAAAATGGAAAATCTGCAATTGTGCTCCGATTTTGATGGATGATACCTGTATCAATAGGTCTTGAGACCTCTAATGATCGCTAGAATATTTCTACGCATTGCGTGAAAAATTCGATTTTATTGAAAATCAACTGAACTATAGCCCACTAATTTCTAAGCCACAAAAATGGAAAATCTGCAATTGTGCTCCGATTTCGATGGATGATACCTCTATCAATAGGTCTTGAGAACTCTAATGATCGCTGGAATAGTTCTACACATTTCGTGAAAAATTCGATTTGATTGAAAATCAACTGAACTATAGCCCACTAAATTCAGAGCCCCAAAAATGGAAAATCTGCAATTGTGCTCCGATTTCAATGGTTGATACCTCTATCAATAGGTCTTGAGACCTCCAATGGTCATGCCAACAAGTATTTGGATCGCTTGAATATTTCTCCACATTTCGTGAAAAATTCGATTTTATTGAAAATCAACTGAACTATAGCCCACTAATTTCTAAGCCACAAAAGTGGAAAATCTGCAATTGTGCTCCGATTTTGATGGATGATACCTGTATCAATAGGTCTTGAGACCTCTAATGATCGCTAGAATATTTCTACGCATTTCGTGAAAAATTTGATTTTATTGAAAATCAACTGAACTATAGCCCACTAAATTCAGAGCCCCAAAAATGGAAAATCTGCAATTGTGCTCCGATTTCAATGGTTGATACCTCTATCAATAGGTCTTGAGACCTCCAATGGTCATACCAACAAGTATTTGGATCGCTTGAATATTTCTCCACATTTCGTGAAAAATTCGATTTTATTGAAAATCAACTGAACTATAGCCCACTAATTTCTAAGCCACAAAAATGGAAAATCTGCAATTGTGCTCCGATTTTGATGGATGATACCTGTATCAATAGGTCTTGAGACCTCTAATGATCGCTAGAATATTTCTACGCATTTCGTGAAAAATTCGATTTTATTGAAAATCAACTGAACTATAGCCCACTAATTTCTAAGCCACAAAAATGGAAAATCTGCAATTGTGCTCCGATTTCGATGGATGATACCTCTATCAATAGGTCTTGAGAACTCTAATGATCGCTGGAATAGTTCTACACATTTCGTGAAAAATTCGATTTTATTGAAAATCAACTGAACTATAGCCCACTAAATTCAGAGCCCCAAAAATGGAAAATCTGCAATTGTGCTCCGATTTCAATGGTTGATACCTCTATCAATAGGTCTTGCGACCTCCAATGGTCATGCCAACAAGTATTTGGATCGCTTGAATATTTCTCCACATTTCGTGAAAAATTCGATTTTATTGAAAATCAACTGAACTATAGCCCACTAATTTCTAAGCCACAAAAATGGAAAATCTGCAATTGTGCTCCGATTTTGATGGATGATACCTGTATCAATAGGTCTTGAGGCCTCTAATGATCGCTAGAATATTTCTACGCATTTCGTGAAAAATTCGATTTTATTGAAAATCAACTGAACTATAGCCCACTAATTTCTAAGCCACAAAAGTGGAAAATCTGCAATTGTGCTCCGATTTTGATGGATGATACCTGTATCAATAGGTCTTGAGACCTCTAATGATCGCTAGAATATTTCTACGCATTTCGTGAAAAATTCGATTTTATTGAAAATCAACTGAACTATAGCCCACTAATTTCTAAGCCACAAAAATGGAAAATCTGCAATTGTGCTCCGATTTCGATGGATGATACCTCTATCAATAGGTCTTGAGAACTCTAATGATCGCTGGAATAGTTCTACACATTTCGTGAAAAATTCGATTTTATTGAAAATCAACTGAACTATAGCCCACTAAATTCAGAGCCCCAAAAATGGAAAATCTGCAATTGTGCTCCGATTTCAATGGTTGATACCTCTATCAATAGGTCTTGAGACCTCCAATGGTCATGCCAACAAGTATTTGGATCGCTTGAATATTTCTCCACATTTCGTGAAAAATTCGATTTTATTGAAAATCAACTGAACTATAGCCCACTAATTTCTAAGCCACAAAAATGGAAAATCTGCAATTGTGCTCCGATTTTGATGGATGATACCTGTATCAATAGGTCTTGAGACCTCTAATGATCGGTAGAATATTGCTACGCATTTCGTGAAAAATTCGATTTTATTGAAAATCAACTGAACTATAGCCCACTAAATTCAGAGCCCCAAAAATGGAAAATCTGCAATTGTGCTCCGATTTCAATGGTTGATACCTCTATCAATAGGTCTTGAGACCTCCAATGGTCATGCCAACAAGTATTTGGATCGCTTGAATATTCCTCCACATTTCGTGAAAAATTCGATTTTATTGAAAATCAACTGAACTATAGCCCACTAATTTCTAAGCCACAAAAATGGAAAATCTGCAATTGTGCTCCGATTTTGATGGATGATACCTGTATCAATAGGTCTTGAGACCTCTAATGATCGCTAGAATATTTCTACGCATTTCGTGAAAAATTCGATTTTATTGAAAATCAACTGAACTATAGCCCACTAATTTCTAAGCCACAAAAATGGAAAATCTGCAATTGTGCTCCGATTTCGATGGATGATACCTCTATCAATAGGTCTTGAGAACTCTAATGATCGCTGGAATAGTTCTACACATTTCGTGAAAAATTCGATTTTATTGAAAATCAACTGAACTATAGCCCACTAAATTCAGAGCCCCAAAAATGGAAAATCTGCAATTGTGCTCCGATTTCAATGGTTGATACCTCTATCAATAGGTCTTGAGACCTCCAATAGGCATGCCAACAAGTATTTGGATCGCTTGAATATTTCTCCACATTTCGTGAAAAATTCGATTTTATTGAAAATCAACTGAACTATAGCCCACTAATTTCTAAGCCACAAAAATGGAAAATCTGCAATTGTGCTCCGATTTTGATGGATGATACCTGTATCAATAGGTCTTGAGACCTCTAATGATCGCTAGAATATTTCTACGCATTTCGTGAAAAATTCGATTTTATTGAAAATCAACTGAACTATAGCCCACTAATTTCTAAGCCACAAAAATGGAAAATCTGCAATTGTGCTCCGATTTCGATGGATGATACCTCTATCAATAGGTCTTGAGAACTCTAATGATCGCTGGAATAGTTCTACACATTTCGTGAAAAATTCGATTTTATTGAAAATCAACTGAACTATAGCCCACTAAATTCAGAGCCCCAAAAATGGAAAATCTGCAATTGTGCTCCGATTTCAATGGTTGATACCTCTATCAATAGGTCTTGAGACCTCCAATAGGCATGCCAACAAGTATTTGGATCGCTTGAATATTTCTCCACATTTCGTGAAAAATTCGATTTTATTGAAAATCAACTGAACTATAGCCCACTAATTTCTAAGCCACAAAAATGGAAAATCTGCAATTGTGCTCCGATTTTGATGGATGATACCTGTATCAATAGGTCTTGAGACCTCTAATGATCGCTAGAATATTTCTACGCATTTCGTGAAAAATTCGATTTTATTGAAAATCAACTGAACTATAGCCCACTAATTTCTAAGCCACAAAAATGGAAAATCTGCAATTGTGCTCCGATTTCGATGGATGATACCTCTATCAATAGGTCTTGAGAACTCTAATGATCGCTGGAATAGTTCTACACATTTCGTGAAAAATTCGATTTTATTGAAAATCAACTGAACTATAGCCCACTAAATTCAGAGCCCCAAAAATGGAAAATCTGCAATTGTGCTCCGATTTCAATGGTTGATACCTCTATCAATAGGTCTTGAGACCTCCAATGGTCATGCCAACAAGTATTTGGATCGCTTGAATATTCCTCCACATTTCGTGAAAAATTCGATTTTATTGAAAATCAACTGAACTATAGCCCACTAATTTCTAAGCCACAAAAATGGAAAATCTGCAATTGTGCTCCGATTTTGATGGATGATACCTGTATCAATAGGTCTTGAGACCTCTAATGATCGCTAGAATATTTCTACGCATTTCGTGAAAAATTCGATTTTATTGAAAATCAACTGAACTATAGCCCACTAATTTCTAAGCCACAAAAATGGAAAATCTGCAATTGTGCTCCGATTTTGATGGATGATACCTGTATCAATAGGTCTTGAGACCTCTAATGATCGCTAGAATATTTCTACGCATTTCGTGAAAAATTCGATTTTATTGAAAATCAACTGAACTATAGCCCACTAATTTCTAAGCCACAAAAATGGAAAATCTGCAATTGTGCTCCGATTTCGATGGATGATACCTCTATCAATAGGTCTTGAGAACTCTAATGATCGCTGGAATAGTTCTACACATTTCGTGAAAAATTCGATTTTATTGAAAATCAACTGAACTATAGCCCACTAAATTCAGAGCCCCAAAAATGGAAAATCTGCAATTGTGCTCCGATTTCAATGGTTGATACCTCTATCAATAGGTCTTGAGACCTCCAATGGTCATGCCAACAAGTATTTGGATCGCTTGAATATTCCTCCACATTTCGTGAAAAATTCGATTTTATTGAAAATCAACTGAACTATAGCCCACTAAATTCAGAGCCCCAAAAATGGAAAATCTGCAATTGTGCTCCGATTTCAATGGTTGATACCTCTATCAATAGGTCTTGAGACCTCCAATAGGCATGCCAACAAGTATTTGGATCGCTTGAATATTTCTCCACATTTCGTGAAAAATTCGATTTTATTGAAAATCAACTGAACTATAGCCCACTAATTTCTAAGCCACAAAAATGGAAAATCTGCAATTGTGCTCCGATTTTGATGGATGATACCTGTATCAATAGGTCTTGAGACCTCTAATGATCGCTAGAATATTTCTACGCATTTCGTGAAAAATTCGATTTTATTGAAAATCAACTGAACTATAGCCCACTAATTTCTAAGCCACAAAAATGGAAAATCTGCAATTGTGCTCCGATTTCGATGGATGATACCTCTATCAATAGGTCTTGAGAACTCTAATGATCGCTGGAATAGTTCTACACATTTCGTGAAAAATTCGATTTTATTGAAAATCAACTGAACTATAGCCCACTAAATTCAGAGCCCCAAAAATGGAAAATCTGCAATTGTGCTCCGATTTCAATGGTTGATACCTCTATCAATAGGTCTTGAGACCTCCAATGGTCATGCCAACAAGTATTTGGATCGCTTGAATATTCCTCCACATTTCGTGAAAAATTCGATTTTATTGAAAATCAACTGAACTATAGCCCACTAAATTCAGAGCCCCAAAAATGGAAAATCTGCAATTGTGCTCCGATTTCAATGGTTGATACCTCTATCAATAGGTCTTGAGACCTCCAATAGGCATGCCAACAAGTATTTGGATCGCTTGAATATTTCTCCACATTTCGTGAAAAATTCGATTTTATTGAAAATCAACTGAACTATAGCCCACTAATTTCTAAGCCACAAAAATGGAAAATCTGCAATTGTGCTCCGATTTCGATGGATGATACCTCTATCAATAGGTCTTGAGAACTCTAATGATCGCTGGAATAGTTCTACACATTTCGTGAAAAATTCGATTTTATTGAAAATCAACTGAACTATAGCCCACTAAATTCAGAGCCCCAAAAATGGAAAATCTGCAATTGTGCTCCGATTTCAATGGTTGATACCTCTATCAATAGGTCTTGAGACCTCCAATGGTCATGCCAACAAGTATTTGGATCGCTTGAATATTCCTCCACATTTCGTGAAAAATTCGATTTTATTGAAAATCAACTGAACTATAGCCCACTAATTTCTAAGCCACAAAAATGGAAAATCTGCAATTGTGCTCCGATTTTGATGGATGATACCTGTATCAATAGGTCTTGAGACCTCTAATGATCGCTAGAATATTTCTACGCATTTCGTGAAAAATTCGATTTTATTGAAAATCAACTGAACTATAGCCCACTAATTTCTAAGCCACAAAAATGGAAAATCTGCAATTGTGCTCCGATTTCGATGGATGATACCTCTATCAATAGGTCTTGAGAACTCTAATGATCGCTGGAATAGTTCTACACATTTCGTGAAAAATTCGATTTTATTGAAAATCAACTGAACTATAGCCCACTAAATTCAGAGCCCCAAAAATGGAAAATCTGCAATTGTGCTCCGATTTCAATGGTTGATACCTCTATCAATAGGTCTTGAGACCTCCAATAGGCATGCCAACAAGTATTTGGATCGCTTGAATATTTCTCCACATTTCGTGAAAAATTCGATTTTATTGAAAATCAACTGAACTATAGCCCACTAATTTCTAAGCCACAAAAATGGAAAATCTGCAATTGTGCTCCGATTTTGATGGATGATACCTGTATCAATAGGTCTTGAGACCTCTAATGATCGCTAGAATATTTCTACGCATTTCGTGAAAAATTCGATTTTATTGAAAATCAACTGAACTATAGCCCACTAATTTCTAAGCCACAAAAATGGAAAATCTGCAATTGTGCTCCGATTTCAATGGTTGATACCTCTATCAATAGGTCTTGAGACCTCCAATGGTCATGCCAACAAGTATTTGGATCGCTTGAATATTCCTCCACATTTCGTGAAAAATTCGATTTTATTGAAAATCAACTGAACTATAGCCCACTAATTTCTAAGCCACAAAAATGGAAAATCTGCAATTGTGCTCCGATTTTGATGGATGATACCTGTATCAATAGGTCTTGAGACCTCTAATGATCGCTAGAATATTTCTACGCATTTCGTGAAAAATTCGATTTTATTGAAAATCAACTGAACTATAGCCCACTAATTTCTAAGCCACAAAAATGGAAAATCTGCAATTGTGCTCCGATTTCGATGGATGATACCTCTATCAATAGGTCTTGAGACCTCTAATGATCGCTGGAATAGTTCTACACATTTCGTGAAAAATTCGATTTTATTGAAAATCAGCTGAACTATAGCCCACTAAATTCAGAGCCCCAAAAATGGAAAATCTGCAATTGTGCTCCGATTTCAATGGTTGATACCTCTATCAATAGGTCTTGAGACCTCCAATGGTCATGCCAACAAGTATTTGGATCGCTTGAATATTTCTCCACATTTCGTGAAAAATTCGATTTTATTGAAAATCAACTGAACTATAGCCCACTAATTTCTAAGCCACAAAAATGGAAAATCTGCAATTGTGCTCCGATTTTGATGGATGATACCTGTATCAATAGGTCTTGAGACCTCTAATGATCGCTAGAATATTTCTACGCATTTCGTGAAAAATTCGATTTTATTGAAAATCAACTGAACTATAGCCCACTAAATTCAGAGCCCCAAAAATGGAAAATCTGCAATTGTGCTCCGATTTCAATGGTTGATACCTCTATCAATAGGTCTTGAGACCTCCAATGGTCATGCCAACAAGTATTTGGATCGCTTGAATATTCCTCCACATTTCGTGAAAAATTCGATTTTATTGAAAATCAACTGAACTATAGCCCACTAATTTCTAAGCCACAAAAATGGAAAATCTGCAATTGTGCTCCGATTTTGATGGATGATACCTGTATCAATAGGTCTTGAGACCTCTAATGATCGCTAGAATATTTCTACGCATTTCGTGAAAAATTCGATTTTATTGAAAATCAACTGAACTATAGCCCACTAATTTCTAAGCCACAAAAATGGAAAATCTGCAATTGTGCTCCGATTTCGATGGATGATACCTCTATCAATAGGTCTTGAGAACTCTAATGATCGCTGGCATAGTTATACACATTTCGTGAAAAATTCGATTTTATTGAAAATCAACTGAACTATAGCCCACTAAATTCAGAGCCCCAAAAATGGAAAATCTGCAATTGTGCTCCGATTTCAATGGTTGATACCTCTATCAATAGGTCTTGAGACCTCCAATAGGCATGCCAACAAGTATTTGGATCGCTTGAATATTTCTCCACATTTCGTGAAAAATTCGATTTTATTGAAAATCAACTGAACTATAGCCCACTTATTTCTAAGCCACAAAAATGGAAAATCTGCAATTGTGCTCCGATTTTGATGGATGATACCTGTATCAATAGGTCTTGAGACCTCTAATGATCGCTAGAATATTTCTACGCATTTCGTGAAAAATTCGATTTTATTGAAAATCAACTGAACTATAGCCCACTAAATTCAGAGCCCCAAAAATGGAAAATCTGCAATTGTGCTCCGATTTCAATGGTTGATACCTCTATCAATAGGTCTTGAGACCTCCAATGGTCATGCCAACAAGTATTTGGATCGCTTGAATATTCCTCCACATTTCGTGAAAAATTCGATTTTATTGAAAATCAACTGAACTATAGCCCACTAATTTCTAAGCCACAAAAATGGAAAATCTGCAATTGTGCTCCGATTTTGATGGATGATACCTGTATCAATAGGTCTTGAGACCTCTAATGATCGCTAGAATATTTCTACGCATTTCGTGAAAAATTCGATTTTATTGAAAATCAACTGAACTATAGCCCACTAATTTCTAAGCCACAAAAATGGAAAATCTGCAATTGTGCTCCGATTTCGATGGATGATACCTCTATCAATAGGTCTTGAGAACTCTAATGATCGCTGGAATAGTTCTACACATTTCGTGAAAAATTCGATTTTATTGAAAATCAACTGAACTATAGCCCACTAAATTCAGAGCCCCAAAAATGGAAAATCTGCAATTGTGCTCCGATTTCAATGGTTGATACCTCTATCAATAGGTCTTGAGACCTCCAATAGGCATGCCAACAAGTATTTGGATCGCTTGAATATTTCTCCACATTTCGTGAAAAATTCGATTTTATTGAAAATCAACTGAACTATAGCCCACTAATTTCTAAGCCACAAAAATGGAAAATCTGCAATTGTGCTCCGATTTTGATGGATGATACCTGTATCAATAGGTCTTGAGACCTCTAATGATCGCTAGAATATTTCTACGCATTTCGTGAAAAATTCGATTTTATTGAAAATCAACTGAACTATAGCCCACTAAATTCAGAGCCCCAAAAATGGAAAATCTGCAATTGTGCTCCGATTTCAATGGTTGATACCTCTATCAATAGGTCTTGAGACCTCCAATGGTCATGCCAACAAGTATTTGGATCGCTTGAATATTCCTCCACATTTCGTGAAAAATTCGATTTTATTGAAAATCAACTGAACTATAGCCCACTAATTTCTAAGCCACAAAAATGGAAAATCTGCAATTGTGCTCCGATTTCGATGGATGATACCTCTATCAATAGGTCTTGAGAACTCTAATGATCGCTGGAATAGTTCTACACATTTCGTGAAAAATTCGATTTTATTGAAAATCAACTGAACTATAGCCCACTAAATTCAGAGCCCCAAAAATGGAAAATCTGCAATTGTGCTCCGATTTCAATGGTTGATACCTCTATCAATAGGTCTTGAGACCTCCAATGGTCATGCCAACAAGTATTTGGATCGCTTGAATATTCCTCCACATTTCGTGAAAAATTCGATTTTATTGAAAATCAACTGAACTATAGCCCACTAATTTCTAAGCCACAAAAATGGAAAATCTGCAATTGTGCTCCGATTTTGATGGATGATACCTGTATCAATAGGTCTTGAGACCTCTAATGATCGCTAGAATATTTCTACGCATTTCGTGAAAAATTCGATTTTATTGAAAATCAACTGAACTATAGCCCACTAATTTCTAAGCCACAAAAATGGAAAATCTGCAATTGTGCTCCGATTTTGATGGATGATACCTGTATCAATAGGTCTTGAGACCTCTAATGATCGCTAGAATATTTCTACGCATTTCGTGAAAAATTCGATTTTATTGAAAATCAACTGAACTATAGCCCACTAATTTCTAAGCCACAAAAATGGAAAATCTGCAATTGTGCTCCGATTTCGATGGATGATACCTCTATCAATAGGTCTTGAGAACTCTAATGATCGCTGGAATAGTTCTACACATTTCGTGAAAAATTCGATTTTATTGAAAATCAACTGAACTATAGCCCACTAAATTCAGAGCCCCAAAAATGGAAAATCTGCAATTGTGCTCCGATTTCAATGGTTGATACCTCTATCAATAGGTCTTGAGACCTCCAATGGTCATGCCAACAAGTATTTGGATCGCTTGAATATTCCTCCACATTTCGTGAAAAATTCGATTTTATTGAAAATCAACTGAACTATAGCCCACTAAATTCAGAGCCCCAAAAATGGAAAATCTGCAATTGTGCTCCGATTTCAATGGTTGATACCTCTATCAATAGGTCTTGAGACCTCCAATAGGCATGCCAACAAGTATTTGGATCGCTTGAATATTTCTCCACATTTCGTGAAAAATTCGATTTTATTGAAAATCAACTGAACTATAGCCCACTAATTTCTAAGCCACAAAAATGGAAAATCTGCAATTGTTTGTTTTTTATTTCATTTCATCTCAGAAAAAAAATTTTACATTATGTAAATTAAAATTAAAAATTGAAATGAAATAAGAAGAATTCATTGTCGAAAATCGACAGCTTTGAATTCTCCTTTTACAAAAATATACAGAATATGAATAAGAATAAAAAATAAAAAATGAAAAAACATAAAATAATAAAACTATTAATAATACCAATACCGAGCAGTTATCCACTATAAGACTTTGTTATGTTTACTTGCTATACATCGAAAAATTAAATCAAATTGTAATAAAGCCATTAGTTTTCTTTATGTGACCACACGAAACAAATTTGTGACATCAGGCGTTTCAAAGAGCCAATCCTTAACTCTTGACAGAAACGATTTAGAATGAATTAGCCTCCTAATCAAATCAGGTAAATTATTGAAAAATGTTGGTGATGCAACAAGGATGTAGCGCCGGAAGTGATCATTAAAAAATCTAGGAATACTGTACAGGAATTGATGGTTTGCACGAAAGTTATACCGTTCATCGAATCTTATTATCTGTTGACCGCTACGCCTAAAAAAAATTTTTAAAACCTTATAAACATACAGATGTTGCAGCGGTAAAATATTGTTAGCCTTAAATAGAACCCAAGATGGTTCGGTTCTTTTCTTCCGCAATATGGTGCGCAAGATCATTTTTTGTTGCACATACAACGGTTTTAAAATAGTAGGGACACAACCACCCCAGCAAGGTAAACCGTATTCAATTTTAGTCATTACCAACGCATGATACGTCATTTTCAGGACGGAAGCGGGGCACATGTCGCGAAGAAGGTAAAAAATTCTGGATGCGGACGCAAGATAATGTTTTAGATTAGTGACGTGAATTTTCCAATTTAGGTTAGAGTCTAGATGAATTCCAAGATACTTAAATGAGTTTACCAATTCAATATTCAAACAATCAGTATGACAATTAGTGGGAGAACATTTAGAAATACTGTGATATGTTACTAGATTGTTATTATTTGGAGTTATTATCCCAGAAATTCTGAAAAACATATACTTGGTCTTATCACTTAGAATTAAGTAATGCTTATCAAACCATTTATGGAGAACCCCGAGATCAGAATTAATCATGGATGTGATGTCAGTTGTAGATTTAGCAGTATAAGCTAAAGCTAAATCGTCAGCAAAAGCAGTACTGCTGCCATTTAATTTAAGCTTGAAAATGGAATTAGTGTAAATCAAAAACAGCAAAGGACCCAGCACTGATCCTTGGGGAACGCCAACATCGACAGATTTAGAGGCGCTTAAAGTACCGTTAATTTTAACTCTCACAGTTCTATGCTTCAAGTACGAAGCAAACCATTTGTTTGCTACCCCTCTAAAACCAATGTTATGCAGAATAGACAACAAAAGTCTATGTTCAACCATGTCAAACGCCTTAGAAGCATCCACAAACAACCCAGCACATACATTACCACAGTTCAGTCCATTATGAATAGTGTCTAGAAACTCTAGCAAAGCTGATTCAGTGCTCATGCCTTGACGGAAACCATGCTGATGTGCACTAAGTACATTAAATCGATCTAAAAAGCTAGTAACTCTGCTTTTAACAACTTTCTCTAATACTTTCAAAATAACTGGCTGTAGTGCGATCGGCCTATAGTTCCCTTTAACCGATCGATCGCCTTTTTTAAAAACAGGAATAATAGTTGCCGATTTCAGTCTCGCAGGTACTAATCCCTGAACGAAGGAAAGATTGAAAATATGTGATAGAACTGGACTGACAATTATAGAAACAGCTTTCAATATGCAACTACTGAGTCCATCATTGTCAAGTGAATGCTTAGGTTCCAAAGACTCAATAACAGATAATATTTCATTGCCAGAGGCTGGAGCCATAAAAAAAGTTTTAGGACAATAATCAGAAGGAAGATCATAATTTACAGCTGTGTTATTAGAAAAAAATTTAGCCCGTAGGTCATTGGCAATACTTGTAAAATAACAATTCAAATCATTAGCAATATCGATATCATTTGTAAGAAGTGTACCATTGTCTGCCAATATGGTTTTAACCGAGGATACTTTAGGCTTTTTGGTTAAAATTTCATTAACAAGGTTCCAATTTTTTTTAACATCACCGCGGGTACCTAAGAAACGATTGACATAATATGCTTCTTTTTCTCTTTTAATATCCATATTAATTTGTCTGCAAGTACGTTCATAAGTTTCACGAAGATTTAAATTATTGGGATGCTTTTGCAGTTTTTTATGCATTTGGTTCCTTTTTTTAATATGCCTAGCAAGTGTATATGAAATCCATGGTTGCAGAAGTTTAACGTTATTTATCCTAGCATTAGTGTAACATTGCTCTATTACCGTTGAAATAATTGTGCTCCGATTTTGATGGATGATACCTGTATCAATAGGTCTTGAGACCTCTAATGATCGCTAGAATATTTCTACGCATTTCGTGAAAAATTCGATTTTATTGAAAATCAACTGAACTATAGCCCACTAATTTCTAAGCCACAAAAATGGAAAATCTGCAATTGTGCTCCGATTTCGATGGATGATACCTCTATCAATAGGTCTTGAGAACTCTAATGATCGCTGGAATAGTTCTACACATTTCGTGAAAAATTCGATTTTATTGAAAATCAACTGAACTATAGCCCACTAAATTCAGAGCCCCAAAAATGGAAAATCTGCAATTGTGCTCCGATTTCAATGGTTGATACCTCTATCAATAGGTCTTGAGACCTCCAATGGTCATGCCAACAAGTATTTGGATCGCTTGAATATTCCTCCACATTTCGTGAAAAATTCGATTTTATTGAAAATCAACTGAACTATAGCCCACTAAATTCAGAGCCCCAAAAATGGAAAATCTGCAATTGTGCTCCGATTTCAATGGTTGATACCTCTATCAATAGGTCTTGAGACCTCCAATAGGCATGCCAACAAGTATTTGGATCGCTTGAATATTTCTCCACATTTCGTGAAAAATTCGATTTTATTGAAAATCAACTGAACTATAGCCCACTAATTTCTAAGCCACAAAAATGGAAAATCTGCAATTGTGCTCCGATTTCGATGGATGATACCTCTATCAATAGTCTTGAGAACTCTAATGATCGCTGGAATAGTTCTACACATTTCGTGAAAAATTCGATTTTATTGAAAATCAACTGAACTATAGCCCACTAAATTCAGAGCCCCAAAAATGGAAAATCTGCAATTGTGCTCCGATTTCAATGGTTGATACCTCTATCAATAGGTCTTGAGACCTCCAATGGTCATGCCAACAAGTATTTGGGATCGCTTGAATATTCCTCCACATTCGTGAAAAATTCGATTTTATTGAAAAATCAACTGAACTATAGCCCACTAATTTCTAAGCCACAAAAATGGAAATCTGCAATTGTGCTCCGATTTTGATGGATGATACCTGTATCAATAGGTCTTGAGACCTCTAATGATCGCTAGAATATTTCTACGCATTTCGTGAAAAATTCGATTTTATTGAAAATCAACTGAACTATAGCCCACTAATTTCTAAGCCACAAAAATGGAAAATCTGCAATTGTGCTCCGATTTCGATGGATGATACCTCTATCAATAGGTCTTGAGAACTCTAATGATCGCTGGAATAGTTCTACACATTTCGTGAAAAATTCGATTTTATTGAAAATCAACTGAACTATAGCCCACTAAATTCAGAGCCCCAAAAATGGAAAATCTGCAATTGTGCTCCGATTTCAATGGTTGATACCTCTATCAATAGGTCTTGAGACCTCCAATAGGCATGCCAACAAGTATTTGGATCGCTTGAATATTTCTCCACATTTCGTGAAAAATTCGATTTTATTGAAAATCAACTGAACTATAGCCCACTAATTTCTAAGCCACAAAAATGGAAAATCTGCAATTGTGCTCCGATTTCGATGGATGATACCTCTATCAATAGGTCTTGAGAACTCTAATGATCGCTGGAATAGTTCTACACATTTCGTGAAAAATTCGATTTTATTGAAAATCAACTGAACTATAGCCCACTAAATTCAGAGCCCCAAAAATGGAAAATCTGCAATTGTGCTCCGATTTCAATGGTTGATACCTCTATCAATAGGTCTTGAGACCTCCAATGGTCATGCCAACAAGTATTTGGATCGCTTGAATATTCCTCCACATTTCGTGAAAAATTCGATTTTATTGAAAATCAACTGAACTATAGCCCACTAATTTCTAAGCCACAAAAATGGAAAATCTGCAATTGTGCTCCGATTTTGATGGATGATACCTGTATCAATAGGTCTTGAGACCTCTAATGATCGCTAGAATATTTCTACGCATTTCGTGAAAAATTCGATTTTATTGAAAATCAACTGAACTATAGCCCACTAATTTCTAAGCCACAAAAATGGAAAATCTGCAATTGTGCTCCGATTTCGATGGATGATACCTCTATCAATAGGTCTTGAGAACTCTAATGATCGCTGGAATAGTTCTACACATTTCGTGAAAAATTCGATTTTATTGAAAATCAACTGAACTATAGCCCACTAAATTCAGAGCCCCAAAAATGGAAAATCTGCAATTGTGCTCCGATTTCAATGGTTGATACCTCTATCAATAGGTCTTGAGACCTCCAATAGGCATGCCAACAAGTATTTGGATCGCTTGAATATTTCTCCACATTTCGTGAAAAATTCGATTTTATTGAAAATCAACTGAACTATAGCCCACTAATTTCTAAGCCACAAAAATGGAAAATCTGCAATTGTGCTCCGATTTTGATGGATGATACCTGTATCAATAGGTCTTGAGACCTCTAATGATCGCTAGAATATTTCTACGCATTTCGTGAAAAATTCGATTTTATTGAAAATCAACTGAACTATAGCCCACTAATTTCTAAGCCACAAAAATGGAAAATCTGCAATTGTGCTCCGATTTCAATGGTTGATACCTCTATCAATAGGTCTTGAGACCTCCAATGGTCATGCCAACAAGTATTTGGATCGCTTGAATATTCCTCCACATTTCGTGAAAAATTCGATTTTATTGAAAATCAACTGAACTATAGCCCACTAATTTCTAAGCCACAAAAATGGAAAATCTGCAATTGTGCTCCGATTTTGATGGATGATACCTGTATCAATAGGTCTTGAGACCTCTAATGATCGCTAGAATATTTCTACGCATTTCGTGAAAAATTCGATTTTATTGAAAATCAACTGAACTATAGCCCACTAATTTCTAAGCCACAAAAATGGAAAATCTGCAATTGTGCTCCGATTTCGATGGATGATACCTCTATCAATAGGTCTTGAGACCTCTAATGATCGCTGGAATAGTTCTACACATTTCGTGAAAAATTCGATTTTATTGAAAATCAGCTGAACTATAGCCCACTAAATTCAGAGCCCCAAAAATGGAAAATCTGCAATTGTGCTCCGATTTCAATGGTTGATACCTCTATCAATAGGTCTTGAGACCTCCAATGGTCATGCCAACAAGTATTTGGATCGCTTGAATATTTCTCCACATTTCGTGAAAAATTCGATTTTATTGAAAATCAACTGAACTATAGCCCACTAATTTCTAAGCCACAAAAATGGAAAATCTGCAATTGTGCTCCGATTTTGATGGATGATACCTGTATCAATAGGTCTTGAGACCTCTAATGATCGCTAGAATATTTCTACGCATTTCGTGAAAAATTCGATTTTATTGAAAATCAACTGAACTATAGCCCACTAAATTCAGAGCCCCAAAAATGGAAAATCTGCAATTGTGCTCCGATTTCAATGGTTGATACCTCTATCAATAGGTCTTGAGACCTCCAATGGTCATGCCAACAAGTATTTGGATCGCTTGAATATTCCTCCACATTTCGTGAAAAATTCGATTTTATTGAAAATCAACTGAACTATAGCCCACTAATTTCTAAGCCACAAAAATGGAAAATCTGCAATTGTGCTCCGATTTTGATGGATGATACCTGTATCAATAGGTCTTGAGACCTCTAATGATCGCTAGAATATTTCTACGCATTTCGTGAAAAATTCGATTTTATTGAAAATCAACTGAACTATAGCCCACTAATTTCTAAGCCACAAAAATGGAAAATCTGCAATTGTGCTCCGATTTCGATGGATGATACCTCTATCAATAGGTCTTGAGAACTCTAATGATCGCTGGAATAGTTCTACACATTTCGTGAAAAATTCGATTTTATTGAAAATCAACTGAACTATAGCCCACTAAATTCAGAGCCCCAAAAATGGAAAATCTGCAATTGTGCTCCGATTTCAATGGTTGATACCTCTATCAATAGGTCTTGAGACCTCCAATAGGCATGCCAACAAGTATTTGGATCGCTTGAATATTTCTCCACATTTCGTGAAAAATTCGATTTTATTGAAAATCAACTGAACTATAGCCCACTAATTTCTAAGCCACAAAAATGGAAAATCTGCAATTGTGCTCCGATTTTGATGGATGATACCTGTATCAATAGGTCTTGAGACCTCTAATGATCGCTAGAATAGTTCTACACATTTCGTGAAAAATTCGATTTTATTGAAAATCAACTGAACTATAGCCCACTAAATTCAGAGCCCCAAAAATGGAAAATCTGCAATTGTGCTCCGATTTCAATGGTTGATACCTCTATCAATAGGTCTTGAGACCTCCAATGGTCATGCCAACAAGTATTTGGATCGCTTGAATATTCCTCCACATTTCGTGAAAAATTCGATTTTATTGAAAATCAACTGAACTATAGCCCACTAATTTCTAAGCCACAAAAATGGAAAATCTGCAATTGTGCTCCGATTTTGATGGATGATACCTGTATCAATAGGTCTTGAGACCTCTAATGATCGCTAGAATATTTCTACGCATTTCGTGAAAAATTCGATTTTATTGAAAATCAACTGAACTATAGCCCACTAATTTCTAAGCCACAAAAATGGAAAATCTGCAATTGTGCTCCGATTTCGATGGATGATACCTCTATCAATAGGTCTTGAGAACTCTAATGATCGCTGGAATAGTTCTACACATTTCGTGAAAAATTCGATTTTATTGAAAATCAACTGAACTATAGCCCACTAAATTCAGAGCCCCAAAAATGGAAAATCTGCAATTGTGCTCCGATTTCAATGGTTGATACCTCTATCAATAGGTCTTGAGACCTCCAATAGGCATGCCAACAAGTATTTGGATCGCTTGAATATTTCTCCACATTTCGTGAAAAATTCGATTTTATTGAAAATCAACTGAACTATAGCCCACTAATTTCTAAGCCACAAAAATGGAAAATCTGCAATTGTGCTCCGATTTTGATGGATGATACCTGTATCAATAGGTCTTGAGACCTCTAATGATCTCTAGAATATTTCTACGCATTTCGTGAAAAATTCGATTTTATTGAAAATCAACTGAACTATAGCCCACTAATTTCTAAGCCACAAAAATGGAAAATCTGCAATTGTGCTCCGATTTCGATGGATGATACCTCTATCAATAGGTCTTGAGAACTCTAATGATCGCTGGAATAGTTCTACACATTTCGTGAAAAATTCGATTTTATTGAAAATCAACTGAACTATAGCCCACTAAATTCAGAGCCCCAAAAATGGAAAATCTGCAATTGTGCTCCGATTTCAATGGTTGATACCTCTATCAATAGGTCTTGAGACCTCCAATGGTCATGCCAACAAGTATTTGGATCGCTTGAATATTTCTCCACATTTCGTGAAAAATTCGATTTTATTGAAAATCAACTGAACTATAGCCCACTAATTTCTAAGCCACAAAAATGAAAAATCTGCAATTGTGCTCCGATTTTGATGGATGATACCTGTATCAATAGGTCTTGAGACCTCTAATGATCGCTAGAATATTTCTACGCATTTCGTGAAAAATTCGATTTTATTGAAAATCAACTGAACCACTAATTTCTAAGCCACAAAAATGGAAAATCTGCAATTGTGCTCCGATTTCGATGGATGATACCTCTATCAATAGGTCTTGAGAACTCTAATGATCGCTGGAATAGTTCTACACATTTCGTGAAAAATTCGATTTTCTTGAAAATCAACTGAACTATAGCCCACTAAATTCAGAGCCACAAAAATGGAAAATCTGCAATTGTGCTCCGATTTCAATGGTTGATACCTCTATCAATAGGTCTTGAGACCTCCAATGGTCATGCCAACAAGTATTTGGATCGCTGGAATAGTTCTACACATTTCGTGAAAAAATCGATTTTATTGAAAATCAACTGAACTATAGCCCACTAATTTCTAAGCCACAAAAATGGAAAATCTGCAATTGTGCTCCGATTTTTATGGATGATACCTCTATCAATAGGTCTTGAGACCTCTAATGATCGCTAAAATATTTTTAAGCATTTCGTGAAAAATTCGATTTTCTTGAAAATCAGCTGAACTATAGCCCACTAAATTCAGAGCCACAAAAATGGAAAATCTGCAATTGTGCTCCGATTTCAATGGTTGATATCTCTATCAATAGGTCTTGAGCCCCCCAATGATCGCTCGAATATTTCTACACATTTCGGGAAAAATTTAATTTTCTTGAAAATTAACTGAACTATAGCCCACTATATTCAGAGCCCCAAAAATAGAAAATCTGCAATTGTGCTCCGATTTCGATGGTTGATACCTCTATGAATAGGTCTCAAACAATGGTCATAACGATACATATATTTCGGGACCTACGCCAGAGTGGATATTTCCAAGTGTTACGCTGGTGCACTTTGAAGCATCTTGATACCATGGCGCCCAACTTACCTCAAAGATAATTTTTTTTTTGACATTGTGTTTGTGTTGGATGGACTATTTTATTATTAATATTTTTTACGGTTTTCTTTCCGCCAAATTATTTATTTTAGTTATTATTTTGATCCTAATTTTTATTTTTATTTTTTTTTCTTATACAGAATGCAAAATAACAGAATCTATAGAGAGGAAAGGATAACTTCAGAAATCAAGAGGCCATTCATAACTTTTAATATCATTTGCTTTAATTATCTAAATTTTTCTGTTTATATTTTCTTTATTATTAAAATTTTTTTCTTGTAAAATAAAAATGAAAAAAAAAAAATTATTTACGAATGGGTTTTTATTTTATGCCAAAGAACACGCTACAATACTTACCTTGATCAGTGTATCACAATTGGAAATGACAGTAGAATAGATCCATTCTGAATCATTGCGCCCTTGAAAATATTTCTGCGCAATTCGAATTTATATTGTTGATCTTGAATTCGATCTATTTGCTAGTTATGACTCGTCCTGTATTCGGCGACATTTTGAGCCATTATCCGGTTTATCGGAACACCGCTAAATCGGCGACCATAAAGAAGCCTTCCAGAGAGAAACTCTAAACCAGGATTAAAAAGAGAAGTATTCGCTCGACAAGATATCATCATCCAAACAAATATTCGATACTAAATTATACAACTCCTAACGTACTTTATTTAACATGTAAATTGATCTTGAAACCTATCATCATGATAGTATAAAAATTGTAAGACACAGATTTTTGTTTAACAGTTTGTTGAGCGGCAAATAAACAAAGGTTTAATATCATATAACATGCAAGTCAATGGCTGTGGTGGTAGCGTGATGGATAATGGTGCTGTAGGTCTCGAGTTCGATTCTACAGAAAGACGAGCAAATTTTTCTTTTATATCTTTAAAATTAAAATTCCCTAAATGTTGATATCTTATAACATGGTTCATAATGATCGAATAAAATAAATAAAGTTGTGTTAGTTGTTAAGTTGGTGGTGGCTGAGTGGTTAGCGCTGTGGTCTAGAGCGCAGAAGATTGGTGGTTCGAATCGAAGTCATGTGCATTAATTTTTTAGCCAATAACTAAAATTGGGAAATTACAAAAAGCAAAAAAAAAATCAAAAAAAAATTGAAAAATAAAAAAAGCAAAAAAAAAAAATTGAAAAATAAAAAAAGCAAAAAAAAAAATTGAAAAATAAAAAAAGCAAAAAAAAAATTGAAAAATAAAAAATGAAAAATAAAAATATAAAAATATTCTGTTTCGGCAACGAGGGGAAAAATTATTTCGCGCAAAAATTTGGATGCGTCGTTTGCGTCAAACATCGTAATATAATACCTTTGAAAATCGACCAATTTGGTCGTATGATAATATTTTACAGAAAATTTATTTTTTCGCTAAGTCCAATTTTAGCGACTTTTATACGACAAATAGAGTAGTATTTTTATATGAGCGATTGGTCGGGTGGTAAAAGAAGGGACTGGTGTCCCAAAGGTCCCGAGTTCGATTCTACAAATTTCCGATATTTTTTTTTTTTTTGTCAAAAATTTCATTTTTTTTGTGTTTTTAAGATTTTTTTTCGATTCTGGCCAATTCTTGTTTTTTTGTGGCGATCTTCTGGATCCGGCGCATCCGGCGATGCGGATCATCTTCAATTCATCTGATTTTATCTAAAAACAAACATTGGCGTTGCTTGGGATCGAACCCGCTACCTTCATTTCTCCAATCCATCGTCTTACTGCTTCGGCTATCACATCATATACTAATTGACTCTGGTTTCTTTCTTTTGTGCAATCATTCAGAGCAAAACAAATTTTGACAAATAGATGTCACCCGTATACATATTCGAGATAAATTTTGTGTTTTGATGACATCTCTGTTAGGATATACGTACTAAATTTAGTACACAGTGTTTCTGCTAAGTGCTAACATTTTTGATTTCGCTTAAAAGAGGGTGTGTTGTAGTTTTGCGTATAATGTCTGAAGTTTGATTTTTTTTTTTTTTTTAAATTATTATTTAACATTATTTTTGCATTAATATTTTCAAAAATTAATTTTTTTTCTCGATATTTGAGATAAATTAACCCGTGCTTTTTTTTGTGACTCTCAATATCGGCAATTCAGCAAATTTAACCAAAAATCAAATTTTTAAATCAATACTTTACTTAGGATCGAACTCGGTACCCCACATTCTAAAGCACTTCACGCTACTACTTCTGCCATCACATGTCTTAGTACATAAAATATATTTCTACGTTTTAAGCAATCAAATTATAAAAACAACTTACCCATATAGTGAAAAATTTATCTGTATTCTGTTTAACGTTGATTGAGTGTTGGAATTCCCTAAATGTTGATACCTTATAACATGCTTCATAATAATCGAATAAAACAAATAAAGTTAGTGTTGATTGGTAAGTAGGTGATGGCTAAGTGGTTAGCGCTATGGAATAGAGTGCAGAAATTCTCTAGTTCAAATTTAGGTTGTGTACATTTTTTTTTTTATTTTTATTAATTTGTTTAACAAAAATTTAATTTTTTTTTGTGTTTTTAAGAATTTTTTCGAATTTTCCCACTTTTTCAACTTTTTCTTGCCATCCCGATCCCGGATTATCCGTAATTCATCTAGTTTCATCTAAAAACAAATATTTGCCGTTAGCTTTGCTTGGCATCGATCTCTCCAGACCTTCGTCACTCTGATCCATCACCTTACTACCTCATCTATCACATCATATACTAGATAACTTTGGTTCCTTTGTTTTATGCAATCATACAGAGCAAGAAAAAATTTGCCCCTACTAATGAATTTGGTGACATTTATGTTAGGGTATACGTACTAAATTTAGTTAGGTTTCGCTTAAACGAGTGCGTGAGTTGTAGTTTTGTGGAAAATATCTGAAGTTCGATTTTTTTTTTTTTTTTAATAATTATTTAACATTTACCCATATCAACACAACTTACCCATATCAACATTTCTCAAAATTCTCAAATTAATTCGTAATAAAAACACGGTTTAGAGCTAATGTTTATTCTTTCATTTTATTGCAATAATTTCCTGAGTAATTGTGATGGATCGTACCCAGAAGTAAACCTCATGTTTTTTTTTATCATGGCTTGCCATTGTCATAGGACACAGATTTACAGAACACAAGAGGCTATTTGTGTATACGCTTATGGCAATCGTTAATATTATTCTGAAAAGTTAAAGGTTAGTATAAAAGCCGCATCGGAAACTTGTTAGACATGATGCTAAAACATTTCAATAAGTAACTGCATTGCCCAAGGGGAACATACGTTGTAATATTTATTCCGTGAACAAAACATGGATATCCGATGAAAACATCCACAAATTGACCGCATCAGTGAAGGTGATCTACATACAAAATAAATATAAATCGAATATTTTACTATTTCATGTCGAGCTAAGTGATAGTAATTCCCAATTTGTGAAAGTATTTACGGATAATCAGATTTTCTTCACGATACTCATAAACAAAGCATCGCTCCATCCCGAGGTCTTAAGCGACGTACTTCAAGGCAAATTTCACGTTTATTAGATATTTCAGCAGCTCTTGGGATTTCTTCTTCTTCAATTTTGTCTTAACTTGTCCAATAGAATGTTGCCTGCAAACAAAATGTAAACACAGAGGTTAAAACGTTTCTAAACTAAAAACACAAACAAAGTATCAGAATGTATGTGTGCATTGAAGCAATATTTCACCTGACAAATATTCACTGATAATTATGTTGTCCCAACGTGCGTAATATAGACTACAAATTCAGATGCCCAAAAATAGAAAATCTGCAATTGGTGCCCGATTTCGATGGTTGATACCTCTATCAATAGGTCTTAAGACCTTCAACGATTGCTCGAATATTTCTACACATTTCGTGAAAAATCCGATTTTATTGAAAATCAACTGAACTATAGCCCACAAATTCAGAGCCCCAAAAATAGAAAATCTGCAATTGGTGCCCGATTTCGATGGTTGATACCTTTATTAATAGGTGTTGAGGCCTATAATAGTCATGCCAACAAGTATTTAAATCGCTCGAATATTCCTACACATTTCGTGAAATGTTCGATTTTATTGAAAATCAACTAAACTATAGCCCACTAAATTCAAAGCCACAAAAATGGAAAATCTGCAATTGTGCTCCGATTTCGATGGTTGATACCTCTACCGATAGGTCTTGAGACCTCTAATGGTCATGCCAACAAGTATTTAAATCGCTCGAATATTTCTACACATTTCGTGAAAAATTCGATTTTATTGAAAATCAACTGAACTATAGCCCACTAAATTCAGAGCCACAAAAATAGAAAATCTGCAATTGTGCTCCAATTTCGATGGTTGATACCTCTATCAATAGGATTGAAACCTCCAATGATCGCTCGAATATTTCTACACATTTCGTAAAAATATAGATTTTCTTGAAAATCAACTGAACTATAGCCCACTAAATTCAGAGCCACAAAAATAGAAAATCTGCAATTGTGCTCCGATTTCGATGGTTGATACCTCTATTGATAGGTCTTGAGACCTCTAATGGTCATGCCAACAAGTATTTAAATCGCTCGAATATTTCTACACATTTCGTGAAAAATTCGATTTTATTGAAAATCAACTGAACTATAGCCCACTAAATTCAAAGCCACAAAAATGGAAAATCTACAATTGAGCTCTGATTTCGATGGTTGATACCTCCATTGATAGGTCTTGAGGCCTATAATAGTCATGCCAACAAGTATTTAAATCGCTCGAATATTCCTACACATTTCGTGAAAAGTTCGATTTTCTTGAAAATCAACTGAACTATAGCCCACTAAATTCAGAGCCACAAAACTAGAAAATCTGCAATTGTGCTCCGATTTCGATGGTTGATACCTCTATTGATAGGTCTTGAGACCTCTAATGGTCATGCCAACAAGTATTTAAATCGCTCGAATATTTCTACACATTTCGTGAAAAATTCGATTTTATTGAAAATCAACTGAACTATAGCCCACTAAATTCAAAGCCACAAAAATGGAAAATCTACAATTGAGCTCTGATTTCGATGGTTGATACCTCCATTGATAGGTCTTGAGGCCTATAATAGTCATGCCAACAAGTATTTAAATCGCTCGAATATTTCTACACATTTCGTGAAAAGTTCGATTTTATTGAAAATCAACTGAACTATAGCCCACTAAATTCAAAGCCACAAAAATGGAAAATCTGCAATTGAGCTCCGATTTCGATGGTTGATACCTCTATTGATAGGTCTTGAGACCTATAATAGTCATGCCAACAAGTATTTAAATCGCTCGAATATTTCTACACATTTCTTGAAAAGTTCGATTTTCTTGAAAATCAACTGAACTATAGCCCACTAAATTCAGAGCCACAAAACTAGAAAATCTGCAATTGTGCTCCGATTTCGATGGTTGATACCTCTATTGATCGGTCTTGAGGCCTTTAATATTCATGCCAACAAGTATTTAAATCGCTCGAATATTTCTACACATTTCTTGAAAAGTTCGATTTTCTTGAAAATCAACTGAACTATAGCCCACTAAATTCAGAGCCACAAAAATGGAAAATCTGCAATTGTGCTCCGATTTCGATGGTTGATACCTCTACCGATAGGTCTTGAGACCTCTAATGGTCATGCCAACAAGTATTTAAATCGCCCGAATATTCCTACACATTTCGTGAAAAGTTCGATTTTATTGAAAATCAACTGAACTATAGCCCACTAAATTCAGAGCCACAAAACTAGAAAATCTGCAATTGTGCTGCGATTTCGATGGTTGATACCTCTACCGATAGGTCTTGAGACCTCTAATGGTCATGCCAACAAGTATTTAAATTGCTCGAATATTTCTACACATTTCTTAAAAAGTTCGATTTTATTGAAAATCAACTGAACTATAGCCCACTAAATTCAGAGCCACAAAAATGGAAAATCTGCAATTGTGCTCCGATTTCGATGGTTGATACCTCTACCGATAGGTCTTGAGACCTCTAATGGTCATGCCAACAAGTATTTAAATCGCTCGAATATTTCTACACATTTCGTGAAAAGTTCGATTTTATTGAAAATCAACTGAACTATAGCCCACTAAATTCAGAGCCACAAAACTAGAAAATCTGCAATTGTGCTCCGATTTCGATGGTTGATACCTCTATTGATAGATCTTGAGGCCTTTAATAGTCATGCCAACAAGTATTTAAATCGCTCGAATATTTCTACACATTTCTTGAAAAGTTCGATTTTCTTGAAAATCAACTGAACTATAGCCCACTAAATTCAGAGCCACAAAAATGGAAAATCTGCAATTGTGCTCCGATTTCGATGGTTGATACCTCAACCGATAGGTCTTGAAACCTCTAATGGTCATGCCAACAAGTATTTAAATCGCTCGAATATTTCTACACATTTCGTGAAAAGTTCGATTTTATTGAAAATCAACTGAACTATAGCCCACTAAATTCAGAGCCACAAAACTGGAAAATCTGCAATTGTGCTCCGATTTCGACGGTTGATACCTCTATTGATAGGTATTGAGACCTATAATAGTCATGCCAACAAGTATTTAAATCGCTCGAATATTTCTACACATTTCTTGAAAAGTTCGATTTTCTTGAAAATCAACTGAACTATAGCCCACTAAATTCAGAGCCACAAAAATAGAAAATCTACAATTATGCTCCGATTTCGATGGTTGATACCTCTATCAATAGGTCTTGAGACCCCCAATGATCGCTCGAATATTTCGACACATTTCGTGAAAAATTCGAATTTATTGAAAATCAACTGAACTATAGCTCACAAATTCAGAGCCCCACAAATAGAAAATCTACAATTATGCTCCGATTTCGATGGTTGATACCTCTATCAATACGTCTTGAGACCTCCAATAGTCGTGCCAACAGGCATTTGGATCGCTCGAATATTTCTACATATTTCGTGAAAAATTCGATTTTATTGAAAATCAACTGAACTATAGCCCACAAATTCAGAGCCACACAAATAGAAAATCTACAATTATGCTCCGATTTCGATGGTTGATACCTCTATCAATACGTCTTGAGATCTCCAATAGTCGTGCCAACAGGCATTTGGATCGCTCGAATATTTCTACGCATTTCGTGAAAAATTCGATTTTATTGAAAATCAACTGAACTATAGCCCACAAATTCAGAACCCCAAAAATAGAATATCTGCAATTGTGCTCCGATTTCGATGGTTGATACCTCTATCAATAGGTCTTAAGACCTCCAACGATTGCTCGAATATTGCTGCACATTTCGTGAAAAATTTGATTTTATTGAAAATCAACTGAACTATAGCCCACAAATTCAGAGCCACAAAAATAGAAAATCTGCAATTGTGCTCCGATTTCGATGGTTGATGCCTCAATCAATAAGTCTTGAGACCTACAATAGTCGTCCCAGCAGGCATTTGGATCTCTAGAGTATTTCTACACATTTCGTGGAAAATTCGATTTTATTGAAAATCAACTGAACTATAGCCCACAAATTCAGAGCCCCAAAAATAGAAAATCTGCAATTGTGCTCCGATTTTGGTGATTGATACCTCTATCAATAGGTTTTAAAACCTCCAATGATCGCTCGAATATTGCTACACATTTCGTGAAAAATTCGATTTTATTGAAAATCAACTGAACTATAGCCCACAAATTCAGAGCCACAAAAATAGAAAATCTACAATTATGCTCCGATTTCGATGGTTGATACCGCTATCAATAGGTCTTGAGACCCCCAATGATCGCTCGAATATTTCGACACATTTCGTGAAAAATTCGAATTTATTGAAAATCAACTGAACTATAGCCCACAAATTCAGAGCCCCACAAATAGAAAATCTACAATTATGCTCCGATTTCGATGGTTGATACCTCTATCAATACGTCTTGAGACCTCCAATAGTCGTGCCAACAGGCATTTGGATCGCTCGAATATTTCTACATATTTCGTGAAAAATTCGATTTTATTGAAATCATCTGAACTATAGCCCACAAATTCAGAGCCCCAAAAATAGAAAATCTGCAATTGTGCTCCGATTTCGATGGTTGATACCTCTATTTATAGATCTTGAGACCTCCAATAGTCGTGTCAACAGGCATTTGGATCGCTCGAATATTTCTACACATTTCGTGAAAAATTCGATTTTATTGAAAATCAACTGAACTATAGCCCACAAATTCAGAACCCCAAAAATAGGATATCTGCAATTGTGCTCCGATTTCGATGGTTGATACCTCTATCAATAGGTCTTAAGACCTCCAACGATGGCTCGAATATTGCTACACATTTCGTGAAAAATTCGATTTTATTGAAAATCAATTGAACTATAGCCCACAAATTCTGAGCCACAAAAATATAAGATCGGCAATTGTGCTCCGATTTTGATGGTTGATACCTCTATCAATAGGTCTTGAGACCTCTAATAGTCGTGCCAACAGGCATTTTGATCGCTCGAATATTTCTACACATTTCGTGAAAAATTCGATTTTATTGAAAATCAACTGAACTATAGCCCACAAATTCAGAATCCCAAAAATAGAAAATCTGTAATTGTGCTCCGATTTCGATGGTTGATATTTTTTTCGATAGGTCTTGAGACATGCAATTTTCTTGCTAACAGGCATTTCAATCGCTCGAATATTTCTCATTTCGTAACAATTTTATGGACAACTACCTAGCTAGTTTAATTGAAAACTGAGCAACTCTGTTTTGTTTAATGTAAATAAGTTGTAAACAACTTTCATTGATTGGTTAAGCGTATTACTAAATGAATAGTAAACAGATTTTGGTGTTATTGATTTTTGAAATATTGAGCAACTTTTAAGTATTTCTCCAAAATAAGATTTGGGGGTAAAAAAATTGATCTACTTTTACTAAACATATTAATCGAACGCCAATTAACCGAATTCAATTTTGTTCACTATACTCGTCTACTAAAATCTGTTTTTACATGCAACATTAAATCAAATAAAATTGAAAAAGAAAAATTATTTTCCGGTTTCCAAAACATTACAAAACACAATATTTTCTCGTCTTCTGCTTGTGTTGCTTTATACAGTATAAGAGAAAAAAAATCCAAAATCAAATGAAAAATAATGTAAATAATACAATTTTCTTTATGGTTGTGATTTGAATTACGATGAGGGCACCAGCAACAACAAATCAGAAAAATCGGAAAAACAACAACATTGTTATGATTTTCATTTTCCTTTTTTTATTTTTTATTATTATTGAAGGATATTAAGTGATAGATTTTTGATAAATTGTAATACATTTTAAGGATATTTTTGTTGTTGTTGTTGTTGTTGTTGTTGTTCTGGTTGTGTATGCTATGTGTTATTTTGGCGTCAGGAAGTCGAGAAAAATATTATCCAAAATTTATATAAAAAAGTACAATACAATAAAATAAAAATCAATAAGACTTACTGAAAACAACAATACTAAATGGTATAAAAATATCTTAAAGAGGATTTTTTGCAAGGAAGTTGTTTTTGTTTGTATCGTTTGTCTTCTCGGGAGACATAACACACTACGAAAAAAAAAAAAATTAAACGTAAGATAAATGTGATGTTCTTCACGCTCTGTGTTAATATGCGACAATTTAATTTAATCAAATTGTGGTTTGGTGAGCAGTGCTTTGGACAAATTTTTGCGTAGGTGATTCGATTTTTATTTTTGGAAAATTTGCAAATTTTATCAGGTTATTGAAGTCGAAAAGGTTTTTAGGTGGATTGTATTCCCACACGTTGGACAATTTAATAGATAATGTATGATAGTGATGTCTTGATGAATCGAAAGGTCATGTTCAGATAAAATTATATCCCAATTAAGCTTTTTTCAACTTTAAGTTCATAAGTTTTATAGAAACATTAGCAGTAAAATTTTATAATTACCATTGATGTAATGGAATTTAACATTTTATTTGGAAGCTTTAACAGACCATTTTAAGCTTTAGCTAAATATTTTTGGAACTTTTAAAATACAACCTAACAAGCTTTACATTTTTAATTTTCATAATTTGGATAATAAAAGCTTAACAAACAAATAGACCTTTTTGTAGTTAACCCGTATAAATTTAGCTCAGAAGAAAAAATTCTAAAAGCTTTTTTGAAAGACAAAAACATTTTATTTCATGATTGAAGCTTTTGGATTTTTGATCGAAATAGATTTAGGTTTAAAGTTTAAACTAATACTAAAATATTGAATTACTTTTAAACAAATTCTTTATAAACTTTCGAAAGCTAATCAGCTTTCGTTAAAAATCTTTAAAACTATCTATCCAAATAAATTTAGCGTTGATTTAAAAAGCTCGATTTTTAATTTTTAGAACAACGAACTAAACGAAAACCTTTTATTCGTAATCCCTCGCAATTGTGAAAGCCTTATCAATAATATTCACACGCCCATCGAATTAGAAAATATGACACGCGAAAAGCTCACACGAAGATAATTTGTTAAGGGCGACCTCGAATTAAATTGAAAGTTATAATAAATTAAATTTATCAAACCGATTTGTAAAAGCTTATCGAGCATACCGATTAATTTTATATTTGAATATTTATTGCGCTTTTAGCAATAGAAAATTGAAAAATAAAATTAAAGCTTTACTTCGTGGCTTTGAAGCAAAACAATTGATGTTTTAAATGTCATATGATTAAGCTTTAAAATGTCATATTTAAATAAAATTTAGAACAACCTTTGTAATGCATGTTACGTTTAATTTATAAGGTAAGCTTTAAGATTGTTAAAGTAGAAGTGAATTTTTTATTGTTTACCTTAAGCAAAAATATATTGAATCAACAAAAAAACACTCGAAGTAAGCACAAAAAATAATCTATTTAACCATATTTCATTAAAAGCTAGACGCTAAACTAAAAGCTTAACTTAATTGAGCTTCTAATGTTAAGAGAAAAGTAACTCTGACTAAAACTCGCTGTAAATGTTAAGGGAAGCTTTTCCAGAGTTTACAACTCAAAATTTATAGTTTCAAATAAAATTTATTTGAAACTTTAAATTGTCGAGCTTGAACGAAAAATGAACAATTATCATCATCAATGTTTCAGGATTTAAATAATTGAAGCAAAATGTCCTAGGAAATTTTTTTCGCATTGAAAAAAATGTAAACTTTATTTTAAATTATATTTAGAATTATTTTAGATTTTATCGTTAGAATTATGAAAGCTTATTTTAAGAGCTAACTCCATTAACATTTAAGCATCAAATAATACAACTTTTTTAAGTTTTTTTAATTCCAGTAAAACCATGTGTATTTTATCAAAATTTTGAGTTAAACCACTTTTAAAAAGCAAACTATCTTTATGATTATAGATGAAATCAATTGAGCTTATTGCTCTCCAAGAATGAATAAGGATTAATCTATTCCTAAAAAAAATCAGTGTGCTGGAATTTTTGGTGTGTGATTAACTAATTTTGCTTAGCAAATTGAGCAACTACTACTGTACTTCTATTGCTGTAAAAACTATGATTTACTGCAAAAGTAAATAAATTGAATAACTTGATTGATTTAAACTAACTAAACTATCTAACGTTTTAAATTTAATGAAGAATAATAATTTGAGCAACTATCCTTTTCAAAGAAAGTTTCCATATTTATAGTGACTACAGTTACCTATACTGTTGAATGGGATTATTTTTTATTGGCTTTGAAATTAGTGGTTTACTAGCATCTTGTGAAATCTTATCTAAGCAGAATTTACATTTTTCAGTTTTTTTCATATGTATTAGCTCTAATTAAGCAACTTCTACTAAAGACAAATGGTTTTATTGACTTCTATTATTGCTTGCAAAGTTGGGCATTCATGTATGCTTAACAGAATGGAACACACTTATCGATCCTGTACTAACCCCTAAGGTTCAAATAATTATTGTAAATGTGAGCTTGACATTCGGGGAGTGCTTAAAGGTGTTAAAATTGAGCAACTAAAATGTTGTAAACCCAGATGATAGAACTAAAGTGTAAGATCCATATCAATTGTAAAGATACATAATTTAGGAACCAAATGCTCGTCTTTGATTGTGGTAAACGCATGACAATAATATTCCCTAACACTGTACCAAATTTCAATTGCCAACAAATTTATTGATATTGGGCAACTTTTAAACCCTCTAAATTAAGCACAATTTTAATTTTCATAATGCCTAACATTGAGCAATTACAATTACATATTTAAACCGAAAATTTGAAAATTCTAAAAAATGCATTCCTCTTAAAGAATATTGAGCAACTTATTAAGTGTAAAAATGTCGTTTATAGCTTAAAAAATGAGAAACTGTTATTAATCAATCTCTAACATTCTCTTTTCAAAATCCACTAATAGCTTAAGAAAACTGTAAACGAAAAGTTTTCGTCTCTGTGGTGAACGCAGTTGCGAAAATTGAGCTACATTTATAATCTTCTTTTAACTAAGCAGGATTTATATTTTTCAGACGTTTGAAAATCGCGCAACTTTTACTAATAAAAGCAAATATGTATTCAATTTATTTTCAATATGATATTAATGCGGTTTTAAGATAATTAGACGTAATGAAAAATTCATCAACCTTCAAAATCCAAGAAAAATCCGGGTAAACTTTAAAAGAAAAGTTTTCGTCTATGTGATGAATGAAGTTCGAATATTTATCAAACTAAAATATTTTTTCTAGCATTTATTACGCCCTAGGAAACATTAACTTTTTGACATCAAAAATTGAGCAACTTTCATTATTTAAATGGAATAATTAATTTTTATTGCTCAATATATATGAAAAAGATCAAACATATTTGCAACCCTAAAATTTGTTTACTTATGAAAATCTCGGTGTCTTACAAGAAATGATAAATTGAGCAACTTTCAAGATTTAATAAACACATCAATTCAGGTTAATTTAAATACCTTCTTTGATTCCCAATTGAGCAAAGTTTGTTAATCAAAGGAAATGCTCAACCATCACCACTCACTTTGATATTAATTCGTTTTTAGAGACCTGGACACAATGATAAATTTCCAAATTGCTAAATCCGAAAAAACTTAAATCGAAAAAGGTTTTGAATGAAAACAGTTTAGTCACAATAAACTTTCTGATATCTAAATTTAACAACTAATCTATTATTATTACTCAATATGGAGTGAAGGATCGAATAAATTGAAGCACCAAAATTTGTTTATTAATTAGGTTCCAAGTGTCTTAGAAGGAATTACAAATTGAGCAACTTCTATTTTTTTTTTAAACTAATGAAAACTACAATTCTGCGGTAAACTAAATTTAATTAAAATATCTTTTATTCGACCCACTTCAATGTATAGAAAATTTAAGAATATTGAGCAGCTTTTCTAGTCTTATAGTAACTAAGCAGAGTTTATATTTTCAGATGCTTTACATAAAGCCCTATGCGCCTGTACATTTTTGACACATTTTAATTGTTGGAAAATTGAACAACTTTCGGTATTCAAAAGGAACTCTCCATTAGTGGATCCATGCCCTAAGCAAATTCCATTAATCGAATGAAATAATCAATTTTTATTACTCAATATGAGTGGAAAAAATATATGAAAATACCAATTTGTTTATTAAAGAGATTCTAGCCACCTTAAAAGGAATTACAGACTTAGCAATATTCAAAATTCTTTAATACCCACAGAAAACTGAACAAAGTTTTTGTTTATGAGGTAAACTCAGTTTAATTAAAATTCATTTTGATTAGCACACATTAATTTATAGAAGATTTAAGAATATTGAGCAATTTTTTAATCCTTGTATGAACTAAGAAGAATTAATATTAATCAGACGGTTTATACAAAGCTCTATAGACCTGTACGTTTTTGACATGTTCTGTTGTTTTAAAATTGAGCAACTTTCAGTGTTCAAAGGTAACAATATGATATTGCATACCATTTATGCGCTCTTAAGAGGCTTTGACTGAATAAAATTTACTGTTTTATTACGTTTAGCTCTACGAAACAAAAACATTTTTTAACTAAAATTGAGCAACATTGTGGAAGCACCAAAATTTGTTGGTTAACAAAGGTCTAAGAAGAATTTACCAATTGAGCAACTTCCTAAACTTAGGTTGGGTAAAATACTTTTTATTCAACCAACATCAATTTATAGAAGATTTAAGAATATTGAGCAACTTTTTTAATCTTATGTTAACTAAGCAGAATTTATATTTTTCAGATAACTTACATAAATCTCTATAGGCTTATACCTTTCTGGTACATTTTGATAATTGAAAATTGAGCAACTTTTATTAATCAAAGGAAATTATCAATTTTTAGTTAGCACACAAGATATTAATGCGTTATTTGAATGATATCTGTTTTAAATGGGCCAAATGTTTTTTAAAAATATTGAGCTACTTCTTAAATCATATTTTAATAACACTTTACACAAAATTTTAAGATTCTGACACCTTTGTTTTAATTTTTGACTGCATAAAAAAACTGAGCTACTCCTATTATTCAAAGTAAATACTCATATTCTTCCCTACAAATAATTGACTTAACATGCTACGTATAGATAAATTATTTACACTCAGTAATGTATCGTATTATCTATGATGATGATGGTGATGGTGCAACGACGACGTTAAGCAAAAATATTCCCCACATCTAATTTGCCACAATTTAAACGCAAAACATGTAAAAATCATTCATTTATCATTGGCAGCAGCAGCAACAACAACGCACAATATTTCTTAAATCAAATAAAAGCTGTTGACAAAACATATCATTTCCTACTATGTTATTCACTAGTCCTTAAGTTTATTGTTGTCATCTCCTATACAAAATATGATTTTAGTAAAAATGTTTAGATATCTTGTTGTTGTATATTTTAGACTAGGGTGAGGAATATCGCCAAAAATATGTTGATGGGCACACACACGGTAAGATAATTCTCATCGTTTTGTCACGAACCGGTTTTATAAGACATGTGAAAAAAAAAAATGTTTGTACGTATGTTCGCCGGATTTTAATTCTATTTTCGTTGCCGTATTATCTTGTTACACCCCAAGCACAATTGTACTTCAGTTTATTATAGTTGAATGTGTACAATATACATACATAAAAGGAAAGAATTGAATTGAGACAAACACACGAAATTTATATTATATATGAAGGGTTAGGGGATACAACGGTTGGTTGCTATATTTGTATATTAGTGTGTATACCTTCTTGGAAAATGATACATGATAACGAAAAAAATTTGCATAATAAAATGATAATACGGTTGATGTTGTTGTAGTTATTGCCAAGTACCCAGCATATCATGACAAAATGTTATGGTTTCATGTTGAAAATTACAAATGCTAGATACTGGTATATGTCTTCACCAAAAGTGTTGTAAAAATTTAACACTAAGTAACTCGTTAATTTATATTTACCACAACGAAAAATTCTTTCAATTTATTTATGGGGTGGAATAAAAGCGCATCGAATTTTGTTTACCACCCAACATACATACTAAACCATACATCAACACAAATATAAAAAAGAAAACTTTTTATTCTGTATTTTTCCAATTAAGACGAAAAATAAATGGCATAAATAGAACATAATAAAAACAAAAAGTTCGTTCTACGATCCTTTCGTATAACCAAAAAAACAAGTCAATGGTAATTAATAAACAATTAAATTAAGTGCAAACTTTTATTGTATTTCGGTTACAATAATGTAATACGGTTATACAGGAAACTTTATTCGTTTGTATCGTTCAAAATTAGGGTTTCAATTAAGTGCTAAACTTTTACGAGCATAATAAATCAAAAAAAAAAAATATATATAATTATTTTAACCCCACGTTGGGCGCCACCGGGTGGTTCGTTAATTACTCGTTAAATCCTAACATATTTCAAAATATTATTCTAGAATATTAACGTTGGAATATAAAACTAGAATTTTAACAAAAATATTATGTTCTAGTTGCGCTCTAAGTTAAACCACGTGGCCCCATTTTGGGTGCCAACATCTTAATTTTACCATTCCACGTAAATAAAAAAACGCCTACATAATATAATTGACATGTTATTCGCATTCCACATATAAATTTCTTCTTGATACACATACGTAAAAATATAAATAATGATAACAATCTCATTATCCTTTTTATTATTTATTATTATTATTATCGTTTGCAATATGTTTTTTTGTTAGGTTATGTTCGCTCTTCTCATGTCAAGTCGCTCGATAAATAATCATTATGCTCCTGATTATTTTTTATTTTTTACATGTACACGTTGGATATTGTTTGTATCAGCAATGTGTACAAATATTTATTTTGTACAGACATATCCTTTATATATTTGCTCAATTTTGCTCAGAATTGTTATTTATTTATTTATTTTAATGTCATTATTATAACAGAAATAAAAAAATTTATTTCGCGAATATAACATGACAACAAAATTTCTACATTTTTGTTTATATACATACAATATGCCGCCTACTTTGTACTCATTAAAAATTGATGTGCAACTAGGTTTGGGGGCCGATGGCAGTACGGTGTTGCTAGGGTTAAAATTTATATAAAACATATTGTGTTGTATGTTGTATAATAAAATAATCATAATAAGACATCAAATCAACGGAAGTATAACATTTATTACTTTTCCGGTGTTTGTTTGCTGTTGTTGTTGTGTTTTATTTTTTTTTATTTTAGTACTTTTTGGAAGGTGAAAACCCTAAATTTTTTCCTTTTCCTTTTTTGTTGCTTGCTTGATACATGTGTAGGCATATTATATCTCCGCATGTGTGCCATATCCTATTTTTTTTATGATAATTTTTGTTCTAAGATATAACATATATGTACAATTTTCTTATTTTTATCTCTTAACATAATACATAACAAAATTTATGTTGCTTTTTTGCGTTCCAAAACGTTTCAATTCAAGCATAAGGAAAATCATGTGAAAATTTTTAGGATCATCCGGATATGTATGTAAGGGAAAAATATTTTTGAATAATGTTTATCTTTGTTGCTATATACATATATTGGTATGAAACATCAATTTGGATATAGGGGTAGGCACAAGATTAAAGAAGGTAAACTAGTTTGTCTGAATATTACCGAAATAGTGAGAAAAAAAAAACTTAATTTGCATGTTGAAATCTGAGTAGGGTTGAGATTGCGGAATATATTTTAGGAATTTAACAAAGATATTCATTTAGTAAATCTGTTAACGATGTTGGTGTTGCTCAATTTTTTTTTTTTTTTAGCATGTCACTTTGAAAATGTTTCCCTGTTTCAAAGCAGCTCTCATTTTTGGTTGATTTGCTGATTTATTTGGTTTTTAAACATAATTGTAGGTTTGGTCAAAACCTGCATAACTAGTAGCTGAAAATTCTATTAAATATGTTCTTTTTAAATTATAGTTTTATTTGTAATTATAGTTATCGTTTCGAAAATTAAGAAAAACCAAACCGAACGCGATTTTCGTACCGTAACTTATTTCGATCGTTTACCATTCAAATCTGCCACCTCGAAGGCGTCAAAAATACCATAGGACAAACACAACTGATACAACTGAAGTGCTCGAACATTAAAATGAGCAAAAAAAAATCTGGTGCACCATGTAGTTAAAAGTCTAAACCCAAAAGATGACTTTCGTTATGTTAAGTTAATTTCTACCTGTTTAATTAGCCAATTTTTAAAACATTTTCGCCAAAATTAGCTCAAGTAAAAGTCGTTTAAATCAAAAGTAGCTCAAAATTACAAGAAATAAGAAAGTTTAAAAAATATATTTTTGTAGCTCAAAATGCTAGGTTTTCAGTTTTGTTCAAATCTAAAAAAAATTGGGCCTATCTGATAGTATATGTCCTAGTATGAGTAGAGATTTCAACGCCTATTGATAGATGTACCAACCATCAAAATCGGTTTACAATATCAGATTATGGATTTTTTTGGTTCAGAATTTGCTGAGTTATAGTAAGGTGAATTAAATAAAAAAGCGATGTAGAATCGCAAATTAATTAGTAAGAGTTGCTCAAATTTTAAACAGTATAAAATCACTTTTAAAGTCAGTGTAATTAATTAAAAGGTAAACGATCTAAAATACGTTGTACGAAGTTGCTCATTATTTAAAACAATTCAACACCACCGAAATCTGCTTGCTACCAACGTTAATTGTTATTCAAAACTTAAAAATTATTTTGGTTGTTTCGAATTGATACTAAAATGGGTTTGCTCACTTTACTTTACACGTTGCTCAATCTTTTAATTTCAGTCAATTCGTGTTGTTCTATTTTAACATTTTAAATAGTGCATAAGTCGTTATCTATTTAATTTATCTTCGTTTATTTACATTGCAAATAGTTGCTCAATTTATTATGTCATGTTCTCAGAAATCCGTCCATTTTATCAAATAATATGATAATAAATTAAATGTTGGTTAAGTTGTAGTAGAATATTGTAATATAAGTTGCTCAATATTTTAATTAAATCAAATCTCAATGAAATCAATTTGGTACCCGGATCATGTAAAAAATCGCCTGATTAGTAAAATATCAGATTGGTAGAAGTTACACAATTTTCCAACTTTTTAAAACACATTTAAACACTTAAATTATTCTTATATGTTAAAATGTTGCTCAGTTTCTTTGAAAAATTCAAATATACTAAAATCTGTTTAATATCAAAGTTGGCCGGTACTATTAAATCTTAGGAAATATTTTTCACCTAAAATAGGTGTTGCTCAATTTAAAATTTGTTTATATGAAAAAAGCTATTTGGAGAATAATATTGCCCAGAAATTTATCTCAAATAGGCTTTCTCCATAAAATTCTGCGATAAAAGTTGCTCAATATTCTTTAAATTATTTTCTTGTGTTTGCTATTTAAAATAGTGCTTTAAGCATTTTGAGAATTAAAACTGAATTATTTGCACTACAAAAAGATTGCTCAATTTATCAATCGCATCTAAATCATCCCATTCTGCTATGCTTGTCGAAAAGAGAGTTAAAAATTGTTGGGTATAGTTTTAAAATTAAAATATTAAAAATAGCTCAAAACTAATTTCTATTCAATTTAAAAATTTGTCTACCGGGCGTGATTTAGCAATTAGGTACTATGATGGTAATCATGTTGAAAATTGCGTGATTAGAAAATTTCCTGAAGTATTTTAACATTAAAAATGGTAATTATTAAATTTGCGTTGAAGCCGAAGAAAAGTTGCTCAATTTAGCATCACATCTAAAATACCTAAAAATTCGTCTTTCTCGTTAAATAATAAGATTTTATTATGAATTAAGAATAAAAATAGAAATACTGCATTTGCTGTGATAATAGTATAAAGTTGCTCAATATTTCAAATAATTCCCAAAACATCTATAAAAAAATAGTCTAGTTAATTTATAGATAACCAACGATTACTTTAAGAGGCATAATTATGATTAAATTCTCTTCAATTTGTGGTACCGATAAAAGTTGCTCAATTTTTCAATTTCTTTTAAATCGTGACCTAATATTTTGAATCAGTTGTTTGTTAAGTTTTCAACACCTAGAATCAACCTGTGTGTCTGGATATATTGTGAAAGTGTAGTTTAGAAATATACAAATTCAGTGTTCGACCAAATGACATTCGGCGATAAATGCGTAAAACAGCTAAAAATCGATTATACAAAATATTTAATTAATTTATTTTATGTTTTTGGCATAAAATCAACATACAATGTATACAATTTAGTATTTGTATGCCTTTGAGATGCTTTCCTTTATATATACCTAAAATATGGATGCACTATACATACATTATAAATTCAATAAGCAACACAATTAAAAATGTATAAACTAATTAAAAAATTATGAAACAGACTTGTTTTCATTTTGTTTTCCTACGAGAATTAAACAATAATACAGGAGTAACAGACAGCAGACATTGTGTTTAAAACCAACAGTATTATGTAACGTATGTATATGGATTTGCCTGCAGTAAATTTATTTGTTGTTGCTTGTTTTGCCACCTCTCAGAGGAAAATACACAATAAATTGTATAAGCCCTGAATAATATATAGTTAAAGTCTAGTGTTATACGAGTAGAAGTAGTCTTGTACATAATATTTGTAATCCAGAACTGACAAGATTTTTTATTTTTTATTTCTTTCAGGTGAGTTCTTGGTCAATATTTTGCATACTGGAGATTTGAGGAGTCTGAGTAAGTAACAAAACATTAAACATGGATATCTCATTTTATTAAATATTCCATAACCATGTTTTTATACAAATTTATCTCAGCTATATACAGCAACCGAAACTTACACAAAAAAAAAGAAGACATAATTTATTTCCTTTTGATCTAGATTCATGATAACATCCTTCTTAAATTTGTGTATTTCCTTAACTCATAAAAAAAGAAAAATTCGTATATTTCCTTTTAAATTATCGTTCCTTGTTTTGCTAGTTACAAACAAACAAACAAACAAAAAAAATGTAAATATCAAATGGTTAAATTAAATATGTATAGGGTTCAAATCGTATATGTATGAATGTTTAACTCGATAAAAATCTTCCAATTTTTAGCATTCTCTCAAAATATGGATATTTTCGTTGTTGATGCCAAATGTAGAGAATGTGTGACGTGTGCGATAAGAAAATAAAGTAAAATTGATTTTTAGTCGCCGTAAGAAATTAATTTATTGTCATCTAGGATTTCAATGTTTGGACATTTTTCGTAAATTGGTTTTCAAGCTTGAAATGAAATAATTGTGAAGAAATTTTAAATTTGGTGAGTGATCCAATATTAGCCAAAGAGTGAAAACTTAAAAACTCAAGTTAATCAATAAATTAGTAATTACTTTTTAAAAAAAGCTCTGTTCTCTTGAAGTTATTTCGACTTTCGATGTTCATTTAAAATTAACTAAATCTGTGATGTAACACATAAATTAACCAAAAACATTGGGGTTTCGTGTCAAATTATAAAAAATATGTTAATCTTAAGAGCTTTAAAATTTAAATTTTTTAAGAAATTTCTACTTTATATTTGAACTTTTAGGCACTTAAAAAGCACTCATAATAAGCTTCTACAAAAACGATTTTATTTTAAAATTTCGAAACTTAATATTCAAAAAGCTTTTATAGGTTCAACTTTTATTAAGTTTACCAAACAAATTCTTAATCTGATGTTTCAAATCCAGATCAAATATTAGCCCAATATTAGCCCTTAACAGACGAAAGACCTCGCTGAGAGGACATAATTGGTATTAAAGTAAAAGCTCTCGTTCGTTCGATCATTGTCGTTAAGCTCTATTATCTTGAAAGCAAGTTAAATGTAACACGTTAATTAAACAAAAGCTTTCAGCTTTCTTGTTTGTTTTAAAAATGTCTATACACCTAAGAGCTTTAATATTTTAAAATTTAAAAACAATTTAATTTGATTGAAATTTGTACATTATAATATTTTAAAGCACACATGAATCAAGCTTTTAAGCTGTAATTTACATTTGAACGGATATCGATTATAGTTAAATTAATTTCAATCAAATTTTCTCTAATTTGCAAAAAAATTGTAAAAGCTTAAACTGAAAATTTAAAGCTGTAAAGTTTTATTACATTTACTAAGCAAAATCTAAGCTGATTCTTATTGAATCTAGTTTTGAATATATTGTTATAGCAGGCAGAATTGTATTTCAGTCGTCGCTAGAAGTTAATTTAACGTCATATTTAATTTCGATGTGGGAACATTTTTGGTAAATTGATTTTTGATTTTTTAAAATGGACGCATCTAAAACACTCGTGAACAATTTTAAATCTGGAATAAAATTTAAATTCGGTGAGGTATGAAATATTAGCGAAAGCCGTGAGTTTTCTATAATATTATGTTGAACTAAAAAAAACATTGAAAGCTCCAATTATTTGACAATTTTTATAGATTAAAGCCAAAAGCTTTATCCAACCTCGTTCAACTTTCAGAAATATGCAATCAAGCTTTGGAACACGCAATTTTCGACATATTTGTTAAAAAACTGTAATGTAAGTCAGTTTTCTTAAACCAATCAAAAAACTTAGAGCTTTCGTATCAAACTTTCTTATAACATATTTTAAACTTAAATACTTTGCTCAAATTTTAAAATATAAAAATTTAAGAAGAAATGTCTGCATTTTGTTTGTTACTTTTATACACTTTAAGAGATCATAAATTAAGCCTGTAAACTCTAATTTATGTTTGAACTATCGTTTGGTTGAAACATGTCTGTAATAAACATTAACCTAAAAACCGTTTAAAGCTTTAACTTTTAGTAAATTTACCAAACAAATTCTTAAACCGACGTTTATTATGCGAGCTTTAAATTGATACAGATTAAGAATTTTTGGAATAACAACTAACTGCTTTAAGTATCTTTGAAAAAGCTTTCAATTTTTCTAAATTTGCACACTCCAGATTCGAAATTCGAATAATAATTATAACCGAACTGCGAAAGAGTTAAGAGTACATTGAGCCCCAGAAAAGATCGCAAACAAACTAATTGTAAGAAGACTTTTCGTATTAAGCTTTTTGAAATTAGTTTAGATTATTTACTCTCTTAAACATTATTTTCAAATGTAAAGCTTTCAAATTAATTATAAAACATTTAAACAAATTGTTGATCAATTAGTTTTCTTACGGTGAGGAAAGTTTAACTTGTTTGAACCTAAAGCTTTTATAAATTTAACCTATACTACAAATAATGAAAAAGGAAGCTTTGACACAAATGATTCAATTTCCATCAGTTTGATAAAAATGGTTAAACAATTAAAAGCTTTACTTTGAAAAATTAATAAAACTAAATACCTGTTGATAAAAGCTTAAAATACGAGTTACAATTACTTAACCGTTTTACAAAAAGCTTTATTTGCAGGTTTACAGTTTCATACCTTTTCGATAATTTTTCTTGAAAAGTTTTGCATAAATTTGAAAAAAAAAAAACTTTAAACTTTCTAGGGTTTGATTTTTTTAAACACTTCTATTACAAATTTAAATCCATATTTTACTAAATTTTAAACATTTAATTTTTAAAAGCTCATCTTTTATATACAAAATAATACAATTTGTTAACAAAAGCTCATCAAAATCGCTTCATAACACAAGCATTATTATTAACAAATAAAATATTGTTTAAATGAAGTGTTGACATTGAGCTTTCCGATACATCAGAAAAATATGTTTTGCTTTTTAGAAAAAAAAAAAGCTTTAAATCTGCAAAATATTTAGAACTTTTATTGGTGCTGAACTGTAAACTTTAATAATAGTTCCGGTTTAAATTTTGAAAGTTGAATACAAATTCTTGATAAATTTATTTCATTTCAGATTATCAGATGATAAAAATAAGATTTTAAAAATCGGCGTACCGTAAAGTGCTAAATATGTATAATACCCGGATATTAGGAGAATGTTGAAATTGGTGATATTTGGAGGTAGTGGTTTAGTGGTTTAGCAAGCAGGAACCAAATTATTACTGCCTTTGATAAACCGGGCATAACCGGGCAATTTATAACTCTTCCAGTACTTGCCGCTCCACGAACATTTCAAATTTTCCCCGTTAAAACATATTTTCTGTAAATGTATATAAAGTAGAGCTTTCACGCCAAAAAATAATTTCGATAGTTAATTTATAAAATTAAATGCTTCTAATAATTTAGATATAATGTAATTTGAATTGGAAAATCACAAAAATAATGTCAGAGACTAAACCTAGCAGACTAAGGCTTTACAAATATTTAAAGCTTTCAATTTATAAGACTAAATTTCTATTCAGCCCCAAAAGATTGCTATTCCAGTTAACGAATTAAATAAGCTTTTTATAAGCTTTTAGGAAATATTAATTTTTAATTATAAAAAGCTCAATTATTAAAATATTCAAGATTAATTTTCGTTTTTTAGGTAATTTGTTATAATCATCTGTTGTAAGAATAATTAAGTTTATTTATTATTTTGTTATAGGTAAGAATCAAGAATTCCATGAAAGCTGGGAATAAAATTGAAGAATAGCGAAAGCTTTAACACTTAGATTAATTTTTTTGAACAAATAAAATTTTTATTAAATAAATATTGTAAGCTTCGAATTATATTTTTAATTTGTTATCGTATGGAAAAATCTTTTAAATTTAAAAGCTTTACATTTAAAATAATTTCGATAATTTCTTTACCACAGAAACATTAAAATTTTTATCAATCAAAACTAAATGTTCCAAAAGGAACCGTTTACTTTAAACTGAGTTTTGATACACCGCAATAAAATTAGTTTACCTTCTGACAGTAAAAGCTCTAAATTGTGTGTAAGTTTGGTTCTTTTCCAAATTGTTTCACGTCGCGCAATGTGTTGGCTTTCATGAAGTTCTTTTTATATTTGATGAACGGTTATAGCACAAATGCTCAGCTTTTTATTAAAATAAAAAATAAAGCTTTCTAATTTGCTGAAAATGTCGTTAAACCTAGAATTTTTTTGAAAACAATTAGGAAATTCATTAACAAAAACCTTTAAATTCCCGTATTTATTTGTTTAAGATCTTAGGTATCGTCTAACTGAATGAACTATCGATTATTGACTATATTTTGCCCAGGTTTAGTAAAATTTTAAATAGTTGAACTGAAATTGAGCTTTTATTGTACCAAAAGATTAAACTTTAGGAACGCTTTTTAACATAAATACTCTTTTTTCCAATTTTAAAGCAGTTCTCATAATTTAAAACATTAAGTAATTTGAAGACATTTCAATTCTAGCTTTACCTAATTTTAAATGAAGCGTAAAACCAGAGCAACCGAGTTTAGATGTATTGAAAGAACATTTTTATTTTTAAAGTTGGAAAAAGTTAAGCTGATAATGGCAAAAACACGATAACAAATGAAAATTTGAAGCTACAAGAGTTCTTAATGTTTCAAACTCAAATGTAACCATCTAAATTATTTAAACTTTCATATATTTTACAGAAATTGGAAAGCTTTACATTTGTTTTCTAAACATTCGATCGCTTGTAGCATTGAATTTGAAATAAAGATATTTATTAGATGTGTAATTGTATACCAGTAATTGTCACTCCAACGAGCATTTAGAATATTTCTACACATTTCGAAGTATCAACAAAATATATTAAATTTTGGTATACGATTAAAAAATAAAGCTTTTATAATAAATAAACAGCTTACTATCCAGCTTAATAATCGGATATTTACAAAAAAAATTAAATTGTATTCCTAAAGAGTGTAGCAGAAACTTACCAGAACTTTAAAACATTGAAATAAATATTGTGTTTCAAATCCAGTGATAAAAATCGTTATAAATTAAAAAGCTCGTGACATAAATTGTTTTAGACCTTTAATTTGCTAGCAAATATTATTCACCGGCTAGTTTAAATTTCTTCAAAGCTCACGTTTATTTTGAGACAACGTAAAAGCTACAAAATTTTAAACAAGTAAACTAAGATTTTAACTAAGAAAAAGTAAAGCTTTTAACATAATTAAAATATTTGTTTAAAAAACGAATATTTGTTTTTTTCTTTGTAAAATAATTAAACGAAAGTATTAAATGAGCTTTTATTATTATGCTTAATTCCTAAAGAATCTAAAATGTAAAGCTTTAAAATCATTAATAGAATAACTAAATGATTGGCGATGATATAAGTGCTGCGGATAAATAACAAAGATTTATTCAACTTTATGTGATTAAGCTTTATTTTAAATCTAGTTAAGTATTAGTAGATCTCTTCATCTCTTTAAAATCTTGATTTTATTTTAGTTACCGGGATTATAAGTTTATTTATCAAATGACAGTCTACCAAATTATTTCTAATTATCTAAGATCTATGATCAAGAAAGCTGTTCTAAAATTCAAATAAATTGCAGATTTCATACGTAGTATGCTTTCGGAATTAATTTGAATAAAATTTCAGCTAGATAACCACTAAACCGGTTGTCTTGTATTTATTGACATACTACAAGCTTTATGAATATTTAAAGCTTTTAATTTATCAGAAGATATTTCCACCAAACTGTGAAAGTGTAGCCATTAAATTTTAAGAGGAAACGTTTGAATATTATAATAAGCTTTAAAGCTTAATGTTAAACGTTGATAAAGCTCCAAAATCTAATTTGCTTCATTTAAAACTGATCGTTTTGATTTAAGACTAAGCTGAGTCCAAATTTAAATGCCAAATTCTAACTGAATTATGAAATTTAATGGTTTTTAGGTTAAGACAAATTTTAGCTTTAGTTTCTTACAGTGAAAGCTTCAAATAATTTAAAATACAAGGTACCACCTTACTTTACCACAAAATTTTCATTAATCAGGGTTTATTATTTCGTAAGGGATGAAGCTCAAAGAAAATACAATTATGTCAAAATAAAAGCTTTACACATTGGACTGATTTTAAAGCTTCTTTATAAAGCATTCAATGTATCATCAATCAATAATAAAACAAGTTAATTAAACTTATTGAGAATTGATCAAATATTGCTTGTTAAGTCACAAAATAAGCAAACGAACTGTAAGTTTATTAAAAATATTGAAAGCTTTACTATACGAGTTATAAATCAAGAAAATCCTAAAAATCGTAAGTATTAAAAAGGCAACAGCTTTTAAATTACTGACGAAAAAAATACTGACGTTTAACTGTTACATTGATATTTAGTGCTTTCAATATATTATAGGAAACTTACATTTAGGTTCCTACAATAACCCAACAGCTTTAATGTCTAACACTAATCTATTTAGCTCTTAATTAAGAAAATATGTAACTGAAACTGAGTTCAGAAAGCTATAAATTTAACTAAAAAATATAAAAAGCTCCACCTAAATCTCTTGAAATTATATCTATGTTTTAGCTGTTTAAAAGCATGTATTACATTAAAAAGCTTTCAAAATAATTTTTATTTGCCTTTTATAAAATCACAAAAGCTTTAAAAAAATTTAAATATTGAATATCGTTACTTGAAGAGATAATTTTATAAAGACCATGTATTTTTAAATTAACTGCAAAGCTCTGAACCTTACAACAATAATATTGATAAATTTAGAATGGAGGTTAAATTCCGAATTTTAAAGCTCGTTTGCTTATAATGTTACCTAATTTTCATATATACTTTAAGTCTCACGTTTATAACAAAAATTGTAAGGTCCAATATCTAGTATCTCGAAAGGTTACTGAAATGCTGCTAAAGTTTAAAAACGTTTGGCAAGCTTTAGCACTTTTAAAATTAAAACTTTGCTAAAAATGTCAGTGTGAGCTCCGTTTAAATTATTCCCAGATTATTATCCCCACTATTCTAATAACTGAATTTAACCCACTTTTAAATGTAACAATCATTTAACGTTATTATAACTTTTAGTAAATAAGCTCAAAAAACCATTTAACATTTTCTTTTATATTTTCACAAAAGAAATTCATTTTTTGTTAATAAAGTATCTTACGCTTTATAAAAAAAAAATCACTTTATAGTTTTTGCTAGCAAAAAAATAAGGCTCTCAATTTTCTTTTCAAAAGCTTTTTTGTTATAAATAATATAAACGCTTTCTCATTAAATCGTCAACTCAAAGGTAATTAAATAGCATTTATACCAATATCACGTAAAACAAAATCGGATAAGTGCATCTAATTAAAGCTTTTCACCGTACAAGAGGTAAAATTAATTAAAAGCTTTTATATAATACGTACACGTGCTCGTAAAACATTTTTATCGATTTAAGTTAGTTGAATACATATTGAAAACCCTGAAGGTCGATTTATTTTGTTGTTGTTGTTATTGTAACAAAAGGGGAGAATGGAAAATATAAATAAGGAAACGGAAAAGAATAGACAGAAAGTTTGTTAAAAGAAAATCTACATAGAAAAATTTATTTTTGTAAAGGAAATGAAGACTACAAAAAATATAAAAGGAAGCTTTAACAAAATTCGACCCTTTTGCCTCGGAATTCGAATATTGTGTATCTATGTAAAATTTCATATAATTTATACGGAATCTTATTAGAGCTTTTAATTTATATTTTCGAATGAAAGCTTGAAACCACATTATAACTAAATATACAAGCTCCTATATAAACTTAATAGAAAAATAAAATGTAATAACTATTCAATAAATAAAAATAAACAGAAATGAAAACCTCAAACAATATGTACACATACACACACACAAACACACACATATATATTTAGAGTGGTTCGGCATTAAAAACATAACAAACTTTTTTGTGTGGGGTGGTACAAAAACATACAAATTTTCCAAAGGAAAATCAACTCAACAAAGGGTGTAACCAACATAACTTTAGACAAAAAAAAACGATATGGAACTTCAGAAGGAGAATTGGGGACGAGAAAAGCTTCATTTATGGTCGAAAACATTTTTACAATTTTTTTTACATACATTCATAAAGATTCGGGGTGAGGTTTACACAGCAATCATAAAACTGAGAGAAATGAACCCAACCAAAAAAGAAAAAGCAAAAAACAAAATCAGGGTGGACACATAAAACCAAAATGTATAGTTTCAAGTGGAAAATAAGGCGACAAATTTATGATCGTAAAATATTGAATTTTTCTATTCATCGTGTCGACGACTAGTAGAAAAAAAATGAAACCAAACCGTCCTGGGACACACCAAAACAAAACAAAACAAATATGTTTGGTGCTGTGGAACTTTATTTCAGACGATTTTTTTTTTTTGGTTTCTTATTAAATTTACTTTTTTTTAATATATATTTAGTGAAAGCTTTCATGAAATTAACTTTAAGGTTTATTATTGCACGATGCCGCAGGTATCAAAATAATGTTGGGACAATTTGCAAAGTCATTGTTAAAATCAAGGGTCGATTTTATTTACGAGTTTTGTTGGATAATCGATAGGATAAAATATAAATCGGGAAACTTTTGTCATAATGACGCTGCAAATTTTTATTTTTATTTTTGTTAATAGTAGGTAAATAAAAACAAGGTGGATATGATGATGATTTGGCCAAAAGTCGAAATATTTGTATGCTATTTAGTTTTTAATAAAATAATGTTTATGGCCAGGTAATATCAATATGTCAATGTAATTGTAAAAATTGATCAGAGATGAAATAAAAACATTTTTTATTAGGAACTGTCATCGTAGAGTATCTCAGATCTCAAATTTCACTAAAATCCATCTACAAATGTAGATGTTCCACTTGGTTCTGGAGACGGAGAAAATAGTCTCGATTGGATAAAAAAGGAATTGACGATTAAATTTTTTGATTTATGGTATTGGCCAAAATAACATTATTAATTATTTTCAAGAAACTTTTCTATTGACACTTAAAAGCTTATCCGCCACATTTTATTTAAAAGAGTCTAAACAAATGAGCAACGAGACATGTAATTTTGAGCCATTATTGGATATTTCATTTATATATAAATGAGGGAGAACATTTTTAAAAGCTCTTTAAAAAAATTCAACAAGTATGTTTTATTAACTCTCTATTACAATTTTAATTTTGAAAGCTTTTAACAAAAGTTCTATATAAGCTGTGTAAGAATACATTTTTATCATATTTGCGAAAAATATATAAATCGGCAGATTTAGAAAATTAAATTGCCTTGCAAATTTGGGAGCTTTTCAAACATTTTGTTTTTTATCGTTCGGTTCTTCAGATCAAATTTTAACAGAAAGTTTTCTAGAAAGCAAATAAACTTAGCTTGGGAAAAGCTTTATTGATTGAGAGCTCTTTCAACTTTACAATATTCTTCGCTCGTTTCTTCTGCTCAAAATGTAACAACAAATTTACCGAGAAAAAAAAAACTTTAGTTTGATAAAGCGTGTGCTTTTGAAGCTTAAAAGCTTTTTGACAGCGTTTTATTTTAATCGTAAAGCAGATACCCTGAAGCTATTTAGACACTAAATCTCAAAATAACTGAGCGAAAAGCTTACGGCAATTAAAAATATGAATTAACTATTGCGTTATGAGCATAAAATATTGAGATCTTCTGTAAAAGTTTTCCAACAAACAATTTTAAATATTTTTTAAGTAGTAGCTTTTATATTGGTAATACTGGCAAAACTGTCATACTGGCAAAACTTTAATTTTGAAAGCTTTCAACAAAAGCTCTAAATTAAAACAGATTGAGGTTTTATAACAATTATAAAATTGCATAATGCGGTAGATGTAGGGTTTACGAAAGCTCGGAATTGCTTGTGAGTCCTTAGAGGCTTTATTTTATGAATTATTCGGTTCTCCAACTTAAATTATAACAACAAATTAATCGCGAAAAAGCTTAATTTTGAGCAAAGCTTTCCTATTAAAACTTTCTAACTTTTTTATTAAAAAAGATCTATGAACTTAATAGAAAGACAATATTTAGAATGTAATGGACAATAGCTCTCCAGAGAATTGAGAGAAGAGAAAGCTCATCAAAAACATAAACATGAAATAACTATTGACTGGTGAGCTTCGAAATTTCAAGAACTATGCTTTTACACCTCCAAACATTCCTACAAATTTAAACAGTTTTCGTCCAACAATAAATATACGTTTTGATTCTAGCTTTTTGGTTGGCAAAAGCTCTCTGTGGCTTGAGCTTTAAAGGCTTATAAAATATTTTATTTTTAAATTATTGTCATTACAAAGATCCGCAGAATTCGGAAGGTGCTATAAATTAAAAAGCTCTAAATGTTTAGATAAAATTATCGAACTTTATTTGATTCGTCGATTTTGTAGCTCAAACTGTAACATAAATAGTTTATTTTGAGTAAAGCTTTTTTTAACTTGAAATCTCTTGTATCCATTTTTATTTAAAGGAATCTCAGTGATTAGGCAGTAAAATACGCAATTTTTAGGTATGATTGGTCAATATATTGCGTTATGAGAAAAGTTGAGCTTTCAAATTTCTGGCAATAAAAAAGTTTTGTACTTTTATAACTTCCGTTAAATGGGTTATTTTTAATTTATTTTAGTCGTGATCACATATGAAAAATTTGCTTTGTGGCTAAAAATAAATTACTAGCAGCTTTCCCAAGAAATCCATCTAAAAACTCTCGGCGTTTCCCCAAACGATTGTAAAGAAGTAATTTTATAAGCCCCTCGACTATTATTTGTCAGAAACTCGAATTCGGTGATATAAAAATATTCGGTATACAAATATTTAAGGATAGAACTGACCAGAAATATTAAATCGTATTTTATTAAGCTCAACTCAAAAATGAAAATCTTCTTCGGTAAAGAACCAACAATTGTTGCCTTGCTTTCGTAAAAGTCTGATAAGAATTATAACAATACTTCAAGTTTTATATAAGGTGTGATATTGAAGCTTAAAATCTTATCGACAGCTTTTTTTACTAATTGTAAAGCAGGTATTACTAAAGTTTTCTTAGACAATATATCACAAGAGAAAAGTTTAATGAAATTAAATATATGAAATAACTATTGCGATGTGAACTTTAAAATCTTTAACACTATAAAGCTGATCTACTTCTATAACTCCAACCAATTTTAAATACCTTTCAAGTAGCAACTTACTTACACTTTAACCATAAGCTTTTTTATTGGTAATGCCTCCCTCCTACTGTCATACTGTGTTAATTTTATCTTTGAAAGCTTTCAATAAAAGCTCTGATTAATCTGTATTTTAATCAGGCCTCTATTGTATTGAAAATAGACTGAAATTTTATCACAATCCAAAATTGCACAATGCCGTAGATATTGAATATTCATAAGCTCTGATTTTTGTGTGTGCTTTTGGAAGCTATATTTTATTAATTGTTCGGTTCTTCAATTTAAATTATAACAATAGGTTCCCCGAAAACAAAAGTTTTAATTTGAGAACTTTTTTATTACAATTTTGATGTCTTTCATAACTTTTTATTGAAAATGATCTATCAAAACAGAAAAATACCATATTTAGGTTTTTTGACACTACTCCCAAAAAATTGAGAGAAAAGCTCAATGAAAATATAAATATGGGATAACTAAAAAGTGGTGAGCTTTGAAATTTCAAGAACTATGCTTTCGTACTTCCAATCTTTCCTACAATTTTAAAAGTTTCTCGAGCAACAATAAACTTACGTTTTGCCTATAGTCAGCTTTTTTGTTAGCAAAGGCTCTTTAAAAGCAACGTTTTAGCAGAAATTACAAAACTTGTGTCAGAAAATGGTAGAAAGTGCATACTGTATAGTTAAATGTTTAAATCAGCTAAATTTTATTGTACCTGGAATGTTTTATCTAGATTAAATTTGGCAAATCGTTATGGTTAAGTGATTTAAAAATATAAAATTTTAGCCATTCAATTTAGTGAGATAATCATCGCGATGCGATGCATGAATTTAAAACAAATAGTTTCATATTTATGTGGGTTGCATAAAAAAATCTCCATTAAATCGGAATTTCGGTTGGTTGAATGCCATTTTATTCTGGAAGGTGCACCAAGCAATATGGGAGGGACCAATATATTTAACAATTTCGCGGTAGCGGAAGCTAACTGTTGCAATTATTTTGACGGAAGTCATTACAGATTAGTGTATTAATCGCCAAAACCACAAATACATGACTAAACGTTTTTAAATGAATTTCACAAATCACAAATCATACAGTTTAGATTGGTCTTTAATACTTGCTTCCAAACAATTCTTATCATGCCATATATGTATATACCCGATTCAAAATTACGTTTCATTGTGCCGTTGTTTCAGGTTGGCTCCAAAACATTGGTGACCCCAATAAAACCCCTAAAAACTGCAATCTCGAACAGATCATTCAGAATCATTGAAGAAACTTGAACGCCCGCCATGAAAATTTGATCCTTGTTTTAGTTGGCCTGCGATTTTTTTTTTTCAAATCGTAAATATTCCCATTTTATATTAGGAACTGCTCATGATATCGACTTAACGTATTCCGGAAAGTCGAGCCGGTAAAATTCTCAAGTTTGGGAACTCCAATTCGTTGAACCAATTTATCAATGCCGATTTAGATCTTTAAAAACCATTTCAATAACTTACCTTAGATATGATACGCCAACTTTGCGGAAGCTCCATCAAATTAAAGCATTAGGCCATGAGATCCTCTATTATTTCATCCTTGATTGCTTCAGAAATCGGTGGTACTCGGCCTTTAAGCGAGGAATTGGTAATGTGGCGTTTGGCATCAGAAATTTAGAAGAAAAATTTTTTCATTGAAATCCATTGTCTAATGTACGAGTTCCATTTGGTGTTGGTGACAGAGACAAGAAATCTACGATTGGCCCAAGTATGTTAAAATTGAATATATCAAATAAATTTTGTGATTTATGTTATCGACCGTAATATCTTTAGTAGTGTTGGGCAATATTTTTTTTGATTTTGGACCATACTTTATTTATGAAATTCGATCCCAGCGTCAAATGGAACTTCTACGATTGTGCACCAATCCCAATAAAATTTGACCCAGATACCATATTTAAATATTAATGAACTTATTGATACACATCCGGGTGATAAATTAAAGGTAGACGATTTTTAAATTTTCTAGAATAGATTTCTGGTTAATTTCTAGACAAATTTAATTTAAGCAACTTTGTTCTGAAACATTTTATCATAATAATGCTTGATTTCAGCATGAATACCAAAAAGCATTTCAGATGTCTCTTTTGGAATCTTGAAATCATCCATGTAAAATTCAGAAAATGCCGGGAATTCACAGTAATTAGGTGTTGAAACGTAAGGCGTTAGGAAGTCCTTTGCGTAGGCAAATCAGTTGCTTATAGGAATCTAATGCAAGCGAAAACTGGAGTTGTCATACCTATTAGCGAATTGTATCCTTTAGGAGAAGATCAGCCGCAACATTCCTAAAGTGTTAAGCTGATGAATAGAATGAATCTGAATGCCACAGTTGCGTAACTACTTCAGCCCTCTCCCCACCTCCCCCATAGCAAAATTTTTCTTGGGCCATCCCTATTCATCGCTAGTATTTCATTACCAAAAATTCTTAAAGAAAATGATTTCCCATTCACGAAATGCTTGTTGATGTTAAGGAGGAGAAAGAGAAAAGAGTCTCCTGTACCCAGTGCGACGTTCTGATACCGATTAGTTTTAAAACTGTGCAGACGACGTTCGTTATATTCCCGGATGATGAAGTACAAAATACAATCTGCGAAACGATTTTATCCAATTCCGGTGAAAGGCTCTTGTGCCAACAACAAGAATTCGCTCAAATTCAAAAAATATCAGCAGACTGTTTCGACGGAGTTTGCAAAAATAATAGAGGTTCGAACATTTGAAAGCGATGTAACGGCTGGAGAAAAAATTTGCTGACAACTTTCTTCGATTGTTTTGAGCCAGCTCCACCATACTTCATGTCTGGATCCCGCAAAGCAATTTTAGAAAAAGTGATTGGAAATAGATGCTTGACAACGACGTCGTCGAAAAGTGTGAATGGGCGAGCTTTTGCATTTACCAGGCAGTTCTGACTTACGTGCCGACTGTAATTTCCGGTAGTTTCGACTAACATTTACGTTTTAAAATGGATATCGGAAATTTATCAACAATTTTTCTAATGTAACTTGCTCATTGACCAATTTGGCAAAGAAAAACGATCCATGGGTTTGGAGTGACACTAAAAGATTTCCTTTCGAAAGTTTGAAGTATTTACTAATGGATAATGGCTCCGATTTTACGTCAAATGGAAAAGCATTTATCCTGATGATTGACGTAAGTTGTTATGCTTTGGGGACTGTAGCAAGTCGATGGATTCGATGGGAGACCACAGCACCACTGAAAGAGAAACACTCGCAGTAGTTTGAGTACAAAGCATGTTTCGAGACACAATGTAGTGTGCTGATCAGCCTCTGAAATGGCTTCGGACATTGAAATGTCATATCGGCCGTTTAGCCAGGTTGGTTCATGTTAATTCAATCATTTAATTCAAATATTGTTTATACCACAGGAAAGTCGAATATGTTGGACGACACTCTGTCTCGACCAACTCGACCAGGAGCGGGGCTATTTTTGAAACAAGCGCCTTTAAAATCGATTTTACGGGGTTTAGAAATTGAGTAAAGCCTAACACCGTTGTATTATCTCCAGGCCAATCCGATGGAGTAACGTAACAGGGATCTGAAAACTCAATTGGGTATTTTATCTGGAGATCTTCATACTGAGTAGCCGAAATATTTGTGGAAGTTACAAGGATTGTTGAAATATGCTCGTGTAATCAATGAATGACAGACAGGCGACGTCAACATCAACCATTTTAGGTCGGTGATCTGGTATTGGTAAGCCAAAAGATTTAATTGGAAATTAGCTATGAGGCGTGACGGACTGTATCACATCTGCAAAGTGGTAAACTCAACTACTTATCAAGTGAGAAAAGTGAATTGTGATGCTTATAAAAATTATGCATGTCAGGCAGGACTGCACAAGCTTTTTAATTAATGCAGCCGTAACAAGCCTCCAATACCAAAAGCATTTTAAATTATCCCAGTTTTTTATCCCATAAAAAATTAAAATGTTTCTCAGGTAACACAATCCCATCCAACTTTTGTGGGATGGGATAGTGTCACACCAATAAGAACCCAGAATATATCTTGAGAAAAACCAATTATAAGAAGACTACATCAGGCCAAACCACAAAATATTGTAGGAACCAATCATTTTATTTCCAAAATCTAGATTAAATTTCGAAGACATTTCTGCTCAAATTTTTTGTTAAAAACGCTAATTCCGGATTATGTGAAACATAATTTAACAGACCCTGTTAAAATTAGCCGAAAGTTTTCAGCCGAAAATAAAAAGTTGATAATGCAGATTACGGTATTAACATTCCAGCAGAAAATAAAAAATTTTTGTGCTAGAGGGCCTATCTGAAGATGGATCGTTTTTATGTGATTTGTCAATAGCTATCGCAGGAAAAATATTCGTTTAAGGTTTCCGTAGACTCGTTGCTTTGCTAGATTTGGTATGTGGTTCAGTATCGTCTGAATGTTAATGCAATAATGTGTGATGACATCCTAGTCAAATCAAACAAGAAAATTTGGAAAAACATTTCACGCATCAATGAACTTTTTTTAAACAATTTTCAACAACAATTTTATTCGATTACTGACACTGTTGTTTTTGAATATTGGACATTTGAACAATGGATGGCTGGTTATAATCTAAGCACTTAAATGACGGATTACTGTTAGCGATAAACGATTTGGTATTAAACTTTGTAGGGACCGTAGGAAATTTTGTATGCCATTAATTCGTTAAATAATTCATCGTCTTCCGACCATGATAAAACTAGCAGTTTTGTCGTTAAGCAAACCAGTAATGAAATCGTCAAAGTGCTATATTTTATTTACAATTTGAGTCTCTCTCATGGTGTTTTTCCAAACGCCCTTAAATCTGCTGTTGTGATTCCATTATTTAAGAAAGGGGACAAAGTGGATATTTGTAATTATCGGCCAATCGCATTGTTAGCCGTATTTGCAAAAATTTTTGAATAATGCGTCAAAAATAGGATCCTGCGTTTTCTCAATAAGAACAATTTTTTCTCAGACAAGCAAAGTAGAAGTACCGAAGATGCGTTGTTGAAGTGTCTAAATAATAGTATTGTTAACGGAACCACAAGCTTGTAGCCTGTAACTTTATAGATATCACAAAAGCATTTAATACTGTGGACCATTTTTTACTTTTGCAGAAATTATATTTTGCAGGATTTAGAGGGATTGTTAATAATTGGTTTCGTTCCTATCTTACAGACCAAACTCAGGTGGTAAAGGTAAACGATTGTTGTAGTGTTTCAGCAAAATTATTATTGTTGGGTTCCGCAGGGATCCTTTTTAGGGCCAATACTCTTTTTAATATACATTAATTCAATTTTTAATCAAAATCTTAAAGGCGCTTCAGTTGGTTTTGCTGATGATATTTATTTATTTAATTTTTACGTCGGTGTAAGTCATATTTAGTACATATTTTATTAAAGCATTGGATTAGATAAAGAGCTTTAAGCCTTTTACTTGAATTTCATCTCTTTAAACGCTGGGAATTGTAAGAACTTATGTTGCTGATATAGGTAATCCTGACCATGCAGCACAATTTCGGTAATTATTGGTACTAATTGTGAATGAATCTGATTGTTACAAAAAAATTGTTTTTAAAACTATGGAGCTTTTAGTACGAAGAATCACTATAAAATTTATGATTCTCAAACATCCTGTATAATCGAATAGTAATTGGCATTTCTAAAAATTATTTTACTTATTAACGTTTAGAAACGTTTTGGAAACTTTATAAAATTGTTCTTAAAAAACACGTAAAACGTCGAAGCTTTCATGTTTACGAAAAACAATAAAAGTATCATGCAAATATAATGAGTCTTTAACGACGCAAACAAGATGTATTATAAAAGCTAAAATAGCCGAAACTTTTAACTTGCACTCCCTAATTTTAGATTCTTAATTATTCTTATTTGTAATTATTCAGAAATTTTTGTATTAGTATTGAGCAGATTAAGAGAAAATGTTTGGGGACCTGAAGCTTTTGAACTATACAATTTAATAATTGATTGCAATTTTATTTAATTTGTATAGCTCTACATTATGTCCTAATTTTACTCTTACACCAAAAAAGTACCAGATTATGATGCAAGCTTTTAATTTGAATTTTTAAAAACCGTTGATTATTTTTCAACTATAGAATATTGGTTTAAATATTTATCAGTAAAATTTGCTCAAATATTTTTAAGAGCTTTAAGTTTGAAACTACATGCAGTTTGATTTTGAACAAAATTTACAAATTCCGAGCAATAAAAATGAGTGCTTAAGCAAATGAACACTATTTGTTAAAGCTCCTGTATAGTTATAGAACAATAAGCTTTTGTAAGTCAAATTGCAAGAAAAATGTGTTGTGAATTCAAGCGGTAATCATGTCATAAATTTACAGTTAGCGTTTTTTAAAATAACAATTTTCGAAATTTTTTTCATAATAAGCTAAAGAAGTTCTGACAAATTCTGTAAATGCATGAAGCTTTTAGTTTAAAAAATAACAAGATCAGCTATTCGAGAAAACGGATGTTTGATTTGTAGAATAAAAGCTTATGTTACATTACAATAATTTGAGCTTTTTATTAACACTACTTTAGTGAATTTGTTATGTTTGTTTATTGTCAAATATGAAATTTCGATCAAATCTTGAGAAAAATAAGAGCTTTAACACGATGCATCTTTTTCCACTAGAATTTTGTTTTATGCTGTGAGATTTTAATTCAAAAAGTTATCTTGAAACTTATTAAATAGTTTTGGAAAATTAATTTAGTTAGAGAAAAATTTTTGTGAAACCTTAAATAAGCGACCCGGGATTAAAGTGGTGAAAAGCATATCGTATTTTTGGAAATGGTTCACTGAAGCTTTTAGTCTTTTTAACGCTTTTCACCATACTATCCAGAAATTGTATTTAAATTCAATGGAAACTGTTTAAATATTTTGAAGGGAAAAAATGAGCTTTCAGTTTAAATCAAGTTCTAAAAAGCTCAAGCCTTTCAAGTAAGCAAACCTTTACGATCAAAAGAGACAACTAAAATGTATGCAATCGTTTCTTTTGTTATTAGTATTTTTTTTCATATTCATATTGGCTCTAAACTACCGATAAGTGTAAGAAATGCTTAAAGTTTATCACAAATCAGTGATTATCGGTAATAAATGTAAATTTTTATGATTAGTGTACTTAATAACTGTTATGAAAATAATATAAAAGTAGTATAACGTATTTTATAAATCGCGGAGCTTTTAGTTTCCAAAATTACCCTTAAAATAGTTTTTTTCGATTTTTTCTTTCATAAGTTAGTAATTATTAGTGCTTCTAAATAGTAATTTAGATTTTAACGATTAAAAAAATTTGGATAACGAATACAACTTTTCATAAACAATGCCTTAAAGCACAAAGCTTTTAGTTTAAAAAAACAACAAAATTATTAAACCGATAAAATCAGTTCCAAACGTTGTACTGTAGCTTGTTTTTGTTTTACTTTAGAGTAAGCTTTTTTGTACTACAAAGCTTAATACGCTTGTTCATCAAAAGTATTACTTGTTATCATTCTATGATACCTACCAAACTACAAATAATACATTATTTCGTCTATTTGTAATTACAAGTGTAAATAGCATTGCTAATGACTCGATTATACAGTTCATGTGGAACGAAACCAAAAAAATCAAAATTGAATGTACAAATCAACTAAAATAAAGAACTTGGTATTAAGATAAAAATCGCGACACGGTTCGTGAACAGAAAATATCAAATTATGCACCATACAAAAAGCAGAGCTGGTTTCATTTGGTACAGTGTAAAAAAATGTTAACGCCAATAAGGCTAAGTAAAAATAATTGTCTTCATTTTATAATTTAAATGAATTCGTGCGATTTATATCTGAAAACGGATGTCATCACAAACAATATTACTGAAATTAAGAAATTTGCTAGATAGGCATCGGGATACTATCGCAGTAATAAATTGTTTTTTGAAATTATCCTCTATAACAATTTTATAAAAAGCTCTTTAAATACAACAATCCCATTATTTTAGCTTTATAAGCTCAGCCCCTGAGGTTTTCGATAAATGCTAGCTACCTCTAAAAAATCAAAAAATCAACAATTACATATTTTTCTAGGAGTAGCTCCTCAATCTCAAAAACTTCACGAAATTAGCTTTGTAATCTTAAAACCATATTACGTAAGCTTTAAAACTCTATCAACCCGATTATGTAAGCTTTTAACAATAAATATTTTTACTGGTCATGGCACATTTGGTGTATCTACGTCTAATGCACCTCCAAATGCTAACGAGTAATTCCATGATCTGACAAGGTTAAGAAAGGTTAGCAGACGTTCTCGCGATCTGGACGCAATATTAAACACAAATTTCTGTTTCGCATTAAACGATAAAGTTATGGAACCTAATATCTACTTTCTTTTCAAATAATTTTTCCAACAATTTGAACTTCCATTACATTATCGAAACATTAAAAGAGATAAATCTAACCAGTGGAAATTTAAAAGCTTTTTTCGATTATTTTTTTATGCATTCTACAAATATCTTTATAAACATTTTGATGAAATTAAATTAAAAATGTTTGATAAATCGTCGAGCTTAAAATTTAAAAGTGTACTCACAAAACAATAAATTAAGTTTTTTATCTTAAAAAGCTCCAAGTTGAACAGAGCTTTCATTATACAAAATCAGCAACTACAATTTAGGTATTTTAGATACATTTTGAGTATTTAGCTTTTATAAAAGTTGATAGATATTTTTTTAAATTTTCATTGTTTAACTTGATGTTTCAATAGAAAAGCATTTTTGAAATTAAGTTTTTTTACTCTAGAGCAAATTTTTTTGTAAAATCAAATGATAAAAAATATTTAGTAAAGCTCTTTAATTTTCTACATCTATCGATTTATGCGATTTCTGATATCCGCTTTCAGAGGTGAATTTGAAATAGAATGAGAGTAAACAAATGCTCGTTGTGTTTTAGAAAGCTTTTATGATGCAATCCGACAAGTGCCTTGCAAACTTTTGTAGTAAATATCGCGAAAAAGCTTAAACCACAAATCTTTTTCAAAACCTTAAGGAGAGTTTGAATATCTTACTCAATAGATATTATTACTTGATAGCTCGGTGATTTTAGCATGTTTAACAATTATTTCTATACTAGACAAACAAATTACAGAATAGAATGCTATACGATAAGTTTCTCCTTTGGGAAGGTACATAAGTGATCAACTGAGCTGAAGTATTATGAATAAGTAAATTAACAGGGCAATGTTTTGGGCAGTTTTTTCTGAAACTATTGTAAATGTTGAAATCAATCCACGAGCTTTTAAATTAAATATTTCCTACAAATGTATAATTGTGAAATGGACAAATTTCTAATTTATTTGGCAATTTGTAATTAAGCTTATTTAAACCCTTGGGTGCCTACTTCCATTTTTAAATAATCAAAAAGTATCTTAGTAAACTTAACCAAACATGTTAGATAACTGACTTTAAATTACTAAGAGAGAGCGGATGTCCCACTTTCATTTTTTACAACTTCAAAGAGTCCGATTTCATTCAAATTCAGCGTACCAGAAACCATTCTTATTTAAGACTTTAAAATGACAGATAATCGATATTTTGGAATTGCTGTGAGCTGTTTCAACTTCCGTTGCCATAAAACAAACGAACATATTTATCCTTCCTTCATTGCTTGGAGAACCTTCTAAAACTAATTATTTCCGAAAAAGAACCAATCAAAATTTTGTGATCACAATGTGACTCGCAAATTTTTGTAATTTATTATATGTAGTAAGTTAATAATCAAGCGTGACCTTTATCTCTTAAAACAGGAAGAAGTTAATTTAGTTTAAGTCTATTAGTAGCATAAAGCAATTTGCGAGATAAACATCATGTACATACATAACCGAATCAGAACATAAATTTACCTCAAAAATGTTTTTTCTTGTGTTTTGGATCAGTTTGAATTCATTCACACTTCATCATGCACTTGAAGTTTATAATATCGATTTTGACCATATTAATTGTGCAGAATGTGTTCACCGCACATTTTTCAATAAAGTATGATTCGGTTTCTTGCAATGCATCGGGTGAAGCTACGATTAATTTATGTAAGTTAACACCTCGGAATCGTACAGTGCGCACTGTAGACTTTAATTTTAATTTTACTTCAACCTCCAATCTTAAAGTAAGTCACTACACCAGTTTCTCACTTAACTGTAGTGGCATCTAACATATTTTATCTAATTTTAATATATAATAACCCGATAATTAGACTGATTTCAAATAAATAACCCATTGTTATTGTATTACCCACGCTATTAGGGACAACGGGAGTTACATTTTTGTAACTAAATATAAAAATAAAATTTTGAGTAGTTATTGGAAAACACCTCACATAAATTTAAAGAACCGTCACAATAATAAAATATATTTCAAAATTCAATGCTATACAGTGTGAAAACACAAAATGGAACTAGCTATTCCTTATTAATTAACGATTATTTACATTTGTTTCAATAAAATTGGATAAAACGTTATATGCCACTTGTGAGCACAGAGATATTTTGCACTCGGGCTAATAAACCCGGGACAAACTCATCCCTTATGGTTAATAATCTAATAAATAACAATTATTGGTCTATTTTATGTATGTAGGTAGATTTTGAAATATTTTATCGATTTGGCCACACTTTTAAGAGCTTTGGATTTAAAGGTACTGAGGATATTTGTGCATTTTTGGATGGAAAGAAATCATCTCCCTATCTGAATACACTTATACCGCTAATCAGACGATCAAATTCGTCATCTTTTGCAAAAAAATGCCCGATGGATCATATAATTGTGCAAAATTTTGCGGCAAATGTAGATCTAATGAATTTTCCACCTATCGTTCCTGAAGGTACTTACAAAACGGTGGCTACTATATATAGCGATAAATTTATTATTCATTTTCAATCAAGCTTTGAGATTCGAGCAACTAATCGGTTACATGTATTTCCAATGGGGTAAAATCTAATATTATTTGTGTATTGAATAAAAATTAATTATATAAATTTAAATCGTTTATATAGATAATATTTTTAGTTGTTTAATATTGAGAGAAGTTCGCAGATGTCTTCACGATGTAATGTTAAACACATTATCCGCTTCCTTTCCAAATAGTTTTTAGTGGTTTTTTTCATTACCGAAGTATTAAAAGCGATAAATCTAACAAGTGAAAATTCAAAATCAATAAACCCAAATCCTACATTTTTTAATTTCTTTAAAGCTTTTTTCAATTAAAACTGTTCTTAAAAAGTTTCTAGTTGAAAGGAGCAAACATTTTAAAAATTCAACAACTAGGTATTATCATGTTCAGCTTTTTTAAAAGTAATTTTTTTAATTGTTGTTGTTTAACTTGATGTTGAGCTTATCTAACCCAAACTTTAACATCAAACAATATATCTTGATACTTTTCCAATTCGGGTAAGAAGCGTGGTGCTTTTAATTAAAACATGGACACTAAACAGTGCTTAATACATGTAGTGGTTAAAATGAGTGAATTAGATAGGATCTAAAAAAGCAACGCGCAATGCGAGCGGTCATAACGAAGATTTCGAAGAAACCATTGAAGAAATGCTCATAAAGGTGAGTCGTGCCAAAGAGATCCTGGAGAAAATAGATACCGTAAAAGCAGCCATGTTCGCAATTGATAGTAAAGAGGAATCTAAAATGGCCGACGCTGAAGAAGCTTATTACGCAACAGTGTCTAAATTTAATAACTAGATAAAAAAACTCGGTATTAAAGAATTATTCAACGCTAATAATGATGCTAGCTTCAACATGACCACTGTGAACTCAGCACCAGAGGTACATTTAGCTAAATTGCAAATCCCAGCTTTCTCTGGTGATTATACTGAGTGGCAAAGTTTTTTTGATTTATTCCACTCGAGCATCCATATAGTAGAGACACCATAACACCAGTGCAAACATTTCAATATTTGAAAGGTTTACTTAAAGGCGACGCGTTCTCACTAGTTAAGCACTTTAAGGTTACCGAATCAAATTATATAGAAGCACTAAAGAAACTCAGGCAAAGATAGGATCGTAAACGGCATACGATTAACGCATTCATAAGAAATTTTATTGAACAGTCTAATATACACTTAGCAAGCGCTTCAAATATAAGGAAGTTATTAGACACCTCCGACGAGGTAGTATGCGGTTTGAAAGCTTTGGGAGATTAAGCCGAAACTAGAGATCCTTGGCTCATGTACTTGTTACAGCAGAAATTGGATGATGAAACCCGCAGTTTATGGGCACAAGAGAACACAAATAACGGATTTCCAACCATACAAGAGTTCTTAGATTTTTTAATAAAAAGGACTGACGCACTTGAGTCAGTAAAGGCACATTCCATCCGATCAACCAGAGCAACTACGTCAACTAAATTGAAGAATTGCTTTTCTACCACCACTGATGAAACCAATTGTATCGCGTATAATAAACAACAGCACAGATTAATTGATTGCGATCGATTTAAAACAATGACAGTCGAAGAACGAAGGGCGTTACTTGGTAGCAATAGACGATGTTTCAACTGTCTAAATCCGGGACACACCATATATGACTGCAGAATGCGAGGCAGATGTCGTCAATGTGCTCGCAAACATCATTAACCTATGCACACCATAAGAAGAGAATAAACCATCAAATGCATTAATCACCACCAACAATTCAAATGGTAACCCCCAGGAGGACACAGTGTCAACTAATGAAAACCAACCAATCAGTAGTAATATGTCATTGAAATGTACCGTACAAACCGTATTGCCCACGGCAATAATAAATTTAATTGACAATCTTGGTATACCAAGACCATGTCGTGCCTTACTGGACACTGCCTCCCAAGTTTTGTTTATAACCGAATCACTCGCTCAGAAGTTAGGTCTACCAGGAAAATATTGCAGAAATTTAATTACAGGAATTGGTCAAACAAATAGCGGAAGTTCTCATGGAAGTGCGTACTATTGCGATTAACATCACGGTTTGACATGGTGGAATTAGCATCTTTGAAGGCATATCATCATTCCGAAGATTACGTCGTCATTACCCGTTTTTGAGTTTGACATCAGCTGCATGAAGACACTATGCAAAATCAGTTTAGCTGACGCAGATTTCCACAAGCCCGGATCAATCGAAATAGTACTTGGTGCAGATATTGTTTTCGAATTGCTTCACGATGACATCAAGAAAATAGATTCGTCAAACTTGATCGCGCACAAAAGCAAATTGGGTTGGATCGTAGGAGGTAAACACGAAGCCGATACAACAGAAATTAAACAATCATTCACAACCGTTGTTGACATTGATGCTACACTACAGTAATTTTGGGCAATCAAGAACATCACACAGGAAGAACAAGATTGTGAAGAATGGTTCAAGGCGACAACACGCCGAGCTGACGATGGAAGGTTCGTTACCAAGCTGCCACTCAAGAAACCATCGAAGATTGTTGGATCAACTTACCAGCAAGCAATATACAGATTGCTAGGAATGGAGAAGCGCTTAGGGGAATCTCGCCCAGTGGAGCCAAAAAAAAAACAAAAAAAAATCCTTACAGCTTTTAAGAAAAACCTGCGACACTAATGGGGAATGCTGATTAGGAGATTATGTTGTTTTATGACTAACAACTTGTTAGAAAAAAAAAATTACTAAAAAAATGTACTAACTATCGACTGCATAGCTGGCTGAAACCGGGTCGAGTCAAATCCTGAAAAGAGCCCTTTTGATTTACAAAAGTAATTTTGTATTGTTGGTAAGCGAACGTTTAAAACATTGATGAATATTATGATTGTTTTCATGGCAATAACTATAAAATTTGGGTTGTAAGTTTAACTGAAACCTAAATTCCGGTTTTATGGACTTCATGTGCTTGCGCAATAGCAACTGCTAGCTTAGAAAAACGATGTGTCTTTATTATTGTTCTAATTGGTTCCTTTAATTAAATTAATAAAAGAATTTAAGGATATGTCTTCATTCATAGTTTGGATATACCCAAATCAATTCGATCGTTACCATCCCGGTTGATCTATTCTGGTAAAAAATTGATTCAAATTCTGTTTTTAAATGTCCCCAATTCTTTGAAGTTTTTGTACCGCACCACTTCAAAAGCAGCATCATCCAATTTTAATTTTATTAATTGCATGAATCTTTGCTTGTGTACTTCATTGTTTAAAGTATCCCAAACTATAACCTCGGTAATATCTCCGCTTTTACCAGCAGCGGCTATAGTTTGGGATACTTTAAACAATGAGCCTAGATATCAATTCCCGATAAATTTAATATGTCTACAAAGATACCGAAATTGAAATGCTTAACCAACTATCAACGATTTCAAACAGAAAAACCACAAACGCAAGCAAGATAGTAAATATCTACATATGTATATAGCTTCGTGTGCAACGTCTCACATGAAAGAAAAATCAATTTATTTGAAATAAAATGAAAAGGAGACCACATCAGTCACATTTTTATCTTGATACCTAGACTTTTTTACTCAAGTTCAATCTAACTAGTTTTACATTCTCAACAAAACTAAAAATTAACCTAAGAGTAGAGTAATCAGACAAACCACCTAGATACAAATTGTTAAAAAGCTTTTCTAATTATTTTATGAGTGATTTCTTTTCTAAATTAAAAGCTCGACGCATGACATCTAACGAATCATTATTTTGTATATTTTGAAACTGTGGATCATAAACATTTTCTTAAAACTGTTGTAGTAAATATCGGTGACAAGTTAAAGCACAAAAATGTTTCAAAACCTTAAGGAAAGTTTTAATCAAATATATGTTAGTTTTAAAGCTTTGGGTGTGATATTATTTAAAAGATCAGGGCTTTAAGCGCCAGTCACAATCACTGTTGTACAATAAGGAGGATGATTAAAATTTGGTAACAATGAGAAACAAATTTTTTGCAATAATTTGTTTGTGAAAGTCCTATAATTGAATTAATCATCAACTAACTAAAATATTAGATCAGTTCACGAGCTTTTAAATTAAATATTTCTTAGAACTATTTACACGTGTGAAATGGACAAGTTTTTAAATAAATTGGACTTTTTAAAAATGGTTAACAAAATTTTGTATAACGCTATGAGATATCCTTATGTTTTCAATTTACTTGTTTAATGGTTAAAAACGGGTCTCGAAACATTTAATTGTCTTAATTCTTTCAATTACCAAATTTTCTTAAAATTTCAGCTAACTGTCATTAAAATGTCCCATCACTTTCCTTTCTTAAAACTATAAATAGTGTAATTTCAGTTAAATTCAACTTATCTCTCAAAAACACATCATTTCAACAAATTTATTCGATAGTTGATTAGCATTCCAGCAACCATTTTTATTAAAAGCTTTATTGTGGCAGATAATCGATAACATTTGGATCGCTGGGGCTGCTTCAGCTTGCTTAAACATAAAACAAACAGAAATATTTGACCTTGAGAGAGTACCAATTAATTTTTTTGGTATACATATGTACATTTGTTTGTTTTCCGAATAGACAGAAAATCAAATTTCTTTGTGGCCATTCGTGTGGTATTCTATAATGATATTGTAGCAAAATTAACGTATAAGGAAAATTTCATTCTGGAAGGTCCTCCGACCAATATGGGAAGCAAATAAATTTTTAATTATTTTATCAATCAAGAAATTAGCCGATATCTGTATGATTCCTAATATACCATTATCCCTACCAAATAATAATATTAAAGTTCCAAACTTTATAGGATACGACAATATTATTTAAAAAAAAAATTAGTCTATCCGACTCCTCGGCCAAAACTTTTCCCACACATCATCCGTTAAAGATCATCAGATCACAAAAACCAACCACAAATAAACCGATATTTTGTGCAGACAAGAAACTTAAATTTAGAGACACCTTCCCCAATATCACAATTGGTCTAGACAATATAAAGCTTCTAATATAATACCGCCAAATCACAGACTCACAAATAATGTTAGATTATTCAGAACTGACACCTGTTGAGCAGCAATCAAAGTCACATTTGCCATTTTTCATCTTCGACCTTTAATAATTAGATCCAATTATACATCTCTAGTATACTGTTGAAAATCTTTAAGAATTGAATTTACTCCGTTCGGAGAGCATCCACAATGTTCAACATTTATTTTCTGAAAATTTGTGCCGTTTGTTCAGATCACTATATATTATGTGAGTAACGTGAGAATTGGCCGATATAATTTTGTACTCAGTGCATCAGTCTGGATGGGACATCGCTGTCACCATTCGAAAATGATGTAATACACAAAAAACCGAAATTAAATTAAATAAACGAAACTTTTTCAGTTCACAACATATGCATACGGTTTATGTTGCAATTTTTTTTATAATTTAACCATGAACCATGTTATTAAACGCTTCAACAGCGAGCATGATCTTTATCAATTAAAACGAGATGTCACAACACATACTTATATGCAGCTAAAATTAAGGCAATTTGCGAGATAGATATCGCGATATAATTTATGTGCATCATTTTAATAACCGGATGAAATAAACTTGATAACCGCCCTCGATAGAAAACTTCTCTTTATGGATCAGTTCGATTTTATTAGCATCATGAACTACACGTATATAATATCGATTTTCACCATATTAATTGTGCAGAATGTGTTCACCGCACATTTTTCAATAAAGTATGAACGGTTTTCTTGCATTTCATCGGGTGAAGTTACGGTCAATGCATGTAAGTTAATACCTCGGAATCGTACATTGCGGACTATAGACTTAAATTTCAATTTTACTTCAACCTACAATCTTAAAGTAAGTCGGTACACACTGTCTCACTTTACTGTAGTGGAACCTAATATTTTTTATTTGTATATTTATTGTAGGTAGATCATGAAATGTTTTATCGGTTTGGCCACACTTTTAAGAGTTTTGGAATAAAAGGTACTGAGGATTTTTGTGCATATTTGGATGGAAGAGAATTATCTCCCTATCTGAATTCACTTATACCTCTAATCAGACGATTAAATTCATCATCTTTCGCAACAAAATGTCCAATGGATCATATAACTATGCTAAATGTTTCGGCAAATGTAGATATAATGAATTTTCCACCTATCATGCCTGAAGGCATTTATAAATCAGTAGCTAATATATATAGCGATAAATTTACTATTAATATTACAACGCGCGGTGAGGTTCGAGCAACTAATCGGTTACATATATTTCCAATGGGATAAAATGTAATATTTTTGTGTATTGAATCAAAATTAAATATCAAAATTTAAATCGTTTAGATAGAGTATAATTTTAGTTGTTTAATATCAAGAGAAGTTAGCAAACATCTCAACAATGCAATGTTAAAACATTATCCGCTACCTTTCCAAATAATTTTAACGAATAAATTGAACTTTCATGGTTTCTCACATTTTTTAAATATTAAAAGCGATAAATCTAACAAGTGGAAATCCAAAAACAATAAACCCACATCCTACATGTTTTCATTTCTTTAAAGCTTTTTTTTTTTTAATTGAAACTGATCTCAGAAAGCTCCTAGTTAATCGGAGCTATAGGATTTAGGTATTCACATTTTGAGCGCTCAGCTTTTATAAAAGTTCATAGCTAGTTAATTTTTTAATTTTTGTCGTTTAACTTGATATTAAGCTTATTAAACCCAAACTTTAACATCAAACAATATATTTTGGAACTTTTTCAATTCGGGTCGATAAATTGCGAATTTATTAGATCATTTGTAATTAAATGTAGTGAAAAAATCTTTTTTTAAATTTGTTTATAAATTTTGGAGAACATATCTGTGAAACTGTGGAGCTTTTATTTCAAAAATTAGTAAATAATTAGCACTTCCTGTTAATATTTAAAATGTTAGCTGGTTTAACCAATTTATAAAGGCGTATAAAGTATTAAGCGTAATAAGTTTTTAGTTCAAGCTTTTGACTTGAACACGTGTGTAATGATTATATTTAATAATTTATTATGGACAATATTGATTATTGAATTTAGTGTTACACAATCTTTTTATTTTAATTGTTTTATTTTATAATTCATTATTTTATAAATTTTTCACAAACTGAATTTAATTTTAATTTATAATATTAGTCGTGTTCCAGTCGACCACTTCAAGTACTTATGAGTACTTAGGTTTGTGTCTTTCCTTAAATTTAACTACTCGTAACTGCTCTTGCATTCCGGCAAGAGCAGTTACGAGTAGTTAAATTTAAGCAAAGACACAAACCTAAGTACTCATAAGTACTTGAAGTGGTCGACTGGAACACGACTAGAAGGAGTAAAAGAGAAATATTTCCAAAATTATATAATGCAAGTTTACTTAAAACTAGAAATTCAAGACAAAAAAAAAATATTTTATTAAAATTTTGTTTTATTAATTAATTGTTTTATTTGTTGTTGAATGTTTATTATGTAATTTGTAATTATTTAAAAAAAATTAATGGCTAACTATTTACTGAATTAATTACATTAAATTTAATAATTATTAAAATTAAATAATTGAGTTTCTCTATTTATTTTTTTTTTTTAAATCCATTTTCTTTGTTAATTAAATTTTTTTAATCGATTATTATGTACTATGCGTAAGGAATTTCCAATTTTAATGGTAGAATCAACCTGAGAGTTAATTGAAGTAACTCTATATGGGCCCAGCTAAAATGGCGATAGTTTTGATTTCCGATTCTCATTTTTCAACCAAACGAGATCATCTATTTTAAAAATGGCTGGATTTGCGTGAAAGTCGTAATTGATTTTTGGATTTTTTCTTTGATTTTAAAATATTTTGTCGTGCGATTTCGTAAGAATTTTGCAATTGAAATCTTACATCGGAAATATAGTCATCGTAGTTATATTGCACATCAACTTGATTATAAATTGAGTTTGGTATATTGGGTTTACGTCCAAAGATTAGCTCAAATGGCATGTATCCAGTAGTGCAATGAGGAGTTGTGTTGTATGTGAATATTGCATATGGAATCCATAAATCCCAATTATTTTTGTCTTTGTCACAGAAATTTCTTAAGTAGTCGCCAATCGTCTTGTGAGATCTCTCAAGGGCTCCATTTGTTTGTGGGTGGTAGGCGGTAGTATTAAATTTTTTTATTTTAAATAATTTACAGATTTTTTTAAAAATTTCACCCATAAAGTTTGATCCTTGATCGGTCAAGATCGAAATCGGTGCTCCGTAAATGCAAATAAAGGAGTGGACCATAGCTTTAGAAATTGTTTCTGCTTCAGCATTTTCGATTGCAATCCCTAGAGAATATTTGGTTAGATCATATTGGATCGTCAATATGAATTACTTCGGTCTAAAAAGACCAAAGTATTGAAATCCTGTCAAAAATGACGAAAAATTTGGTGGGTCCAAAACCACTTTTCTCGACGTTTTGAAAGTCCCTGAGTCTGAAAATGCAAAAAAAAAAAATGTCCGTCCGTCTGTCTGGATGTCTGGATGTCTGGACCCATGGTATCTCGAGAACGGCTTGTCCGATTTGGATTTTGTTTTCGCCAATCTGTTTCTATGGTCAAGGCGGAGATTTGAAAATCTTTTGGAGACTGTACGTCAAGGGGGTGGGGTACCTGCAATACGAATTGACCCAAAATACCTGCTTTTATTTACGATTTTTTATTTATGCTTATTTGATTATTGGATTGGGCATTGAATTGGGAATTGATTTGAAGGTTAAATTAGGGGTCAATTTGCGCGTTGAGTTGAAGTTGAGTTGAGGTTGGATTTGGGTGTATTGAATAGTTGACACATTTTTTATATGATGGAACTTCCGTATTTATCAACCGATTATTATGAAATTCGACATGTGTGTTGAAAATGGGATTCTAAAATGAGTCTTGGATCAAGTTCTAGAATATGGCCAAGAATGATGGAACTTGACTATTTCTCATCACATGTGCGTTGAAAATGGGATTCTAAAACTGTTTTGGATGAAGTTCTGCAATATGGCCAAGTATGATGGAACTTGTCTATTTCTCAACCGATTATTATGAAATTTGATATGTGTGTTAGAAATCGGATTCTAAAATGAGTTTTGCATGAAGTTCTGGAATATGGCCAAGCAGGATGGAACTTTCCCATTTCTCAACCGATTACGATGAAATTCGATATTTGTATTGGAAATGGGATTCTAAAATGTTTTTTGGATGAAGTTCTGGGATTTTAAAATGATCTCTGGATGAAGTTCTGGAATATGGCCAAGTATGATGGAACTTGTCTATGTCTCAACCGATTATTATGAAATTTAGTATGTGTGTTAGAAATGGGATTCTAAAATGAGTTTTGCATGAGGTTCTGGAATATGGCCAAGTAGGATGGAACTTGCCCATTTCTCAGCCGATTACGTTGATCTTCGACATTGGTATTGGAAATGGGATTCTAAAATGTTTTTTGGATGAAGTTCTGCGATTTTAAAACGATTTCTGGATGAAGTTCTGGAATATGGCCAAGTATGGTGGAACTTGTCTATTTCTCAACCGATAATTATGAAATTTATTATGTGTGTTAGAAATGGGATTCTAAAATGAGTTTTGGATGAAGTTCTGGAATATAGTCAAGAAGGATGGAACTTGCCCATTTCTCAACCGATTACGTTGAAATTCGACATTTGTATTGGAAATGGGATTCTAAAATGTTTTTTGGACGAAGTTCTGAGACTTTGAAACGATTTCTGGATGAAGTTCTGGAATATGGCCAAGTATGATGGAACTTGTCTATGTCTCAACCGATTATTATGAAATTTAGTATGTGTGTTAGAAATGGGATTCTAAAATGAGTTTTGGATGAGGTTCTAGAATATGGCCAAGTATGATGGAACTTGCCCATTTCTCAACCAATTATGATGAAATTCGACATGTGTATTGGAAATGGGAATCTAAAATGAGTTTTGGATGAAGTTCTGGAATATGGCCAAGTATGATGGAACTCGCCTATTTCTCAAAGGATTATTATGAAATTTGACATGTGTGCTAGAAATGACGATTCTAAAATGAGTTTTGGATGAGGTTCTGGAATATGGCCAAGTATGATGGAACTTGCCAATTTCTCAACCGATTACGTTGAAATTCGACAAGAGTGTTGGAAATGGGATTCTAACATGTTTTTTGGATGAAGTTCTGGAATATGGCCAAGTATGATGGAACTTGGCTATTTCTCAACCGATTATGTTGAAATTCGACATGTGTAATGGAAATGGGATTCTAAAATGAGTTTTGTATCAGGTTCTATAATATGGCCAAGTATGATGGAACTTGGATATTTCTTAACCGATTATAATGAAATTGGATATGTGTGTTGGAAGATTCTAAAATGAGTTTTTGGATAAATTTCTGGAATATGGTCAGTTAAACGGTTAGAAGTATCAGTATAATTTGTTATACTACTTTCGGTATAAAGTTCTAGAATACGATTTTTCGTTTTAAATTGGATGCCTGTACCCATGTTACTGACACTTTTGACCTGTTTGGCAGTTGTTATATAAGTAAATATATGTTGGTTAAAATAGAAATCAATAATGTCAAAACTGTCACACCAACTTTATGACATTATTGAAGATGTCAAAGACCGAAGTTCTGATCCCCTCGTGAGGTTTCAGCCCTTTATATTTTATTATTGGAAAAAGTAGTTGGAAAAGTTTTTAATTATAGACAGCATTTTATCAAAATAAAAATATGATTTTATTCGACGATAGGTGCGTGTAAAACCTTGATGACCCCCAAGAGGACATGTGTGAAATTCTTGTAAAATTTGATTAATTTCATTTTTATCAGTAACATGTTTAATAGTTGGCGTTATTTGCTCTAATGTACGACTTACGGAATCATTTTCGCTAGGGGTGGTATTGATGTATTTACGATATTAGAATCAGAACTGGATAGAAAATGGTTAGAGGTTTGCGTAACGGATTCGATTATAGAATTATCCAGAAAATTATCAGCATTATTTGTAGCAGTTGGATTTAGATTTTGTATCTTTGATTTAGATCGAGTAACTACATTCACATTTGGTTTTGGATCACTTGTATCATCTATTTTTATTCTACTAAGCGCGTCTGCATTTTTGTTTAATTTACCTGGCTTGTGAATAGGGTTTCCAATCCGGATATCCGATTTTCGAATAATCCGGATTATTCGACCAATTTTGACTATTCGATTATTCGGATATTTTCACATAATTATTCGGATATAATACATATTTCGTTTTTTACGTTTAATTTTACTCAGAAAACCTATATATTCAAAAACGGATGGATGAACGTCGCAATAAAACTCTAATGACTTTAATAATCTTTTTAGAAACTGGTAATGTTCCTCGTTCCAATAAATTTTTGGACTACTCTAAAAAAGACGCCGCTATTGAATTGGCCGTATAAATTTTTGAAAGAATTCATCCATTTGACTGTGGTAAGACTCATGATGACTGTGAGGATGTAGTTGAAGTAGAAACAATCTCAAGTGAAAATGAACATGAAATAACTCACAGTACAAAATCACTGCAACAACAACTAGAAGTGGCAATTTCTTCAATTACACAATTTGGAGAACAGAATGAAATTAATAGCTCAACATTGCGAGAAAAGATTTCCTGTTCATAAGCAACTCTAAAAGCAGGACAGACAATTTAAATAATTTATTTAATGCTTTGCTTACAATTAAACCAACGTCAACAGCGACGGAACGCGTCTTTTCAATTGCGGGTTTAACTAGAACACAAATTAGAACTCGTCCTAATTTCGAGACATTTAATGCAATTGTTTTTTTTTTAAATGAAATAAATGTGGGTTAGTGAATATCGGCCCTAACTCACATTTCTAACATTTTTCAAGAATTGCAAAAAACGAGATTTTTGACAGATAATACCATACGCTTTAGGGCCGAACAAAATTGAATGTGGAACGTGTTTTATTGGTTTTTAGGTTAAACCAATCGCACAGAAAGACGCGACTTGTTGCATTCTACAATTTGGTATCAAAATGTCATTTTTGAAAAAAATGTGGGTTAGGGCCGATATTCACTAAGCCATCGATATAAGTTTCTTATGATAAGTATTAAATTTACATGTTAGATTTATTTATAATTATAATGAACTGCAAATGAATTAAAAACTCATGAAAAATTGGAATATATTATATTTTTATTTATTATCCGGATATTCGGATTATCCGAATAATTTTATTTGTAAGTATTCGATATTCGGATAATCACAAATGTCGGATATTTGGAAACCCTACTTGTGAATTATAGAATACTCATACTCGGCTAATTTGAATTTCCATCGCATAAGACGTGATGAGGGATTATTCATATTTTTTATCCAAATCAACGGTTTATGATCCGTTACAAGGGTAAACTTTTTTCCATAAATATACGGCCGAAATTGATCAACTGCAAATACGATGGCCAAAAGTTCTTTTTCGATAGTAGGATATTTATTTTTTTCAGTGGAATTCAGCGTTTTACTTGCATAAGCAATCGGCAGATCGGATTCGTCAACTTTTTGGGAAAGGATAGCTCCAAGAGCAACGTCAGATGCATCGCATGCTATGATAAATTCCTTCTCAAAGTTGGGATACTGTAGGATCGGAGGATTTATGAGAGCAGATTTAAGTTTACTAAAAGTCTCGTCACAAAACTCATCCCAATCGAAAACTACATTTTTCTTTAGAAGCTCGGTTAAAGGCTTTGCAATCTCCGCGAAATTTTGAATAAATTTTCTATAATAGCCTGATAAGCCAAGGAAAGATTTGATATCCTTAACATTTTGAGGAACTGGGAAATGATTGATAGCATGAATTTTTTTAGAATCAGGTTTTATACCTGATGACGTAATGACATGGCCAAGATAGTTTAATTCTCGGCGGAGGAACTGGCATTTTGTTGCATTCAATTTAAGATTATTTTGCCGGAAACACTTAAAAACTTCAATCAACTTTTCGTTATGGTCTTTTAAGTTACGACCATACACGACTATATCGTCTAAACCAGACATTTTATACCGGTTAAGCCACTTAAAACAGAGATCATTAGCCTTTGGAATGTCGCTGGCGCTCGTTTTAATCCGAAAGGCATGCATGTGAAATGATAGTGGCCTCTGTCAGTGCTGAAAGCGGTTTTTTCTTTATCAATGGGATTTAAAGGAACTTGGTGATAACCACTTTTTAAATTATTTATGATTTATTTTTATTGTTTGAACACTCTATTGTTTCAACTGCTGGGCTCGCGACCTTGTGTTCAAATTTGGGTTGAGTCCATTGGCGAATTTTTACCTTGATTTTTAGCTAACCATTCATCAGCGGCTTTCTTTTGCGACACTCCTGAATATGATGCCCTCTACATTTACAATAAGCACACGTTAGTGTTATGTTATTGTTTCTATGTTGATATGCGGTTAACTGATTCGAGGTTGAGGCAAAATTTTGAAAAGGCATATTTGATATTGGGTTTGGATTTGCAATGGGTTTAGCTAAAGAATGGATGGAATGATTTTGAGATCTTTGGCGAGCAAAACAATTTTCGAAAAAATGACCAACTTTATGACAATAACGACATTTAAAATTTTGATTATGTTTATTCTGTTGTAACTTAGTGGATGTTAAAGAAGATGATAAAAAGTTGCTTTGTTTAACAGCGACTTCCTATTCAAGTGCTTTCGATATAGCTTCATTTAACTTAGTATATCTGCAAGCTTTAATAATTAACTTGAATGGGTCTGAAAGACCTTTTTGGAAAGCTTTAAGGGCGGTTTTAGAGTTTACACTTTTGATATATTTTGCTGCTGCTGCTCCTTCACTTCGGATACATCCTTCATTTAGTAGCATGAGTAATTTTTCTACTCTAGAAGCAAAAGCTTGCACATCCTCGTGCAAATTATCAATGTTAGACTCAGGATCAATTTCTAATTTTATATTTGAAATGGATTTCACTTTAATTAAATCCGCGTCGTCAATTAAGTTTAATTGTTTCGATAATTTTTTCCGCGATTCACGTTCTTTTGTTGGAAATTTCTTATTTGGTGCATTTCGATTATTCATTAATGTTACGGTATATTATTTTCACTCACATATTTAATTTAAATTTTACGACTTAAATGGATTTAAAACGGAATAATCACGAATCACTCAATCTAATATTAAAACTCAACAAATCAGTCAATCAATTTTAAATAAATAATCACTTACCAATTTTTATTTTTATTTATCCAAATGGCTTATAATATGCCTGTGTTGCCTTGTCATATAATTGATGATCTCAAAAATTTGTGTTGTGTTGTTGAATCTTATTTAATTACGCGGCATAATGATCCTCTTTGAGCTGTAAGATGACGGTTTCTTCTTTTTTTTTTTATATATTGATGATATCTACAAGATGACGAATTTATGTGGATGATCTCAATGAGTGGATTTTACAGTATTATATTACATACAGTATTTCTAGAATAGATTTCTGGTTAATTTCTATACAAAATTAATTTAAACAACTTTGCTCTGAAACATTTTATCATAATATAATGCTTGATTTTCTGGTTATTTAATCGGTGCCAATGAACATCTCCGAAAATAGCGGTTGGAAATCTTAAGAAAATTTTAGGGTAATTTTCAGATCCATGTAAAATTCAGAAAATGCCGGGAATTCACAGTAATTAGGTGTTGGAACGTAAGGCGTTAGGAAGTCCTTTGCGTAGGCAAATCAGTTGCTTATAGGAATCTAATGCAAGGGAAAACTGGAGTTGTCATACCTATTAGCGAATTGTACCCTTTAGGAGAAGATCAGCCGCAACATTCCTAAAGTGTTAAGCTGATGAATAGAATGAATCTGAATGCAACAGTTGCGTAACTACTTCAGCGCTCTCCCCACCTCCCCCATAGCAAAATTTTTCTTGGGCCATCCCTATTCATCGCTAGTATTTCATTACTAAAAATTCTTAAAGAAAATGATTTCCCATTCACGAAATGCTTGTTGATGTTAAGGAGGAGAAAGAGAAAAGAGTCTCCTGTACGCAGTGCGACGTTCTGATACCGATTAGTTTTAAAACTGTGCAGACGACGTTCGTCATATTCCCGGATGATGAAGTACAAAATACAATCTGCGAAACGATTTTATCCGACTCCGGTGAGAGGCTCTTGTGATTTAATCACGATTCCAACAATAAGAATTCGCTCAAATTCAAAAAATATCAGCAGACTGTTTCGACGGATTTTGCAACAATAATTGAGGTTTGAACCAGTCATGTCTGGATCCCGCAAAACAATTTTAAAAAAAGTGATTGGTAAGATGCTTGACAACGACGTCGTCGAAGAATGTGAATGGGCGAGCTTTTGCAATTACCAGGCAGTTCTGACTTACGTGCCGACTACTGGCCGGTTAAGAGTAAACCTCGAATTTCCGGTAGTTTCGACTAACCTGTAATTTCCGGTAGTTTCGACTAACATTTACGTTTTAAAACGGATATCGGAAATTTATCAACCATTTTTCTAATGGCACTTGTTCGTTGACCAATTTGGCAAAGAAAAACGATCCTTAGGTTTGGAGTGACGCTGAAAGATTTCCTTTCGAAAGTTTGAAGTATTTACTAATGGATAATGGCCCCGATTTTACGTCAAATGGAAAAGCATTTATCCTGATGATTGGGCTTAAGTTGTTATGCTTTGGGGACTGTATTATAGCAAGTCGATGGATTCGATGGGAGACCACAGCACTACTGAACGAGAAACACTCGCAGTAGTTTGAGTACAAAGCATGTTTCGAGACACTATGTAGGGTACTGATCAGCCTCTGAAATGGCTTCGGACATTGAAATCTCCTATCGGCCGTTTAGCCAGGTTGGTTCATGTTAATTCAATCATTTAATTCAAATATTGTTTATACCACAGGAAAGTCGAATATGTTGGACGACACTCTGTCTCGACCAACTCGACCAGGAGCGGGGCTATTTTTGAAACAAGCGCCTGTAAAATCGATTTTACAAAGCGGGGACCAACTGATTTGAAACAATTTCAGATGCAGGAGGAAGAGGGGTCTAAGATTATCTGCAGCCTCGAGAAGCGCGATGACCCAAACTACGAACACTATGTGACGCAAAGATATCTTATGGGGTAAGAGGTACTTTATCGCTACCATAACGAGGAAATCGAAGAAGCTCAACTAATGGTACTCTCTTCTCTTGACCACTGCACATTATGGTATCTGTCGAAGATTGAGGCGAAATACTTCTGTGGCACAACGAATGGAAGTTATGGCTGTCGATCTCTGTGCCATTGCCTGAGGCTAACTGGGTATATCGAGAACATTGCCACTCGGTACAAAAACGTTGATTGACGAAGTGTTCTTACTTTATGTTCTACCCAGGCGAACCAATTCTGGCAATGGAACACAGTTCGTTACCAAATAATTCAACATAGTACATGTTGTTTAGAAATTGAGTAAAGCCTAACACCGTTGTATTATCTCCAGGCCAATCCGATGGAGTAACGTAAAAGGGATCTGAAAACTCAATTGGGCATTTTATCTGGAGATCTTCATACTGAGTAGCCGAAATATTTGTGGAAGTTACAAGGAGTATTGAAAGATGCTCGTGAAATCAATGAATGACAGACAGGCGACGTCAACATCAACCATTTTATGTCGGTGATCTATTATTGATGACAAAAGATTTAATCGGAAATTAGCTCCGAGGCGTGACGGACTGTATCACATCTGCAAAGTGGTAAACTCAACTACTTATCAAGTGAAAAAAGTGAATCGTGATGAAACCCTACTTGGGAAGTTTTACGTTTCGGCTTTAAAATTTTACTCCGCCGAATGACTCTCATTGACTAGAAATCCGAATCCTACTGCACTAACTTAAGTGAAAGCTGATCAGCAGTTATATCTAGTGTTGCGCCATTGGATTTATGTTTTAGGTAAGCGAATGGCGTATCATTAATTGGTGAAGCCGGTATTACCTCGGAATGATAAATAGATCGACCAGTTTTTCCATCGCCTTAACAAGAAAAGATAAAAGCCTTATAGGCCTAATAATATTATCGCCACACAGGCATACCGAAGGGAATGAAAGGGTCGATATGTTAGCAAAAAGGGATGTATTGGGCGAGTGAATGGGAGAAAAGTACAAAGAGGAATGAATCAGATGAAAAAGTCCAAGAACTTAGTTCGTTATCCGATTATTCGGCAACTAAATTAGCAGCTTTGACTCTTATCACTGTAGGCTTAAATAAAACAATTTAGTTTTAGAACATTTTCTAAAGTTGTTTTTGAAAACGTACAAGCACCTTATAACTTCCCCCATCGGAAAACTATTTAAAATATTATCTCTCTTGTATTGGTTGATGGGCTTTCAGAATGAAATTTTTAATTATAATTTAATCAATCAGACATTTTGCCGTGTACAACGATGCATTTTGCTTCCTCATAAGGAATATAAAGGCGTTAGCAAATAAGGATTAGGAAGAATTTAAATTTTTCACACACGGAAAATGCTGTAATTAGTTTTTAAGGTCAAATATTTGTTTCTAAAACATTTTTAAATCACTCTTGCGCACGATATGCTAACGCACAAAAATTATGTACTAGCCATCATCATACATATGTCTGCAGTATATCAACAAACTATGAAAATTTAATATTGACAACAACAATAACCTCGATGTGACAACAAAAACAATTTTGTCATTTATTTTAATTTGCTAGCTAAACGCAAAAAAAAACATTTCTCATATTTATTTTTGTTATTTACTAAGCTTTTGGATCAAGTTGGTTAAAAGCACAAAATCTTTTCGTTTTTATACTTTTATCAAAAAGATTGTCGCAAAAAATGGTTTTCTAAATTTTCTAAGTTATTTTTTATGTAGTTGTTAATTTAACTAATAAACCAAAAATGAGCTTTGAATTAATAACGAAGCATTTATGATTTTAAAATAAAACCTTTTGTGTTACCAGACATGACAATAGAATATGGCATAACTCGCGGTCGTGGTTTTACCAAACATATAAACAATTGGTGTAATTTGTGAGTTTCTATACACTCAACGAGAACCAGATGAATAAGTCCAATCCGATTATATAGGGACCCTTTCCCCAATATCATAATTGGTCACGACAATATAAAGCTTCTAATATAATACCGCCAAATCACAAACTCACAAATAATGTTAGATTATTCAGAACTGACACCTGCTGAGCAGCAATCAAAGTCACATTTGCCATTTTTCATTTTCGACCTTTAATAATTAGATCCAATTATACATCTCTAGTATACTGTTGAAAATCTTTAAGAATTGAATTTACTCCGTTCAGAGAGCATCCACAATGTTCAACATTTATTTTCTAAAAATTTGTGCCGTTTGTTCAGATCACTATATATTATGTGAGTAACATGAGAATTGGCCGATATAATTTTGTACTCAGTGTATCAGTCTGGATATGTCACCATTCGAAAATGATGTAATACACAAAAAAACGAAATTAAATTAAATAAACGAAACTTTTTCTGTTCACAACATATGCATGAACCATGTTATTAAACGCTTCAACAGCGAACATGATCTTTATCAATTAAAACGGGATGTCACAACACATACTTATATGCCAGCTAAAATTAAGGCAATTTGCGAGATAGATATCGCGATATAATTTATGTGCATCATTTTAATAACCGGATGAAATAAACTTGGTAATCGCCGCTCGATAGAAAACTTCTCTTTATGGATCAGTTCGATTTTATTAGCATCATGAACTACACGTATATAATATCGATTTTCACCATATTAATTGTGCAGAATGTGTTCACCGCACATTTTTCAATAAAATATGATCGGTTTTCTTGCATTTCATCGGGTGAAGTTACGGTCAATGCATGTAAGTTAATACCTCGGAATCGTACATTGCGGACTATAGACTTAAATTTCAATTTTACTTCAACCTACAATCTTAAAGTAAGTCGGTACACACTGTCTCACTTTACTGTAGTGGAACCTAATATTTTTTATTTGTATATTTTTTGTAGGTAGATCATGAACTGTTTTATCGATTTGGCCACACTTTTAAGAGTTTTGGATTTAAAGGTACTGAGGATTTTTGTGCATATTTGGATGGAAGAGAATCATCTCCTTATCTGAATTCACTTATACCGCTAATCAGACGATTAAGTTCATCATCTTTTGCAACAAAATGTCCAATGGATCATATAACTATGCTAAATGTTGCGGCAAATGTAGATCTAATGAATTTTCCACCTATCATACCTGAAGGCATTTATAAATCAGTAGCTAATATATATAGCGATAAATTTACTATTAATTATACAACGCGCGGTGAGGTTCGAGCAACTAATCGGTTACATAAATTTCCAATGGGATAAAATGTAATATTTTTGTGTATTGAATCAAAAAAAAAAAAATCAAAATTTAAATCGTTTAGATAGAGCATAGTTTTAGTTGTTTAATATCGAGAGAAGTTAGCAGACATCTCAACAATGCAATGTTAAAACATTATCCGCTACCTTTCCAAATAATTTTAACCAATAAATTGGACTTTCATGGTTTCTCACATTTTTTAAATATTAAAAGCGATAAATCTAACAAGTGAAAATCCAAAGAAAATAAACCCACATCCTATATGTTTTCATTTCTTTAAAGCTTGTTTTCAATTGAAACTGATCTCAAAAAGCTCCTAATTAAACGGAGCTAACATTTTACAAAATTCAACAACTATGGATTAGCCGATTTAAGCAATAACATTTTGAGCGCTCAGCTTTTCTAAAAGTTAATAGCTAGTTAATTTTTTAATTTTGGAGAACATATCTGTGAAACTGCGGAGCTTTTATTTCAAAAATTAGTAAATAATTAGCACTTCCTGTTAATATTTGAAATGTTAGCTGGTTTAACCAATTTATAAAGAGGTATAAAGTATTAAGCGTAACAAGTTTTTAGTTTAAGCTTTTGACTTGAACACTAGTCAGATGTTTGGGAAACCGTCGAGCTATGATTTTAAAAATTTAGGCACAAAATAATTAGTCAAGTTGTTTCAAAATGTAGCATTTACTGGCTTTCCTAAAACGCAGTTTTCAACAATTTAAAATATTTACGATATCAAATAAATCTTTCATTTAAAAGCGCCTAATATCGTGTAGCTTTTAATTAAAACATAAAAAAGAAAATTATTAAATACTACAAATAGACATTTTTATTTTTTTTAAAAGCTCTTGACATTTAAAATAGATTAAGCTTTCGATGCCAAGAAAATAACTAATTCAAATCCAAATCAATAGACCTGAAAGCAATTTTGTATGCAATTTGTGTCAGTTCGAATTATTCTAAGAAAGCTTTAATATTTTTAGATATCTAAAAACTCAACATGCAATAGTTATTGTTTCTTTTAATTTCATTAAGCTTTTCTCTTAGTTGGCGAAAAGCTTTTAAATTACAATAGCAAATCTTTTCTCGAACTAAGATTTTTTGTTTATTGGATAAATTTGCTGTTACAATTTGAGCTGAACAACAAATATTATGAAATTTGAAAAGCTTTCAAATTTTACAGATCTTCTTAATACGAAACAGCTCTTGAAATCTTAAAGCTCAACAAACCAGGGAATACTTGCTGGTTTTTTAAAACCTTTTGAAAAAAGAGTTGTGAAAAAGCTTTTATTTATTTAGTCAACAATGTAAATATGTACGTAATCCGACTACCACATATCACCACAATAATACAATAAAAAAAATTACAAATGTTTTTACAATAAACGTTTTTTGAACAACTCTTTCGAAATGTGAAAATCAAAATAATTAAAACATTTGCCAAAAATTGAGATTTGTATAAATCTCGATTGGGAGACTGTTTCTGAATGCTTTTAATTCGATCAGCATGAATCCGATAGAATGAATGTCATATAACTGCAGCAAACTCCAAAACGGACCTACCATAGGTAACGTCAAGAGACATTAACTTGTAGAGATCATGAAATTTTCCACAATATTTCTTAATTAAACCTAACATGGAATATGCCCTACTAATTATGTAATCAATGTGTTTATTAAAATTTAGGTTAATTGAGAAAATGACTCCAAGATCTTGAATGTCACACGCTCGCCCTATTTGTTTATCCATCAAGACTTATGGAGCATCAATACCAGATGTCCGAGATATTGTGAAAGATACAACTTTACATTTATTAGCATTCAAAGATAAATTATTCAAAATACACCACTCCCAAAATATGTCAAGTTCATGCTGCAGACGTTCCGTATCAGCGAAAGCATTAATGTTGGCATACATTTCTAGATCATCTGCATATAGAAGACATCTACAAAAATTAAAGCCGCCCGAAATTTTTATGTATTGCTTACGTGAACATAGATATGATGTAATCCAGGCAACTGAAATTAAATCAGCACCGAATGCCATCAATTTCTGAAAAAGAATCTTATGATTTATTTTATCGAAAGCTTTAGAAAAATCGGTGTAGATAACATCAACCTGCCCACGACCTCCTAACCCATATTGGTATTCAACGATTTTATTTTTCAAATGAAAATCAAGTCTCGATTTAACTAAAGATTCAAAAAGTTTAGGAATTACGGATAGAATTGAAATGCCCCAATAGCAAATAAAGTTGCTTCTCCTGCCTGATTTAAAAATTGGTCTGACAAAAGACAATTTCCACACCTCAGGAAAGGAAGCAGTTGAAAGATTTAAATTAAACAAATGAAGTATTGGCTAGTCAAAATAAATGGTGTAATACCATCGGGGCCTGCACCCTTGCCAGCATTCAAACCGTGTAATCCATTGAGCACCTCAGAGAAAGTAAACTGAAACCTGGCACAAGTTAACAAATCTAACGACGTCAAATCATTACTCGTGCCATCCTCATCGAATGAGCTATGGAAAAAATTTGCAAAAGCGTCACAAATTGATTGAGAACCAGTGACAGATGTATTATTGTAAGTCATCACACGTGGATAGCCTCTTCGTATTTATGAAAGAAAAAAATCGTTTTGGATTGGATGAAATTTCATTCTCTATCTATAGGATATACATTTTATACAAGGAATCGTTCAAAAATTTAAACTCCTTACACAGATCAAGGTACTTTCGTTTAGCATTAATGTCACCAGTTCGTTTAAAAGCCTTAAATGACTTGCGATTAGCATTATTTTTCAAGCGAAAATTAAACCATGGCTCACCATGACACAAGAGCAGTATTCAAAACTTGACAAAAATTCAGACACGGCTTCCAAGATATTCAGATTGTGGAACAGAGTTGTCCAATCAACGTTTACGAAAAAAAAAAGTTAAAGTTATTACTAATACTAAATATACACAAGAATTAAAATCAACAAAATAAAATTTAATCAAAAGTGGTGTGTGATAGATGCTGGAATGACCGACCGCAGCTAAATCAAGACATGACTCAATTTCAAGGTCATCTAAAAATGAGAAAACTAAATAAACCAAAATACGTTAATGATAGTTGAAAACAGTGTTGAACTGACGAGTCCCAAACATTCCAAAGTTATCTAACATCTGGTTAGAAAGGTCATCCGACCTTTATCCGAGCTAAAAGCTCCAGAGTTTTCGAAACAGTTTCTCAAAACTTTACTGATAAATTTTAAAAATATTTTTAAGAGCTTTAAGTTGGAAACTTCACTAATTTTGTTTTTATCAATTTATTTTATTACAACTGAGACCGTGCTCATCTAGCAATTTTTCTTTCAAATTCAAATTTTTATATTTCTAGTAAAATTCACGTTTGTTGGGGTGTAACCCACTGGTTAGTCCCATAATTAATTAAACCTATTTACTAATTTTAGTTTGGTAAGTTCACTAGGTCAAGTGGCCTCGTTCTTTGGAGTTTTCTTTCGACGACAGGGGTTATCTATCATATGGCGAATATAGGGGTTCCCATGTTCTTCATTCCTGGTCATTCGGTTATCTATCATATGACGAATATAGGGGCTCCATGTTCCTGGAGCCTTATTTCGTATTTTGCGGCATGCATTTTTATTTCATCTTTGATGTATTCCATCCGTAGGTCCCTGTGATGGTCTTCATTTCTTGAGTACCACGGAGCATTGACGATGCTACGAAGAACCTTGTTTTGAAATGTCTGTATCATTTTGACGTTTGTTTGCTTGGTACATCCCCAGAGTTATGTACCGTAGTTCCATATCGGCTTCAAAATTTGCCGATATAGCAGCAGCTTGTTGTGAATTGTAAGCTCAGAGCCTCTATCTATGAGCCAATACATTTTTCTAAACTTTATGTTAAGTTCTTCTTTTTTCTTTTTGACATGCTCTCTCTACTTGAGCTTGGCATCGAGGGTCATGCCAAGATATTTAGCTGTACATATTTGCATATGGCATGACTCGCGATTTAATTTCTATAGGAAGATGGTAAGCCTTTTGATACGTAAAGTTAATATGTATGCGTGGATTTTGTCTCATTAAGTTTGATTCGTCAACGCTTTGTCCAGTTACAAACCGCATTGGTCATCCTCTGGAGTTTGCTCGATGCATCACCTACATTACTTCCAACTGCCATAATTGCTGTGTCATCTGCAAAAGTGGCTATGGTTCCTTCATTTGTGGTTGGTATGTCCCTTGTATATAGTAAATACAAGATCGGTCCTAAGACACTCCCTTGCGGGGCACCGGTAGAAATTTTCTTTAGCTCAGAGTATTCATCCTCATATTTCACTCGAAAGTGTCTATTGGATAAATAAGATGTTAGTATGGCATAGAATTGTCTCGGTAGACCTCTATGCAGCTTGTATTCCAGACCACTATGCCAAACTTTATCGAATGCTTGCGCGACGTCCAGGAATATGCTTGAGCATACTTTTTTACGTTCTAACGTTCTTTCAATTATGTTGGTGATTCTATGAACCTGTTCAATAGTAGAATGCTTTTCTCTGAATCCAAATTGATGTGGAGAAATTAGTTGTCGGTCCTTAATTATTGGTTTAAGTCTCTTTAGTAATAATTTTTTAAAGAGTTTTGACATAATTGGCAGCAAAGAAATTGGCCTGTATGATTTTTTATCGTTAAGTGGTTTATCAGGTTTTGGTATCATGATTACTTCTACTACTTTCCAGTGATGCGGAACATATTTTAACCAGAAGGTCGCATTGATTATGTGTCGTAGCTAACGAAATCCTTTATCTGGTAGAGCTTTGATAATTTGGCAAGTAATCAAGTTATACCCTGGGGCTTTTTTAACATTCATGTTATTTTTAACTTCTTCTTTTAATTCTTTAACAGTTACTGGCCGTATTTCAAACTCATCCAGCTTGTGAATAGATATTATATCTTCATTGGCAGTTTGTCTTGGTAGTGGTTGGAAGGTTTTCTGGAGATACTCCGCAAACAGATCAGCCTTCTTTTTGTGACCTCTTGTCCAGGGTCCATCATCTTTTTTAAGTGGAGGCACTTGCATTTTGGGTCTTTTGAGTCCCTTTGTCGCCTTTCACAGTGAGTAGTCAGAACTTTTTTCATCAGTTAGGCTAACTAGATATCTATTGATTAACTCATTTTTAATTTCTTTAAGAAGGGATTTTAGACTGTTACATAAATTGTTAAGAATTGTTTTGTTCTCCGGAGGTAGATTAATTTGCCAGGTTTTACGAACTCGTAGTTTTTCTCTTACCAACTCTCTAACTTCCATTGGGTAGGATATGTTAAGCGTCTTCTTATTTTGTAAAATGGGAGTGCTTGCCCATGCAGCATAGTGAATTATTTCATTGAGTTGTTTCAATTCGTCTTCCAACTGTCGAGAATTTCTTATCGGTACCTGGAGAGTGATTTTGTCCTCCATTAATTCACGAAAGAGATCCCAGTTTGTTTTTGAATTACCGTTTCACTGACTATCATGATAACCGGTGAGTGATCCGATACTAGAGAATTGCTGTTTTCATTGGGAATATAGTTCTGAGATATAACCTTTGCTACATAAAAGTCGATTAGGCCCGGTATCCCAGCTCGGTCACTGGGCCAGTATGTTGGGGAACCACCAGAACCAAAACCCTGCCAAATTATGGTGTAAGTGCGTTTTAAACTAAAAGCTCCGGGGTTTTCGAAACAGTTTCTCAAAACTTTACTGATAAATTTTAAAAATATTTTTAAGAGCTTTAAGTTGGAAACTTCACTAATAAGAAGTTCCATGTGCAGTTTGATTTTGAACGAAGTTTACAAATTCCAAGTAGGGAAAATGAGTGCTTGTGCAAATGAACTATGTTTGTTAAAGATCTTGTATAGTTATAGATCTGTAAGCTTTTGTGAGTCAAATTGCAAGAGAAATGTGTTTTAAATTCAAGGGATAATTGTGTTATTAATTTACAGTTAGCGTTTTCTAAAATAATTTCTGAATTTTTTTTCATATTGGTGCATTCCAAGAAATAATCTTAAAAAATCCCTAAATGCATAAAGCTTTTAGTTTAAAAAATAACAGAATCAGCTATTCGAGAAAATGAGTGTATGATTTGTAGACTAAAAGCTTATGTTACATTACAATAATTTGAGCTTTTATTAGCACTACAGAGCGTTAAAGGATTTGTTGTGTTTGTTTGCACCGAAATACAGTCAAACGATATTATGAAATTTCGAGAAAATTTTGGGAAAATATGAGCTTTAACACGATGAACTTACTTGAAGCTTACTTTACTCAAATGTTTGGTCTGAAATCAACCCACTAGAATTTTGTTTTATGCTGTGAGCTTTTAATTCAAGAAGTATCTTGAAACTTAAGCATGTTTTTAAATTATTAAATACTTTTGGAAAATTAATTTAATGAAAAAATATTTTAGGTTAGAGAAAAGTTTGTGAAACAGAAACTTTAATTTTTATAAATGTTCCACTGAAGCTTTTAGTCTGTTTAACCCTTTTCACCATACAATCCAGAAATTGTATTTAAATTCAATGGAAACTGTTTAAATATTTTCAACAAAAAAAATTGAGCTTTCAGTTTAGGTCAAGTTATTAGCAATTTTTTTTTTATATTCATGACTGAACCTAATAAAATTGGCTCTAGACTGTCAATTAGTGTTAGAAATGCTTAAAGTATATCACAAATCAGTGATTATCTGTAATAATAGTGAATGGTTATGATTAGTGTACTTAATAACTGTTATGAAAATAACATAAAAGTAGTATAACGCATTTTATAAACCGCAGAGCTTTTACTTTCCAAAATTACCCTTAAAATAGTTATTTTCGATTTTTTTTTTCATAAGTTAGTAATTATTTGTGCTACTAAACAGTAATTTAAATTTTAACGATTAAAACAATTTGGATAACGAATACAACTTTGCATAAACAATGCCTAAAAGCACAAAGCTTTAACTTTAAAAAAACAACAAAACTATCAAACCGAGAAAATCAGTTCCAAACGTAAGCTTTTTTGCCCTACAGAGCGTAATACGCTTGATTATCAAAAGTGTTACTTGTTATCATTCTATGATACCTACCAATCTCCAAATAATACATTATATCGTCTATTTGTAATTACTTTAATTATAGTTATGTGAATACAAGTGTAAATGGCATTGCTAATGACCCGATTATATTGTTCATGTGGAACGGAACCAACAAAATCATAATTAAATTTACAATTCAACTAAAATAAAGAAATTGGTATTAAGATAAAAATCGCGATATGGTTCATGAACAGAAAATATCAAATTACGCACCATACAAAAAGCAGGGCTGGTTTCATTTGGTTCGGTGCGAAAAAATGTTTAACGCCAATAAGACTAATTAAGAATAATTGTATAATTTAAATCAATTCGTGCGATTTATATCAGAAAACGGATGTCATCACAAACTATATTACTGAAATTAAGAAATTTGCTAGATAGGCATCGTGATACTATCGCAGTAATAAATTGTGTTGTTGCAATTCTCCTCTACAACAATTTTATAAAAAAACTCTTTCTAAGGTTATCAATAAATGCTAGCTAGCTCTGAAAAAATCAACAAAACTATAAAGCATAGCAATCATGTTAACCCATTACAAAAATGTATTCAAACCTTACAGCCCCATAACATAAATGTTTTAAACCAAATATCTTTAGAGATTTTCCTAGGAGTTGCAAAACCCTAGAATCGATACAACAGCCCTATTATGTAAGTTCCTCAAACTAAAAAACTTTACGAAATTAGCCTTGTAATCTTAAAACCATAGTACATAAGCTTTAAAACTCTATCAACACGATTATGTAAGCTTTTAACAATAAATATTTTTACTGGTCGTGGTACATTTGGTGTGTCTGGGCCAAGGGTACCTCTACGTGGTAACTGGTGGCAACTGAGTAATTCCGTGAACCGACAAGGTTAAGAAAGGTTAGTAGACGTTCTCGCGATCTGGACGCAATATTAACACAAATTTCTGTTTTGCATTAAACGATAAAGTTATGAAACCTATTAACCTACTTCCTTTTCAAATAATTTTTCCAACAATTGGAACTTCTATGGTAAAAGCTTTTTTCGATTACTTTTTTCATGCATTCTACAAATATCTTAATACAAATGTTGATGAAATTAAATTAAAAATGTTTGATAAATCGTCGAGCTTTCATTACAAAACTCACAAAATAGTAAATCAAGTTCTTTCATAATGCAGAAATTGTTGGAATTTCTTATCTTAAAAAGCTCCTAGTTGAACAGAGCTTTCATTATACAAAATCAGCAACTACAATTTAGGTATTTTAGAAACATTTTGAGTATTTAGCTTTTCTTGTTAAAATCAAATGATAAAAAATATTTAGTTTTAACAGCTTCCAAAATTTTTAAAGCTCTGTAATTTTCTGCACCTGTCGATTTATGCGATTTCTGATATCCGCTTTTAGAGGTGAATTTGGAATAGAATAAGATTAGACAAATGCTTATTGTGTTTTAGAAAGCTTTTATGATGTAAGTACCCTACAAGTGCGTTGCAAACTTTTGTAGTAAATATCGTAAAAAGCTTAAACCACAAATCTTTTTCAAAACCTTATGGAGAGTTTGATATCTTACTCAATAGATATTAATACTTGAAAGCTCAGTGATTTTAGCATGTTTCACAATCACTTCTATACTGGATAAACAAATTACAGATAAGTTGCTCCTCTGAGAAGGTACATAAGTGACCAACTGAGATGAAGTATTATGAATCAGTGAATTAACAGGGCAATGTATTGACCAGTTTTTCCTAAAGTTTCTGTAAATGTTGAAATCAATCCACGAGCTTTTAAATTAAATATTTCCTACAACTGTATACTTGTGAAATGGACAAACCTCTAATTTATTTGGCAATTTGTAATTAAATTTATTTAAACCCTTGGGTGCCTACATCCATTTTTAAATAATCAAAAAATATCTTAGTAAACTTAACCAAACATGTTAGATAACTGTCTTTAAACTACTAAGAGAGAGAGAGAGAGAGAGAGAGAGAGAGAGAGAGAGAGAGAGAGAGAGAGAGAGAGAGAGAGCGGGTGTCCCATTTTCTCTTTTACAACTTTAAATAGTCCGATTTCATCCAAATTCAGCATTCCAGAAACCATTCTTATTTAAGATTTTAAAATGACAGATAATCGATATTTTTGGAATTGCTGTGACCTGTTTCAACTTCCGAAAAAACATATTTATACCTTCCTTCATTGCTTTGAGAACCTTCTAAAACTTAATATTGCCGAAAAAGAACCAATCAAAATTTTGTGATCACAATGTGAGTCGCAATTTTTGTAATTTATTAGTGTATCAGGTTAATAGACGGTCCAACATCAAGCGTGACCTTTATCTCTTAAAACGGGAAGAAGTTAATTTAGTTTAGGTCTATTAGTAGCATAAAGCAATTTGCGAGATAAACATCATGTACCTACCTAACCGAATCAGAACATAAATTTGTGTAAAACATGTTTTTATTGTTTGTGTTTTGGATCAGTTTGAATTCATTCCCACTTCATCATGCACTTGAACTTTATAATAACGATTTTGGCCATATTAATTGTGCACAATGTGTTTACCGCACATTATTCAATAAAGTATGATCAATTTTTTTGCAAATCATCGGGTAAAATTACGATCAATGTATGTAAGATAGTACCTCGGAATCGTACATTACGGACTGCAGACTTTTATGTAAATTTTACGTCAACTTCCAAGCTTAAAGTAAGTCGCTACACACTTTCTTATTTTACGATAGTGGAATCTAATATATTTTATATATGTAGGTAGATTTTGAAATATTTTATCGATTTGGCCACACTTTTAAGAGTTTTGGAGTTAAAGGTACTGAGGATATTTGTGCATATTTGGATGGAAGAAAATCATCTCTCTATATGGATACACTGGCGCCGATAATCAGACGATTAAATTCGTCATTGGTTGCAACAAAATGTCCGATGGATCATATATTTGTGCAAAATTTCGCGCCAAATGTAGATATAATGAGTCTTCCACCTATCATACCTGAAGGTATTTATAGAGTACTAACTACTGTATATAGCGATGAATTTACTATTAATGTTACAACGCGCAGTGAGGTTCGACCAACTAATCGGTTACATGTATTTCCAATGGGGTAAAATGTAATATTATTTGTGTATTGAATAAAAATTAAATATAAAAAGCTCCTAGTTGATCGGAACCAATATTTAAAAAAAAATAACAACTACGGCTTAGTCGATTTAGGAATTAGCATTTTAAGCTTTTAGCTTTTTTAAAATTTAATTTTTTTTTGTTGTTTAACTTGATGTTGAGCTTATCTAATCCAAACTTTAACATCAAACAATATATCTTGGTACTTTTACAATTCGGGTAAAAAACGTGCAGCTTTTAAGTTAAAATATCAAAAAATAAAATTATTAAATTTTACAAATAGATATTATTAGTTTTATTAAAGCTCCTGACACTTAAAACATTTTAAGCTTTCGATGCCAAAAAAATAACTAATGCAAATCCAAACCAATATACTTGGAAGCAATTTTTTATGCAATTTGTGTAAGTTCGAATTATGTTAGGAAAGCTTTAATATTTTTAGATATCTCAAAACTCAACATGCAATAGTTTTTGTTTCTTTTAATTTCGTTAAGCTTTCCCCTTAGTTCCCTGCGGATCTAGTATCTAAGAAAACTTTAAAAGTCTGTTTTACTTAGTGCTTCTTAATTAATTTGAATAAAAAGTTGGCGAAAAGCTTTTAAATTACAATAGCAAATCTTTTATCAAACTAAGATTTTTTGTTCATCGGATAAATTTGCTGTTACAATTTGAGCTGAACAACAAATATTATGAAATTTGAAAAGCTCTCAAATTGTATAGATCTTCTTAATACGAAACAGCTCTTGAAATCTTAAAGCTTATTGTATATTATTATGTTATGTTGTAAAATATTGGGTGATTGTCTGTGAATATATTGCGATTGTCTTTTGATGTCTACTGCGTTAATATTGTATATTATGTTATGGTTTAATATTGTATTCGTTATGTCTAATTATTGTAATTGTACGATGTGTAAATATGATGGTAGCTGTTTATTTTGTATCTACAACGTTGATATTGTAATTATCGTTCCGAAGAATTATTCCTCAACCGTGTGTTGTTTGGATGAATTTAATGTTAATAAATTATGAATTTGTTACGATGTTTTGTATCTAATCTTGATTAATATGTAGCTATTCTACGCTATGTTTCTTATATTGAAGTATTAAGATTCTAATGTATAAAATTGCTCGTGTATCGTCTTCTATCAAGTATGTACTGATAAGTGTAGAGTATTTGTTTAATTCTATTCTGTTGTTAGTTTCAGAATAGAATTGTGTATGGAGAAGTTTTTGTCTTGGTTAGTAGACTAGGCTTAACTAAGGAATTTTCTCTTATTAACCAATCAATTATTACAGCAATTACGCCGTTTTTCTCTTGATTGGCTCGTCTTAGAAAATCCCGCTTTATCGGATTAGTAGGGTGTTTGTTAGTTTATAATTACCTATTATTTTCAGCAAATCTGGATTTCTGGATATTAAATCTGGATCTCTGGATACGGTGGTTTCTTTATAGATTATGTTAGATAAATTCTTTTCTTTTATTTTTAGATAAAAATTATTCTTTATTCGTTTTGTTTTATAGATGAATTTTACACTTGATAACTTTATTTTTTACTTGTTTGCTTAGAATTTATTTTAAGTATACTGATTGATGTCGAAAAACTGAATACTGAATACCAAACTTGAATGTTATTTACAGAATGTAGAATACAGAATGATAAACTGGAATGAATTTTGTTTGTAAATTTCTGTGCTTATATACTAATTTTTCTGATATTTTACACTAACAATTTGTGTACTTAATTTCTATTTCTGCTAATTTGCATTATTCTAAGAATTATAACGCATGTGTATCAAATTTTCAACTCATCATAAATTATTTTTGGGTCATTTTTATTGTACTTAATTTTAATTGTTTTTAATTGAATTACCCAAATACTTTTACTTTTGGGTCAATATTCTTGGTATTCCAATTTTCGCTTTATTTTTGATGTTCTACATTTTATTTATTACATATTACAATTTTATAATTTTCTTTCGAATTGCATTGTCATCAACACATTAATTATGTATTTTGTAACAAAATCCCCCAAAAGGGATTTTGTTAAACAGAACATAGCAATAGAGGTCTGGTTGCGGTATTGCACTGGCTGAAGCTCGCCGCTAGGCGTGGGGGTTACCAGACATATTGCTATGCTTGAAAACCGCATAGAGATAAAACGAAGGGGACAAGAAAATTATTCTACTGTGCCACGACCACAGTGGTAGATAATCATAAAATGGAGCGTTCGACAAGGACGCCGGTGCCACTCCGGCGACCTTGCTCAAGGCCTAGGTCAGCATAAGGCCGCCCATCCTCACGCGATCACAAAGAACTATTTAGTTACACATCACTAAAAACTTGAAAATGATAAAAGAGGGAAAAAACTGTAATTACGCAGGAAAAACCCAAATCGAAAAAATGAAATGAGAATAATGAAATGAGAAAAACAAAAATTTGAAAGAAAAAAAATGAACCGTTAATGAAAATAAAACCAGAAAAAAAATGTGGTGCGAATCGATTATGGGGTGATGTCGCATGTGACGCCACCCGGAACCTGTAAAACCCGTTAAAAATTTAACTATATATATAAAAAAAATATAATAATAAAACAACAAAAAAAAAAAAAAAACCCAAATTTGGCTCACAAAAGTTAAAGAAAGAAAAATATAAAAACACGCGGTGTTTCCAAGTTCTTGTTTATTTTTCTTGGAAAAACACCATACCTGAATACACTTGAAATTTTAGGCCTGTCCGACCCAATATAACAGCGCCGACGCAGGAACTCAGCTGCCCCCTCTGGCTTCTCGAACCCCACTCCTTTAGGAGGAGTTGCTGCCACAAACCCAACTTTTACCGGAACTTACTTGAGACTTGAGTACTAGTGGCAATTATATTTTGTTAACCACTTCAAAATTATACGAATAAATTAATTATGCTTATGACAAAGCGATCTCAAAATTTTTTCTCTATACAAAATGCCCTGTTAAATTACAAAGCACCCGAGAATAAAACAGCAAAAGTGTATGCCCCAGAACACACGAAAAAAACTTGAGCCAAATCTCAAAGGTCAAGAAATGTTTACCACAATGTATGATTTAATTGTATATTTTATATTTATTTATCTGAACTTTATTAATTTGGTCGAAACTTTATTAACTCCACACGGAAAAATTTTATAATATGTAATAACAATTATCATTTTATTTAATTCACTAAATTATCAATACACTGTTTCAATAAATTTTCTTTTGTATTCTTATATGTATATACACCGTTTATTCAGAATATATTGCACTCTTAAAGATTATTTTTATATAAAAAGAAAATATACAACACAAACTTTTCTTAAAGCCAAAGTATCCAAATGTACTTAATACAAAATCTCCATTGAGCCAAAAAAACGTAACTCAATTTTCAACAAAACAAAAAAAATAATAAGTCCAAACTAAGCATTTTACATTTTTTACATAACCACATAGAGTAAAACTCCAAATTTGACTTTTGTTTTATTTTCTTTCAATTTAAAATTGGACCTTCTTCTTTTAATTTCCAAAACGAGACTACCCCAAAAAAAAACACCGACGCGTACAAAAAATAAAAATTTATTCCCCCACCCAAAAATTATTTACTCAAGAAAACATTAACCAATTACCCGACCGATAGATTTCGGATGGCGTATATACATACAACCGCACCCAAAAATCGACTCGCACACACCAACACTATTCAATCTAATCACTGGAACATTCCATCTACATGGAAAATCCACGCGCCAACCAAAACAAAACAGATGAAGCAAAACGACAACCACTACACGTCATTACATACCATCAAACAAAAAATGATAAAACGAATCGAGTAACCGACCAAAATAAGGAGAAGTATAAAATGCTAAATGGTACACTCTACAAAAAAAAAAAAAAAATATATTTTCTATTACAAATTAAGCCAAAGAAAGAATGACGTGTAGTGGAAGAGATTTTAGGCAGCGCAGTGGATAAACATGCAACCTTGTTGGGATTTCCAACCGTAATTACAGATTTAGATTAAATAAAACATAACAACCACAAGCGGTTGTTACAGCGTGGGGACGACTCACACCCGAGAAAAGATCTCAAAGCCAGGCATGAAAGTAAGAGGGAAGGAGAAAAAAAAATTTCACTAATAATTTGTCACAATCGTATATCCTTGGCATGATAAACTCCCAAAGGTTTTCCATCAAGATTTCTGATATTATAAGAGACTGTTCCGATTTTATCAGTGATAAAAGCAGGAATAAACTTAGCAGCTAACTTTGCAGAAAATCTATCAGGAGCACTACTTTGTGCGAAGGATCGGACAAACACAGGTTGATCAGGCAGGAAATTCCTAGTTTTACTACGCAAATTATATCGAACCGCTGATTTCTCATGTGCAACTTTCAGGTAATGAGTTATTTGATCACGAATAAGATTTAATCTATTAGACTTGGACAACACATGTATTTCGTTATCATCCTGAGGAGATAAAAGTTTACGTAAAGCATAATCTGAACCGTTTAGTGACATGTGTTGACCAAAGACCAAATAGTGAGGAGAAAAATTCGTGACGTCGTGTTTAACATTTCGCAATGCCGCAGTGATTTCAGAGAGATGGCAATCCCATTCATTATGTGCATGATCATCAAGATAAGAACGAATACTAGACAGTAACGTCCGATTAACTCTCTCAGAAGCGTTGCTTTGAGGAGAGTAAATAGGAGTACGTATATGATCAACATTATATTTTTTTAAGAGATCTTTAAATAAGTTAGATATGAATTGTTTGCCATTATCAGAAGTAATCACTGCAGGCACAGAGAAAAGTAAAAACACCTCATTTTCCAAAAAGCTACACAGAGAAGAGGCGGAAGCTTCTCGCAAAGGCTTGACTAGAACAAACTTTGAATAATGATCCAACACTATAGCGATACAGGTATTACCTCGTTTGGAGCGAGGATAAGGTCCAAGGAAATCAACGAACAATTTTTCAAAAGGTCTAGTAGACTCAGTTTGAGAACCCATCAAAGGTTGAGTGCTAAAATTTACAGGCTTATTCATCTTGCATTGTACACAATTAGAGATGAAAAGTTTGATTTGTTTAGTCATACCAAACCAGAAAAATTGCCGTTGAAGTCGTTCTACAGTTTTTTTAATACCCATATGAGCAGAAGTAGGAGAAGAATGAGCCAGTTCAATTAAGTTTGCAGTCAAGGACAACGGAACTACTAACTTCCATTCAGACAAATCAGTGGACGTATAACGAGAAGCGTAGGAAGGTAAGATCAAGAGTTTATTATCACGAATTTTGAAGTTGTGATCGCAATCTTTTAATAGTTGTACTCGATTGATCTGTTGTACATATTCATCGTCCTGAAAAGCTGAAAAGTTAAGATCAATATATAGAACCGAATTGTCACTTGAAGAATTTAAACTGGACACATTTTCTTGTATAACAGGAGAATTAACAATTGAAGAGAAAAAATTTAAGTGGCGGAAGAAAAAAAATTTAAATTTCAAAATATATATAAAACTAACAAAACCAAATATTAAAGTAATCAAAAAAAAATTAATATAAAAGAAAGAGAAAAAAAAATATATCTCAATAATAACCCCAATTAAATTACTAATTAATTATAAGAAAATTAACTACCCAAATAAATTTATAAATGAAAGAAACTATTAACTAATAGTAATAATAAAAATAACGAGAAAAAAAAAAATTTGCAAGTTTGATTTGTATTATATAGACTATGTCATAATAAGAAAATTTTGTCATATAGGGAAATTTTGTCATATCAGGAAATTGCGTCTTATAGGGAAAATATTGTATAATTTATTTTTAAATAAATGGTACTAACCATAAACCTACAAACTAAAGTAACAGACACCTAAAACTAAATAAAAAAAATTATCTAAAGAACAAAAATGTGGAACGCTTCACGACCTTGCGTGTCATCCTTGCACAGGAGCCATGCTAACCTTCTCTGTATCGTTCCAAATTTCAGTAACAAAAAAAAAATGAAAGATCATTTGTCTTATAGGGATTGTGTCGTATAGAAAAATTTGATTTTATAGAAAATTTTTGTCTTATATGGAATATTTGGTAATAAATGGAGTTCATTTGAACCTACCCATTAACGTAAAATTAAATACATAAAAATTTCACTTAAATACCTAAGTTGAACTAGGAAAACTAATTAATAATAAAAATAACTGAAAAAGCTAAAACTAAATCCCAAAAAAAATAAAATAAAGAAATAAACTTTAAACTATATGGCAACACTGCACTCAAAATAATTTTCTTAGAAATTGTATGGCAACACTGCACTAAACTATAAACTAAAACTATAACTACCAATAAAACTAAAGAATGAAATTGAACTGAGAAGAAGAAAAAAAAAATATTTGAAATGAAATAATGACAAGTTACTGATGCAATTGTCCCAAAACGGAAAGAGAAAACAAAGTTGAGCTTTACGTCTGCCTTCAAGAATGATGAGCCGAAATCTCACTCTAAAGTCAAATACCACAAAGGCAGAAGTAGTAGTGGATTACGGACACCACTCCCAAAAACAGAAGGAGAAATAAAAGAAACCACTTGAACTCGACTTTCTGACTTCAGGGAACCTATTTGACCTTACACACTAATTCAACGCAACAAGCGGATGTAGGAATGAATGTCAGAATCGGCACTTAAAGACCAGAGACAACAAAAGAATATAAAACTGATTTAATTAAAGGAACAATGAAACCAGCAAAAGGATTTAATGAAAATTTTTGAATTAGAAAATAAACTATTGAAAACATGTCAAAATTTTACGGAGGCGGTTTGTTAATCCGACCTCCAACCGTTTAGTCGCCTCTTACGACAAGCAATGGTTACTGTGATGGTATTCTAATCGTGGTTTTGCCCCGACCACTGGCAGATCTGGCCGCAATTACATTTGCTATAATTGTTCTGATATAGGGCATGGTTTTCAAGACTGTCCTCGTCCTCACTTGGGTGCCTTTTGCTATCGCTGTGGTCTCAAAGGCACCATTTCAACAAATTGTGTTCGTTGTGCGGGAAACCAGACCAGTGGTTCATGGAGATCGGGGAACCAGGAACCACAGACCACCTCAACCCCAACAATAATTACCAAAGTAGATGCAGTCAGCAATACCGACCCAGAGTTTCGGAAAAGACTGATGCCAGCTGGAAAGAATCAGTCGAACCAGTGAAAGTTCGCGTTGAGTCCTTTGACTCCGCAATCTCTTCTGGATCTGGTTCAGCTGGTTCCGACCTAATGGTATCGGACTCTTGCTTGCCTGTTTCTCCACCTGAATGTCGAGTAAATTCCTTTTCCAAATTGGAACACTCCATTCCTTCAACTTCTTCATTTAACAATAGTTCTAATTTTTCTGATTCCGTTCCGTCTCTCCCCAACACTTTTGGGAAACTCATCTCAGCTCAGTTACTTCGCTCAAAAAAATACTGGGAGCAACGTCGGATTTTGCGATCCTTTGTTGTTTCTTCAGTACTCGGTTCTGAGACAAGCGATAAACGGCCTTATGCTGATATTCTTGTCAATGATGTTCCATACCGAGGTCTATTAGATAGTGGAGCGAGTGTAAGTGTGTTGGGTTGTGGTTCTGAAAAGTTGTTGGCGGACAATAATCTTCATATTCATAATTTTCCTACTTCTATTCAGACTGCGAGTGGTCAATCTCAGAACGTCATTGGTTACATAAATGTTCAGGTTAGCTTTAATTCCCAATCTCATTACATGCGATTCTTTTTAGTACCTTCTCTAAAGCAATCTCTTTATTTAGGGATTGACTTTTGGAATAAATTCGGCATTACTTTGCAACTACCTGCGTTGAGTGAATTATCGGACTCCGCAGAAATATCTTGTTCTCCTAAATTCCATTCTCTCTCTCCAGATGATAACTTAAAGCTCTCTACAATAGTTAAAAAATTTCCGTCAAGTGCTAAAATGGGTCTTGGACGAACTACATTAATCTCTCATGAGATTGATGTTGGTGAATCCAAGCCTGTTAAGCAACGTTTTTACTCTGTTTCTCCTGCTAAGCAAAAACTAATGTACGATGAGCTAGATAGGATGTTATCACTGGATGTGATTGAAGAAAGCCACAGTTCATGGTGTTCTCCTGTCACTATGGTGCATAAGGCTAATGGCCAAGTACGCTTGTGTTTGGATGCCCGTGAGGTGAACAAGGTGACGGTCAGGGATGCGTATCCGCTTCCCCTTATCAACGGATTGTTGGGTCGATTGGATCAAACACGGTATATTTCTACTATTGATCTAAAAGATGCCTTTTGGCAGATCCCTCTCGACCCGCAATCCCGAGATAAGACGGCGTTTACTGTCCCTGGTCGTCCCTTGTACCACTTCAAGGTCATGCCCTTTGGGTTGTGCAACGCTCCCCAAACCCTGTGTCGCCTTATGCATCGGGTGATTCCTTATCAACTGCACGACAAAGTATTCGTCTACCTTGATGATTTATTGGTTACTTCGTCCACTTTTGATGAACACTTGGAACTTTTGGAAGTTGTGGCTTCGTTGCTAGTAAAGGCTGGTTTAACCATAAATTTAGAAAAGAGTCAGTTTGTTTTGAAGGAGGTTAAATACCTGGGTTATTTAGTGGGTGATGGTTGCCTTCGCACCAACCCAGAAAAATGTAAGGCAATTAGAGAATTTCCTCGACCAAAAACAACTAAACAAATACGTAGTTTCTTGGGTTTATGTGGGTGGTATAGGCGTTTTATTAAACACTTCGCGTCTTTAGCTGCTCCACTAACTGATCTGACAGGGAAAAAATCTAAGTCTAAATGGAATCTTCACGCTGAGGAATCCTTCCAAGCTCTTAAATTATCTTTATCGTCTGCTCCTGTTTTAGCTAACCCTGACTATGGGCGCCACTGTAACAAAATCCCCCAAAAGGGATTTTGTTAAACAGAACATAGCAATAGAGGTCTGGTTGCGGTATTGCACTGGCTGAAGCTCGCCGCTAGGCGTGGGGGTTACCAGACATATTGCTATGCTTGAAAACCGCATAGAGATAAAACGAAGGGGACAAGAAAATTATTCTACTGTGCCACGACCACAGTGGTAGATAATCATAAAATGGAGCGTTCGACAAGGACGCCGGTGCCACTCCGGCGACCTTGCTCAAGGCCTAGGTCAGCATAAGGCCGCCCATCCTCACGCGATCACAAAGAACTATTTAGTTACACATCACTAAAAACTTGAAAATGATAAAAGAGGGAAAAAACTGTAATTACGCAGGAAAAACCCAAATCGAAAAAATGAAATGAGAATAATGAAATGAGAAAAACAAAAATTTGAAAGAAAAAAAATGAACCGTTAATGAAAATAAAACCAGAAAAAAAATGTGGTGCGAATCGATTATGGGGTGATGTCGCATGTGACGCCACCCGGAACCTGTAAAACCCGTTAAAAATTTAACTATATATATAAAAAAAATATAATAATAAAACAACAAAAAAAAAAAAAAAACCCAAATTTGGCTCACAAAAGTTAAAGAAAGAAAAATATAAAAACACGCGGTGTTTCCAAGTTCTTGTTTATTTTTCTTGGAAAAACACCATACCTGAATACACTTGAAATTTTAGGCCTGTCCGACCCAATATAACAGCGCCGACGCAGGAACTCAGCTGCCCCCTCTGGCTTCTCGAACCCCACTCCTTTAGGAGGAGTTGCTGCCACAAACCCAACTTTTACCGGAACTTACTTGAGACTTGAGTACTAGTGGCAATTATATTTTGTTAACCACTTCAAAATTATACGAATAAATTAATTATGCTTATGACAAAGCGATCTCAAAATTTTTTCTCTATACAAAATGCCCTGTTAAATTACAAAGCACCCGAGAATAAAACAGCAAAAGTGTATGCCCCAGAACACACGAAAAAAACTTGAGCCAAATCTCAAAGGTCAAGAAATGTTTACCACAATGTATGATTTAATTGTATATTTTATATTTATTTATCTGAACTTTATTAATTTGGTCGAAACTTTATTAACTCCACACGGAAAAATTTTATAATATGTAATAACAATTATCATTTTATTTAATTCACTAAATTATCAATACACTGTTTCAATAAATTTTCTTTTGTATTCTTATATGTATATACACCGTTTATTCAGAATATATTGCACTCTTAAAGATTATTTTTATATAAAAAGAAAATATACAACACAAACTTTTCTTAAAGCCAAAGTATCCAAATGTACTTAATACAAAATCTCCATTGAGCCAAAAAAACGTAACTCAATTTTCAACAAAACAAAAAAAATAATAAGTCCAAACTAAGCATTTTACATTTTTTACATAACCACATAGAGTAAAACTCCAAATTTGACTTTTGTTTTATTTTCTTTCAATTTAAAATTGGACCTTCTTCTTTTAATTTCCAAAACGAGACTACCCCAAAAAAAAACACCGACGCGTACAAAAAATAAAAATTTATTCCCCCACCCAAAAATTATTTACTCAAGAAAACATTAACCAATTACCCGACCGATAGATTTCGGATGGCGTATATACATACAACCGCACCCAAAAATCGACTCGCACACACCAACACTATTCAATCTAATCACTGGAACATTCCATCTACATGGAAAATCCACGCGCCAACCAAAACAAAACAGATGAAGCAAAACGACAACCACTACACGTCATTACATACCATCAAACAAAAAATGATAAAACGAATCGAGTAACCGACCAAAATAAGGAGAAGTATAAAATGCTAAATGGTACACTCTACAAAAAAAAAAAAAAAATATATTTTCTATTACAAATTAAGCCAAAGAAAGAATGACGTGTAGTGGAAGAGATTTTAGGCAGCGCAGTGGATAAACATGCAACCTTGTTGGGATTTCCAACCGTAATTACAGATTTAGATTAAATAAAACATAACAACCACAAGCGGTTGTTACAATTTCTTTATTTCATTGTCAACGTTTTATTATATAACATATGTTTCATTTCCTACTATTTTGTTTCCTTACTTTTACTCTTTTGTTTTGATCTTTTTATTTTGTCTTATCCTAGATTTTATTATCTATTATCCTATTTTGTATTCTGGGAAAAACACTTGTGAAACATTATTTCGAATTTTTGTGACTTTCTAAGTTTTTGTTATTTTTCGAAACTAGCCTTAATATTATCATGCTACAATTTCTACTGCATTATCTTTAATTTATCTTATTTTTCCTATTAGATTTTATACTTCATTTAAATGTTTCACAACAAGCTCAACATACCAGAGAATTCTTGCTAGTTTTTTAAAACCTTTCGAAAAAAGAGTTGTGAAAAAGCTTTTATTTATTTAGTCAACAATGTAAATATGTACATACATAATCTGACTACCATACATCACCACAATAATACAATAAAAAAAAAATTAAAAAACTCTTACAATAAACGTTTTTTGAACAACTCTCTCGAAATGTGAAAATCAAAACAATCAAAACATTTGTCAAGTGTGATAAGAACTTTCAATGATGGCTCCGAGCTGTTATGGTTATTGCTACAAAAACGAATACGAAGAAAACCTGGGAGTAATCTTAAACTTATCTGGGAACACAAATTCTAAACTTTCCAAACAACTCTGGGCACTCAACCCTAAAACATAGAATATCGCGACCAAACACAACAAAGGCTAGTTCGCAATAAAAGGCGATTACGCTACGGTACACGAATGTATAAATCTCGATTGGGAGACGGTAAACGTCGCAGTATATAAATCAAAAACTGTTTCTGCATGCTTTCAATTCGATCAGCATACATCCGATAGAATGGACGCCATGTAACTGCAGCAAACTCCTAAACGGACCTAACATAAGTAACGTAAAGAAACCTTAACGTGTAGGGATCATGAAATTTTTCACAATGTATCTTAATTAAGCCCTGAAATTTAGGTTAATTGAGAAAATAACTCCAAGATCTTAAATGTCACACGCTCGCCCTATTTGTTTATCTATCAAGGCATATGGAGCCTCAATACCAGATGTCCGAGATCTTGTGAAAGATACAACTTTACATTTATTAGCATTCAAAGACAAATTAATTAGTTTACAAATTCCAGGCAGGGAAAATGTGTGCTTGTGCAAATGAACTCTGTTTGTTAAAGCTCTTGTACAGTTATAAATCTATAAGCTTTCGTGAGTCAAATTGCAAGAGAAATGTGTTTTAAATTCAAGGGGTAATTATGTCATAAATTTTTTAAAATAACTTCTGAATTTTTTTTTCATATTGGTGCATTCAAAGAAATAATCGAGAACAGAGAAAATGGGTGTTTGATTTGTAGAATAAAAGCTTATGTTACTTTACAATAATTTGAGCTTTTATTAGCACTACATAGCGTTAGAGGATTTGTTGTGCTTGTTTGCTCCGAAATACAGTCAAATGATATTATGAAATTTCGAGAAAATCTTGGGAAAATAAGAGCTTTAACACGCTGAACTTGAACCATAAATTGCGACTATACTGAACTGTTAGTATTTAGCATAATGCTAAGCTTACTTTACTCAAATGTTTGGTCTGAGATCAACTCACTAGAATTTTGTTTTAAGCTGTGAGCTTTTAATTCAAAAAGTAAAAATTAATTTAATGAAAAAATATTCAAGGTTAGAGAAAAGTTTGTGAAAAAGAATCTTTTATTTTTAGAAATGTTCCACTGAAGCTTTTAGTCTGTTAAACGCTTTTCACCATACGATCCAGAAATTGTATTTAAATTCAATGGAAACCATTTAAATATTTTCAAAACCTTGAGCTTTCAGTTTAAGTCAAGTTCTAAAAAGCTCAATGAGCTCAAAAGAGACAATTAAAACGTATGCAATCGTTTCTTTTGTTATTAATAATTTTTTTTTTTATATACATGACTGAACCACCTACTAAAATTGGCTCTTGACTGTCTATTAGGGTTAGAAATGCTTAGAGTTTATCACAAATCAGTTATTATCGGTAATAATAGTAAATGGTTATGATTAGTGTACTTAATAACTGTTATGAAAATAACATAAAAGTAATGTAACGCATTTTATAAACCGCGGAGCTTTTACTTTCCAAAATCACCCTTAAAATAGTTATTTTCTATTTTTTTTTATAAGTTAGTAATTATTTGTGCATAAACAATGCCTAAAAGCACAAAGCTTTAATTTTAAAAAAACAACAAAATTATCAAACCAAGAAAATCAGTTCCAAACGTAAGCTTTTTCGCCCTACAGAGCTTAATACGCTTGTTTATCAAAAGTGTTACTTGTTATCATTCTATGATACCTACCAAACTCCAAATAATACATTATTTCGTCTATTTGTTATTACTTTAATTATAGTTATGTGAATACAAGTGTAAATGGCATTGCTAATGACCCGATTATATTGTTCATGTGGAACGGAACCAACAAAGTCAAAATTAAATTTACAATTCAAGTAAAATAAAGAAATTGGTATTAAGATAAAAATCGCGACACGGTTTATGAACAGAAAATATCAAATTATGCACCATACAAAAAGCAGAGCTGGTTTCATTTGGTTTGGTGCGAAAAAAACGTTTAACACTAATAAGACTAATTAAGAATAATTATCTTTATTTTATAATTTAAATCAATTCGTGCGATTTATATCTGAAAACGGATGTCATCACAAACTATTTTACTGAAATTAAGAAATTTGCTAGATAGGCATCGTGATACTATCGCAGTAATAAATTGTTTGTTGAAATTATCCTCTACAATAATTTTATAAAAAAGCTCTTTCTGAGGTTTTCGATAAATGCTAGCTAGTTCTAAAAAAATCAACAAAACTATAAATCATAGCAATCATATTTAACCCATTACAAAAATGTATTCAAACTTTACAGTCCCATAACATAAATGTTTTAAACCAAATATCTTTAGAGATTTTCCTAGGAGTTGTAAAACTCTAGAATCAATACAACAGCCCTATTATGTAAGCTCCTCAAACTCAAAAACTTTACAAAATTACCCTTGTAATCTTTAAAATCTTTAAAATTTTATCAACCCGATTATGTAAGCTTTTAACAATAAATATTTTTACTGCTCACGGCACATTTGGTGTGTCTGGGTCTAGGGTACCTCTACGTGGTAACAGGTGGCAACGGAGTAATTCCGTGAACCGGCAAGGTTAAGAAAGGTTAGCAGACGTTCTCGCAACAATTTGAACTTCCATGGTAAAAGCTTTTTTCGATTACTTTTTTTATGCATTCTACAAATATTTTTATAAAAATTTTCATGAAATTAAATTAAAAATGTTTGATAAATCGTCCAGCTTTCAATTTAAAAGTGTACTCACAAAATAGTAAATCAAGTTTTTTCATAATGCAGAAATTGTTGGAATTTCTTATCTTAAAAAGCTCCTAGTTGAACAGAGCTTTCATTATACAAAATCAGCAACTACAATTTAGGTATTTTAGATACATTTTGAGTATTTAGCTTTTTTATAAGTTGATAGATATTTTTTTAATTTTGATGTTTCAATAGAAAAGCATTTTTCAAATAAAGTTTCTTTACTCTACAACAAATTTTTTTGTTAAAATCAAATGATAAAAAATATTTAGTTTGAACAGCTTCCAAAATTTGTAAATCTCTTTAATTTTCTACATCTGTCGATTTATGCGATTTCTGATATCCGCTTTCAGAGTTGTGATCAGAATTAGAATCATTTAAATTACGTCATCATTTATGCAAATCAAAGATCATCATTTAAATCATTTCATCAAAGTCATCGTTCATCATTTCACTGATTACGTCATCATCAGCAATTTAGTTACAATTACAACAAACTATACATGCATTTTTTAAACTGGATATATTTTCAAGTTGGATTCTAAGGATATAAATTTAAAAAAAAAATACTTACGGTTAGTGTTCAATAATATTTTTCAATTTTTATCAATTATATTGCAAATTTATTTTTTTAACTAAACGGTCGTAAATAATGATAATTATGTACATGAATGAAACCCATTAATTTGATTTGGTGAATTTTTAATTTCATTTCTCCATTGTTGGTATTAAACGAAAGTTACTTTATTAAAAGAATTTGATTAATGAATTTTGTAAATACTAAACCAGTTCTGGACGAAAGTGTAGAAACTATGTCTAAATTAAACATCGATACAGATAAATAAATAATTCCCGATTTTGATGGGAATTCCGCTCAATTGCATAAATTTCTTTCGTGTTGCGATGTTGTTTATGATGGGTTAGTAAAGACCGAAAGTGAACAATTTTTGAATTTACTTAAAACAAAACTTTCCGGTAAAGCGTATGATATCATCAAATATACAAAATTTAACTCGTGGGATAGTTTAAAACTTGAATTAAAAAACAAATTTCAATATTCTCGTTCAATCGAACAACTTGAAATAGAACTAATTAATATTCGCCAACAACGTAATGAAAGTGTAATTAAATGAAGTTTGTATAGATACCGAAGGAGTTGATTCTGTAACAACTATCACAAATTTAAATTCGAAAACAGCTCTTAAGGCTTTTCAGGAAGGACTTCACGATTCCATAAAAATAATTATTAAAGCTTGCCGATTCACCAAACTTCAAGACGCCATAAATCAAGCGTGTGAAGAAGAATTAATCAAATGCCAAATACGTAGGCGAAATGGGCACTCTGCTGATAAATGTTATAGCCGAAATACCGTTCAAACGACGAATTCTAATTCTGCCAATAGATCATTTCCGACTTATAATACTTTGAACAAATCAAACGAAATTAAACCATTTTCACCAAATATACGCATTGCTCAAAGACCTGTAATTTGTACATATTGCAAATTACCTGGACATCATATCAATTCGTGTAGAAAACGTCAATATATAAACTCGACAAACAAAAATGCTACAGAAACATCTAATACTAAACAGCAATCATCTTCGGAAAACTGTTCGGGATCCGATCCAGCAAACTCAATGGACACAACAGTTCGGATCCGGGAAATTTCAAATTAGTGTGTTCAAAGTATAATCCAAATCCAAATTTAAATTCTAATATTCTTATAAATCAATCTAATTCATTCGTTGCTTTTGATTCTAATCTGGATCTTAATTCCAATTCTTATAATTCTTCATTGGAATCAAAAAGTAAACCCAATTCTTTAAATCCAAATCATTATATACAATTCATCTCACTTCCGAATTATATTGAATTAGAATTAGATATTTTGAAAACTAAATCTTATTATTTTTTAGTCGATACTGAAGCTGATATTAGTATAATTAAACGAAATTTCATAAATGACGATACCTTGTGTTATCCTGATAGGAAATGCAAAATTAAAGGTATTACTGATGAAACAATAGAAACCATTTCCAGCTGTAATGCTAATATAACATTTTCAAATTCATTAATTAGACATTCATTCCAAATCGTTCCAAGTTCTTTTCCTATTCATTGTGCTGGTGTTATTGGAAAGGATTTTTCCAATTATAATTTCGAAACTGACTACTAATTCTGGCGTATCAATTCCTGCTCGTTCGGAAAAAACATTTACTGTTCATCTAAATATTCCAAATAATATAGATTACGTTTGCCAATCTCATGAAATTCGCAGTGGTGTATATACTGCAAACTCAATTCTAAAATTTGACAACAATTTAACAACAGTAAGTCTTGTTAATACCAACGATTATGACGTAAAAATCGAAAATTTAGAATTACGATTAAATAAGTTAGATGAATTTGAAGTCATACATTTGAACTCATGGTCTAATAATATAAATAATCGCTTAGAAACAATTCAATCATCTATTAACCTAGATCATCTTAATTCAGAAGAAAAAAATTCGATTCTAAACATATGCCGAAAATATAATGAGATATTTTATTTACCGGGTGATAAGCTTACTGCGACAGATGCTACTTATCACAAAATTCGAACTGAAGCAAATTCCCAACCTATTTATATTAAACAGTACCGATTGCCTGAGTCAACTAAAACAGAAATTGATAGCAAAAGCCCGTGGAATTTTCCTCTTATTGTTGTGCCTAAAAAATTGAACAATGACGAAAAAAATGGAGAATAGTCGTAGATTTTCGTAAATTAAATGATATCACCGTAAATGATGTGTTTCCATTACCCAATATCTCTGATATCTTAGACCATCTTGGCAAATCAAAATATTTCACTATAATAGATCTAGCAAATGGTTACCATCAAATATGTTTAGATGACTCCGACAAAGAAAATACTGCATTCAGCACTTCCTTAGGACATTTCCAATTTAAAAGAATGCCATTTGGATTAAAAGGCGCACCGTCGACATTCCAACGCTTAATGAACCATGTACTTAGTGGATTAAATGGAATTAAGTGTTTAGTTTATTTAGACGACGTAATTGTAACAGGCCATAACCTCAAGGATCATAATTCTAAATTAGAATCTATTTTTGATTGTATCAAAATTAACAATTTGAAAGTTAATTTAGGAAAATGTCAGTTCTTGTCAAAGGAAATTGTTTATCTCGGACATAATGTAACAGAAGATGGAATTAGTCCTGATCAATCAAAAATAACAGTAATAAAGAACTATCCACAATCAACAAATCAGAAACAAATCAAGTCTAGGCTTATCCTTACAAATAGCAAAACCTTTAACCAATCTTTTAAAAAAGGGTCAACCATTCGTCTGGGATGCTTTTTGCGATGAATCCTTCAATAAATTAAAAAATCATTAACTAAATCTCCAATCTTACGGTATCCAGATTTTTCTGAAATATTTACCATTACTATTGATGCGAGTGACATGGCGATTGGCGCAGTTCTATCGCAGTTCAAAAACAATTTTGATTTACCGATTGCGTATGCAAGTCGGGTACTTAACAAGGCGGAAATAAATTATCCGACAATTGAAAAAGAGCTTTTGGCGATAGTATGGGCTGTTGAGCATTTCCGTCCATACTTATACGGTCGAAAATTCACAATTATTACGGACCACAAGCCATTAATCTGGCTTTGTAATTTAAAAAATCTCGAATTAGACTCGATGAGTTCGACTACAAGGTTATTCATAAGCCGGGGAACATTAATCTAAACGCGGATGCACTGAGTAGAATAAAAATGGAAACAGACGAATCAATTGAAACAAATGTACATGTAGTTACACGATCTCAAAATAAGCAATTGCTAGAAAGTGATATAACAAAAGAAGGTGATATAGTAAACGAATCAATTTCTAGACCTACTAAAAAGTTCACTAATTCAAAAATAATTCAACTTACTGATGATAATGAAATTAATAAAATTATTCAAAATTTTCATTCGAATCCCTTTCGGAGGTAATCAAGGTATTTTTCGTACTGCCGAAAGAATAAAACGCTATTATAAATTAATTTGCACATTCGGAGTTCCTCAACAAATATTATCAGATCAAGGAGCAAATTTCATGAGCGATTTATTTTCTAGCGTGTGTAAGTTTTTAAAAATAAAAAAATTGAATTCAACAGCATACCACCCAGAGACAAACGGGGAATATCTTCTAATCTATACTCAATCCGATGAACAAAATTGGGACACTTGGCTTCCGTTTGCTATTTTTACGTTCAACACCACACCACACACCCAATTCTTTAATTCGTGAACCAGAAATAGTTTATAATTACGACGACTACATTTTCGAACTAAAAAATCGTATGCCAAATTCTTTTAATTTAGCCAGGAAAAATCTTATTACTAAGAAACAAAAGTCTAAGGTTTATTACGATACCAATACCCAAGTGAAGAATTTGAATAATGGTAATTTTGTTCTGTTAGAAAATGAAGTACGAAGAAACAAGTTTGGATCATTTGAGATAAAACAAATTCCTTCACCTGTCAATACCACAATACTTGTTAACAATAGACTAAACACAGTTCACAATAATCGAATAAAGAAGTTTCAACATTAAATTTTAATTATTGCATTTATTGTAAATATGTCAGATAAGTTGCTCGTTTGGGAAGGTATATAAGTGACCCACTAAGATGAAGTATTATGAATAAGTGGATTAACAGTCCAATGTATTGGACAGTTTTCTTGAAGCTTTTGTAAATGTTGGAATCAAGGTTTACTTGTAAAATGGACAAATTTCTTATTTATTTGGCAATTTCTAATTAAATTTATTGAAACCTTTGGGTGCTTACTTCGATTTTTAAATAATCCAAAAGTATCTTAGTTATCTTAACCAAACATGTTAGATAACTGTCTTTAAATTACTAAGAGAGAGAGAGAGAGAGAGGGAACGGGGTGTTCTATTTTCCTTTTTACAAATTTAAATAGTCCGGTTGCATTCAAATTTAGCATACCAGCAACCATTCTTATTTAAGACTTTAAAATGACAGATAATCGATATTTATGGAATTCCTGTGAGCTGTTTCAACTTCATTTGCTATAAAACAAACGAACATATTTATCAAGCATTTATTGCTTCTAGGACCTTCTAAAACTAATTATTGCCGAAAAAGTACCAATTAAAATATTTGTGATCACAATGTGAGTCGCAATTTATGTAATTTATTAGTGTAACAAGTTAATAGATGATCCAACATCAAGCGTGACCTTTATCTTTTAAACCGGGAAGAAATTAATTTAGTTTAAGTCTATTAGTGAAATAAAGCAATTTGGGAGATAAAAATCGCGATTCAATTCATGTGCATAACCGAATCAGAACATAAATTTGCCTCAAAAATGTTTGTTTTTTAGTGTTTTAGATCAGTTTGAATTCATCATGCACCTGAAGTTTATAATATCGATTTTGACCATATTAATTGTGCAGAATGTGTTCACCGCACATTTTTCAATAAAGTATAATTGGGTTTCTTGCAATTCATCGGGTGAAGTTACGATCAATGTATGTACGCTAACCCCTCGGAATCGAACAGTGCGGACTATAGACATAAATTTAAATTTTACTTCAACCTCCAATATTAAAGTAAGTCGCTATACAGTTTCTCACTTAACTGTAGTGGCATCTAATATATTTTATCCAATTTTGATATTAAATAAGCTCGATAACTAGACTGATTTTATATAAATAAAAAGTAAAATAACCCATTGTTATTGTATAACCCACGTTGCTAGAACCAACGTGAGGTTTGTTTTGTATAACAAAATTTTGAGTAAATTATTCGTAGGTTTTGTAATTAACTTCAAAGAAATACGTCACATAAATTTAAAGAACCGTCACTAAGACAAAATTGGATAAAATCTTGTATGCCACTCGTTTGAAAAGATATATTATCCACTCGGGATAACAAATTCGGCACAAACTTATCCCTTGTGGATAATATCTAATAAATAACAATTATTGGTCTATTTTATGTATGTAGGTAGATTTTGAAATATTTTATCGATATGGCCACACTTTTAAGAGCTTTGGATTAAAAGGTACTGAGGATGTTTGTGCACATTTTGATGGAAGAAAATCATCTCACGTTTTGAATACATTGATGCCGATAGTCAGACGATTAAATTCGTCATTTGTTGCAACAAAATGTCCGATGGATCATGTAATTGTGCAAAATTTCGCGCCAAATGTAGATATAATGAAACTGCCACCTATCATGCCTGAAGGCACTTACAAAACAGAAGCTACTATATATAGCGATAAATTTATTATTCATTTTGCATCAAGCTGTGAAATTCGAGCAACTAATCGGTTACATATATTTCCAATAGGGTAAAATGTAATTAAATATTTTCAAATTTTATTGATAAAATAAAAATCCAAAATTGAGTTTTAGAAAAGCTTTCTATAATTGTGATAACTATTAAAATTTTATTTATACGTAGACTAGTTTCGAGCTTTTAAATATTAAAACTCCGAGTTTTAAATATGTACTTGATGATGAGCGGTAATGCTCGAAACATATAAATAAAATTTTAATAGTTATCACAATTATAGAAAGCTTTTCTAAAACTCAATTTTGGATTTTTATTTTATGAATAAAATTTGAAAATATTTAGTTAAAGTGTGTAAAAAATTGACAAAATGTCGATGATAATAAAATGTAATATTATTTGTGTATTGAATAAAAACTAAATATATAAATTTAAATCGTTTAAATAGGTAATATTTTTAGTTATTTAATATCGAGAGAAGTTACGTGTCCATGATGCAATGTTAAAAACATTATCCGCTACCTTTTCAAATAATTTTTACTAATAAATAGGACTTCCGTGGTTTCTCACAATATCGAAGTATTAAAAGTGATAAATCTAACCAGTGGAAATTCAAAATCAATAAACTCACATCCTACATTTTTTGATTTCTTTAAAGCTTTTTGCAATTAAAACTGATTTTAAAAAGCTCCTAGTTAAACGGATCTAACATTCTTAAAAATTCAACAACTACGGCTTAGCCGATTTAGGTATTAACATTTTGAGCGCTCAGCTTTTTAAAAGTTAATAGTTAATTTTTTTAATTTGTGTCGTTCAACTTGATGTTAACCTTATTAAACCCAAACTTTAACATCAAACAATACTATATCTTGGAACTTTTCTAATTCGAGTCGATAAATTGTGAATTTATTAGAGCATTTGTAATTAAATATAGTAAAAAAATTTTTTTTTTAAATTTTTTTATAAATTTTGGAGAACATCTAGTTTCACAGAAGCGCAGCTTTTATTTCAAAAATTTATAAAATCATGTTTTAATCGTTTTTCCTGGGTACAACCTAACTGTTAGGGACAATAAAAATCATGAGACATTTTAATTGAGCAAAAGCTTTAATAAAACATTTAAACATATTGATTTATATCGATACAAATCGTAAAAATTCAAATTTATATACTTAAAAGTATTCATGATTTTTAAGCTTAAAACTCCATGTTACTATGCGCTTTTTGAGCAAATTTTATTCATAATGTATTTTACAAATACCAATAATAGGTGAATTTAAAAAAAAAAAATTGCCAAATTAATGGTGTAAGCGGGGCGTGCTGCAGCTATCGGGGGGGTCACAGGTGGTGGATAGTGAACGACCTATCGATAGATAGGTTAGCGGTGAATATTAAATAAGCCGCCCCCTGCTGGGAGGAGAGTCTCAGGAAACTGGGGAGTGGTTAACCTCAGTTTAATAAATTCTGAGTGCCTATGATACCCGGTATGGAATGGCGAACTGATGGCGCCATAAAACCATCAACTAATAACCACAGGCAAACTGAGCGTCACATTTCCGGGGTCTCCAGGTAGTGAGTGAGGGGCCCCTTTAAACGGGTTACCCCCTTGAATGATGAAATGGGTCCTATTGGTTTGGGATATCCATATGGATGGGTGAATGGTTGGGTGAAAGATGAATAGGGGCGGGGGTGCTGGGATGTGATGCTTGGTGAGCCAATGGGCTGGATTAAGGTGTTATGCGACCCGTGCTGATGATCAGCTAGGCTGGGGGCCCATTTAACAAAGCCCAGTCGTTAACGGAGCCCTCTGGATTCCTGGCTACCTCCAGTTGTATTTAGCCTTACCTGCGTATACGGATCTCTGCGCAGGTGGACCAGTATTTCTCCGACACTCGTGGGAGTTTTATGGATCATTTAAATAATAAAAATGAGGGAGCCGGTACCCTTGAAAAACCGGAAACAATGAAGGAAGAAAGTGGCTCTTACCTTAAAGGTGGAGCTACCTCATCAGTGGCAGGGGTAAGTGGCACCATGGCATCAAAGCCAGGAGTCAGCGATACCAATGCCAGGCAAGAGAGCGGGGGATCGGGAAGGATCCCTCCTGCAAAGCGACGATACAGGGAGAAACGGTCGGCGCATAAAATTCTGGATAAACTGGCTGCAACCCCTGAGGGGCAGCTTACAGTAGAACAGAAGCAATCTGTGGCTTGGGCGAGGGAGATTGTCGGCCGCGACAGCTCGGATAGGGTCCTTGTGCCTAAAAGGCCGAGGTCTCAGGATGAGCTCGAAGGGGGCGACAGCAAACGAGCCAAGACCGTCACTGGAGCGATATCGGGAGATCCAAAGGAAAAACCGAAATTGTTCAGTGAAATAGTAAAGGAGAACGTACTGGTGCTAGCGGTAATTGACAGAAGTCAAGAAGATGGGAGCATCACGGCAGGAAAGTGGAGGGAAGTGTATAATGCACTAAACTCCATTTTCATCAAGGTCCTGAGAGAAAATCCAGGACCCCCTCCGTTCTGTAGAGATGCGGGATGGCATCAAGGGCGCGTTAAGTTAACTGCGTGCTCGGATCAAAGATCGGTGGATCTTTATAAAAAGGCAATAGCCGAAGTAGGTGAGGTATGGGAAGGCGCGAGGCTTGAGGCAGTTCGAAAGGAAGCAATTCCGAGTAGACCAAGGGCCCGCGTCTGGTTACCAACCAAAACAGAAAAGACAGAAGAGATCCTTGAGATTATTCAGGCAAGTAATCCAAATCTTCCAACGAAAGATTGGAAGATTGTCAAACAGGAGGAGGCTAAAGGGGGCTTCAGAATGGCAATCATGCTGCTCAATAAGGAGTCCCTTACTCCCCTGGCAGAGACAAAGGGGGTGATCAGCTTCGGTTTCGGGTCGATCACTCTCAACGTTTTTAAAAAAGATGAGGTAGGCATGCGCTCGGAGGACGGGCCGGAGGTGGACGTCGGACGGACCCAGCGGCAGACAGTCGAGCAAGCGCATGGGGTTATAACAGACGATGACGTGGAGCTGCTATTGGAGAGAGGCGGCCTTCTCTCGCTTGGATCCGATGGGGACACCCTGTCGGAATCTGAACGAAGAGAGGCTGGGGATTCTCAAGGCAGCGAAGCATCAATTATGGGGGGTGACACGGCGGATACTAGCGGCCCCCCGGAGGAAGGTAGCATTAGCCTGAAACAGGGAATGCATGAAGAGGTAAGTGAGATAATGCATGGTGATTAATATTGTGCAGATTAATCTTCACCATACGAAGGCTGCTTCGGCGGCTCTCGTTCTCAGACTGACTAGATCAGGAGAGGAGCTAGTGTTAATCCAGGAACCTTGGATTAACAAAAACAGGATCTGTGGCCTTAAGGTGAAAGGGTATACAACTTTGTACTCAAGTAACTCTGAGAAGATAAGATCTTGCATTTTAGTGAAAAATACTTTAAAAATTTTTCTACTTTCTCAATACAGTAGTGGTGACGTTACTGCGATCAGTATGGAGGTTGGCAGAGACAAGTTTTGGCTGGTCTCTGCGTACATGGATCGGGAGAAGGAGATCCCGCCGGATAACCTGGGGGACCTGATCCGAGAAGCAAGGAAAAATAGGATTGGTGTGATACTCGGATGTGATGCAAACGCGCATCACACAATTTGGGGGAGCACTGATATTAATGAGAGGGGTGAGTTATTTTTTGATTACTTATTAAATACTAACCTTTCAGTCTGCAATGTTGGGCAGGAACCGACATTTATCATTAGCAATCGGCAGGAAGTTCTAGATGTGACCCTCGCCTCGGATACTATTTTTCAGTTGATTAGGGGATGGAGAGTGGCGAAGGAGCACTCATTCTCTGATCATCAATATATAACTTATAACCTTAACATTCACCCGGTTACCCAGAAGCCTTTCAGGAATCCTAGAAGGACAAACTGGGAGAAATATGGGGAGGTGTTGGAGGAACTATTGCCGGAGGTCCCCGGACCTCCGGAGACAGTGGAAGAATTGAATTGCATTGTGGATGTTGTCACAAGAGCATGCAATCTTTCCTTTAATGCTTCTTGCCCCCTGATAAAGCCAAGGGGCAGGCAGAAACCGGCATGGTGGTCCATGGAGTTGCAGACCTTTCGGAAGGCGTGTAGGACAGCCTTTAATAAGGCAAAGAGCACGAGGCATGTACGGGACTGGGACTCCTATAAGGAGGACCTAAGAAAGTACAAAAAAGAATTGAGGAAGGCACAGAGGGGATCTTGGAGACTCTTTTGTGGTAGAATGGAAGAAGTCTCTGAGACTTCCCGCCTTAGGAAGATTCTATCTACTAACCCAACTAGTCCTAGTTACTTAATTAGACCAGACGGGTCATGGACAGCTTCAAGTGCGGAATCGTTGGAGCTTCTCATCGATACCCACTTTCCGGGAAGCTTTGATGACTCGATGGAGCCTGGAGCTCATCGAGGAACACCTCCAATAGATATGGAGGGCATATTGGACAGAGAGCGGATCAGGTGGGCGCTGCAGGGTTTTAAGCCTTATAAGTCGGCGGGCCCGGATCGGATTATACCAGCAGAGATTCAAAAGAACTCAGCAGTCATCATCCCCTGGCTAGAGGTTATCTTCAGGGGATGTTTGAAACTAGTCTATATTCCTAGGAATTGGACAGAGGTCAAAGTAGTATTTATTCCGAAATCGGGAAAGAGCTCACATGCTCGTCCAAAGGACTTGAGGCCTATAACTCTATCATCCTTTCTGCTGAAAACCCTGGAAAGGTTGATAGATGTGTTTATTCGATCAAGAATTGAACCCAGGAATTGGGCAATGTCGCAGCATGCGTACTGTAAGGGAAAGTCGATGGACACAGCTCTGCACGATCTAGTACGCACAATTGAGAAATCAATTTACTTGCAAGAGTTTTGCATGGTAGCATTTCTCGATATTGAGGGTGCTTTTAATAATGTAAAAACGGAGGCGATCATGGAAGGATTGTCTTTTTTTAAAGTGGACTGCTCTATAAGTAAAGTAGGTTAATAAATCAGATGCTGGTAAGCAGGACTATTACCTCGGAGCTGGGAGAGTCCAAGATTAGAAGACGGGTGGTTAGAGGAACCCCACAAGGAGGTGTAATGTCCCCCATTCTCTGGAGTGCAGTGATTAATGGATTGCTGCTGGAACAAGAGAGAGAGGGGATAGGGGTTGTAGCATATGCTGATGATGTAGCGATAGCTGTCTCAGGCAAATATCTAGATACGATTAGGGATGTTATGCAGAATGCACTCCTGATCGTTACGAAATGGGCCAGCAAGTGTGGATTGGGGATTAACCCGTCCAAAACAGAGCTGGTACTATTTACTAGGAAATATAAAATTCCGGTGGTTAGCCCTCCTATCATAAACGGCAGCGGACTAGTTTTTGCTGACCGAGCGAGATTTCTGGGCATAATCTTTGATAGTAAGCTCAGCTGGAAGCCTAACACTTTGGAAAGAGTGAATAAGGCTATTGTAGCCTTATACTCGTGTAGAAACGCTATAGGTAAGAGATGGGGCTTGAAACCGGAGCTGGTATACTGGCTCTATACCGCCGTGGTAAGACCTGTGCTAATGTACGGGGTGGGCGTTTGGTGGCCAGCTCTAGATAAGGTAACTTATAGAGGTATGATGGAGAAGGTGCAAAGAACGGCCTGTATGCTTATAAGCGGGGCGCTTAGGACAACACCTACACGCGCTTTAGAGGTTATGTTCCACCTTATTCCAATCGACCTTTATGGTAAACAGATGGCAGCCAACGTGGCTACGAGGCTCTTGGCTGTCTCTCAATGGAAGTGTCTTCAGGTGGGACACTCGACGATAGGTAGATTCGCTGGCGAAGAACTGGCGAATCTGGATTATATCACACCAACGTTGTGCTTCGATAAGGGTTTCCGTACCATCTTTCCCTCAAGGGAATCCTGGAGAAACGGATCAATCTTGGAAAACGAGGCAGTGCAATTTTTCACGGACGGCTCGAGGCTAGACGATCAGGTAGGAGCCGGAGTCTTCTGTGATAAACTTAATGTTAATATTTCTGTTCGTCTCCCTGACTACTGCAGCGTGTACCAGGCTGAAGTGGTGGCGATCGGGCAAGTCATGACATGGTTGAAGTATAATGTGGTATCCGGGAGGGATATCGCAATTTATGTGGACAGTCAGGCAGCGATCAAGTCACTTGGGGCAGTTTGTCTGAAGTCGCGGGTGGCGCTGGATTGCCGATCATCTCTTAACGAGATGAGCGAGTATTTCAGCATCCAGATAATCTGGGTCCCGGGTCACTCGGACGTCACGGGGAACTGCAGGGCGGACGAACTAGCTAGGTACGGTACGACTCTCCAGATGCAGCCGGAAATGGTAGGTCTGGGGAGGCCTATGGCAGTGCTAAAATGGGCGCTCAGTAAAAGGGCAATCGCCTTGACAAATGAGAGGTGGATCAACACTCTCACGTGCAGGGTAGCAAAGCAAGTTTGGCCAAAACTGGACTTGCGGCGCTCCAAGGTACTAATATCCCTGGGAAGACAAGAAATAGGAATGGTCGTAGGGATAATGACAGGTCACTGCCTTTTTGGGGAGCATGCGAGAAGGCTGGGGATACAGACGAATGACTTTTGTAGAAGTTGCATGGACGAAGAGGAGGAGGAGACTTTGGAACACTTCCTATGCTCATGTCCGGCGCTATCATACAGAAGGCATAAGTATTTGGGTGTGTACGGTATGGACAGCCTTTCGGAACTCGCGGACTGTGGAGTGCGAGATTTATTACGCTATATAAATAGCTCTGGTTGGTTTCAACGGGAGTAATGGGGAGATGGGATCCTGTGGTATCACAACGGGCCATTGCTGGCCTAAGTGTGCGATAGCAGCCACTTCAACCTAACCTAACCTAACCTAATGGTGTAAGCGCGTTTTAATCTAAAAGCTCTGGGGTTTACGAAATAGTTTATTGAAACTTTTCTTTGAAATATTAAAAATATTTTTCCATTGAATCTGACTAGATGGAAATCCTAACAATTTGATAAATACTAAGCAAAATTAATATTAATATTGTAGGTGATTTTAAAGTTGAAAGCTTCGTTTAATCGCACATACATACATAAATGTGATTCGATTAAATTGTACTTGCCAGCAAATACAGCGGATATCAAAGCAAATTAAATAAAGGAAATTTTTGTGATGAGTTTCAATTTTTTTACACAATTTATTATTATAGCAAGTTATTAAATGCGACGACATCAAGCGTGACCTTTATCACTTAAAACGGGATGTAGTTAATATAATTTATGTATTATGCTTGTATGCCCACTAAAATAAAGCTATTTGCGAGATAAACATCGCGCTACAATTCATGTGGAAATTTTTTATAAACGAAATATAGTAAAATAAATAAATTTGCGTCATAACTGCCACTAGCAACAACAATTTTTTATGAAGCTTGAACGCATTTCTTGTAAAACATCAGGTGAAATTACGATCAATGTATGTAAATTAACACCTCGGAATCGTACCACATATGCTAAAGTAAGTTGTACGCTATTACTTTATGTTTGTGGAACCTAATATATTTAATTTGTATATTTTATGTAGATTGATTATAAAATATTTACGATACCATTAATCCTTTTTTTTATTTTGAAAGTTGCTGTTTCTGTAAGCTTCGTTTCTAAAATTTTAACATCAAATAAATGAGAATAAGTTTTTCTCAGACAATTATACGGATCGTGCGGGAAATCTGTTTCAAAAGATGGAAATTTACTAATGGCTAGCAATTTTATGAACTTTATATGTTCCAAATCCCGGAGCCAAAATTCAATTTCGTTCTGGATTTTTACCTTAATTTCAGATATAAAATTTCGTTCGTATTTTTTTGCTTCACTTATGTAATTCGGAATCTACACCGTCTTAGATGCATTTTCTCTCCGACCTTTTCTTCTAGGATGGCTTTGTTCCAAAATGCAACAAAATTATTTGAATTTTTTTTTAATTATTTTCTTAAAATCGTCTAGCCCTTCTAAAGATTGTACAATATCGTTTGATTTTTTCTGAAGCACACTAAATAATAAGTCAACTTCTGGAAATATTTCTGAAAACAAATATAAGAATGTTAAAAACACCCCATCTTCTTCCAATAAAAGAAGCTATCCATAAGAGTTATTTATTTTCTCACAGTCCCATTTCTCAGCGTAAATCGTCTAAGTATTTTTTCAACATTAGAACTATCCTCCCATTAAACTCCCATCTTGTTGGTGAAATTGAAGGTAGTTTCCGTTTAAAAATTTCATCAAAAGCAAAACTCCGTTTCGATGAATGGTTAAAAGAGGCAACTAATCCACTTAAACTTCAAGAAAATGATTTACACTCAACAATTTTACTTTCAACACGACTGAGACAATCAAATTTAATTGGTGTGCAAAATAATGAATATAAATCCCAGACATTACCGCAGCACCATCATAACTTAGACAAATTAGCTTTTCCTCGATTTTATTTGTTTTTTTAAAACTCGATTACAAATTTGAGAGAATATCTGCTCTTCGATTGGAAGAAATATCTATAAATTCTATAAATCTCTCTAGTACATTGCCAATTTCATCTATACATAACGTAGAACTACCGCGAATTGATATTTTCTGGTGACGTCTAAGGTCTCATCTAAAATAATTCCAGTAAAATTCGACGAATCGATTTCCTTTTGTATTTGCTTTTTAGTAGCGATATAATAGATGCTTTCAAATCATTTTGAATGTCGCTCAATATTCCAGAACAGCTGCGATTTCGTACTTATTCGGTTGTTCAGTTTAAGTTCAATTTTTATTGACAGGAAGGGGGATAAGCCCTTCCGTAAAAAATTCAATTAATTGGTTTTGTTTATTCTCATTCTATCGTAAAGTTTTTGAATTTTTGTCACACTTACAAAGACAATGATGCATAAATCTGTAGATTAAGAAAACGAAAAAGCTTCCAAATTTTGCGTGCTTTTTAAACTTTGTGTTATTAAACGTTAAGTTTTCCAGCTCCAATTTTAACAAACAAATTACTGGAAATCAAAAAGCTTAGTTTTAAGAAAAGCTTTGTTTACTAATATGTAAAAGATTTTTCACCACATTTTATCAAAAATGCTTAGACTCAGTGTTTCTGGGCGACTGTAAATAAATTAAAATTTTAGCATGATCACAAAGATGCACAATGCGGAAGATGTTGAAGATTCAAAAGCTCTCAATATTTGTTTAGCAGTTCGGGCTTCATTTTAGTTATCGCTCCTTTCTACAAATCAAATTATAACAACAAATTCCCTGAAAATAAAACCCTTAGTTTGAGAAAATCTTTTCTACTGAAACTTGAAAGCTTTTTCATCGCTTTATATTTAAAATGGTTTAAGCCGTAAAACGACCGTATTTAGAGAATTGAGAAAAAAGCTTAACAAAAATATAAATATAAAATAACTGTTGCATGGTGAGCTTTTTTCAAGAATTATGGTTTTCGGCTTTATGTATTCTCCCTTTATCATAGCTAAGCTTATAATAAGCTTTTAATTTTAATTTATCGTTACTTTGGAAATGCACACAATTCGGCAGATACTTTGGAAGTTATTTGAACTTCAATTGATTAATCGATTTTGCAGATCAAGTTTCCTAATGAATCTTCAAAGCTATTAAGCAGTTTTTATTCAAGGGCATTAAAACAGGTAGATTTTAGTTTTTATTGGTGTTACTATATTGTGTTACAATAAAAGCTTTGAAAGTTTAGAACTTCCTTTGAATTTGTTAATCTTTATTTATTTTAGCCGCGCACACATATGAACTATTTTCTCTGCTACTGAAGCGTATTTGTAGCTGGTAGTTGCTTAAATTGTTGTGCTTAATCCCTAATCTGACCTTATATCTTACAAGACAGAATGATTCTGAACCTAGAATTTTGAACTTTGTACCGATAATTTATGTGACTATGCCGAAGAAGAAACCCTCCCCAATTCTGGCCGCAATTATACCGGTGACAAAAAAATCAAAATGCATCATTGTATATATGTACAACCAGATGTCCATATGATTATATAATAATGGAAAATTTTTGGGGTAATATAGATTGATGCATTTACCGCTAGTTGTACTGGCTGGGAAATATAAAGTAGAAATTTCGGTGTACAATAAATTGTTTATGGTCAATGGTATGATATTGGTGGAGGTGAGAGCTAAAATTCGTGCACATATATTGGCAATGGGATAAACATTAATTGATTGGACTGTTTTGGGATTATAATTAAAATGTAATGAAAAAAAATAAATGTGTGGAAGGTCCTCGAAGCAATGTAGGAAGACTAACAAAATATTTTGTTTTATTTTATGATACAGGAAGTTAGAATAGCCATACACCATTCTAAAACTATCACTCATCTGCGAAACCAAAGGAATCACATTGGTGTTATGACGTGTAACCTAAGAAACAGATTTTTTGTAACTAAAGCACTTTTTTTTGTGCAGTGAAATTTAAGCTTTTTCAGTTGCTTTGCTGCTTAGATTCTTTTTAAATTACTAAGTTTGGGGAATGATTTTAACTGCTACATAAATTAAATCATAAGGTAAACATATATTTTAGAAACATCAGAGCTTTTAATATTAAAAAATTATCTCTTGTAACAATGATTTTCAAATTGTTCAGAAAGGAACAGTAAATGACCTATATAAAAATCATTTTATGTATTTAGTTTTTTTAAACAATTTGGAAACTTTCGTTAAAGTTGCTGTAGCTTTTTTTTGCACTCCCAATATTACAAATATTTTTGTGAGCTTTTGTGTTGATTTTTTTTATTGTTAAAACTTTTGATTTGTGTTAAATCAATAAATGTTTGCAATTTTTATTGATGCAATTTGGAGAAAAGTTTAAAAGAAAGCTTTACTAATTGAGTAATAATAGTTCTAAATCACAAAATACTGACTAAACTTTTTAGTGAAAGTACTTAGAAAGCACTAAGCTTTAATTTTTTTAAACAAATAAAAATATCCGACATGAAAGAAAATGTTAACAAATTTTTTATTGGTGTTGAGCTCTTTATTTAAAAAATATTTTATAGCTTTAGCTTTCGAATCCAATTCGGATTCATTCTCAAAAGCAAATTGAATTATTTTTTTTCAAAAATTGTTTCCTTCATATAACAAAAAACTATGGCAATCACAAATTCTTTTTGAAAACCGACTTTTCATGGAAATGCACTGCTATATAAATTTTCGAAAAATATTGTATACATACTAAGGCGCGTTTTGGAACGTTTTGAAAACGTTTTGGAAACTTTATAAAATTGTTCCTAAAAAACACGCAAAACATCGAAGCTTTCATGGTTAAGGAAAAACAATAAAAGTATCACGCAAATATAATGAATCTTTTATCGACGCAAACAAGACGTATTATAAAAGCTTCTGTTCTATTTCATAATAAGTTAAATAAGTTCTGAAAAATTCCGTAAATGCATGAAGCTTTTAGTTTAAAAATTAACAAAATCAGCTATTCGAGACACAGTATGTTCGATTTGTAGAATAAAAACTTATGTTACATTACAATAATTTGAGCTTTTATTAGTACTACAGAGCTTTAGAGGATTTGTTATATTTGTTTACTGTCAAATATGAAATTTCGATAAAATCTTGGGAAAAATAAGAACTTTAACAAGATGAACTTGAACCATCGATTACGACTATGTATATTGAATTATTATTATTTAGCTTAATGCTAACCTTACTTTACTCAAATGTTTGGTCTGAAATTTTAACGAATAAAACTTCTCATAAACAATGCCTAAAAGCTCAAAGCTTTTAATTTAAAAAAACAACAAAACTATTAAACCCAGAAAATCAGTTCCAAACGTAGTATTGTAGCTTATTTTACTTTATAGTAAGCTTTTATGTACTACAAAAAGGGTTACTTTTAATTATTTTATGATACCTATTCCTACAAAACTCCAAATAATACATTTCGCCTATTTGTAATTACTTTAATTACAGTTATGTGAATACAAGTGTAAATGGCATTGCTAATGACCCGATTATATTGTTCATGTGGAACGGAACCAACAAAGTCAAAATTAAATTTACAATTCAACTAAAATAAAGAAATTGGTATTAAGATAAAAATCGCGACACGGTTCATGAACAGAAAATATCAAATTACGCACCATACAAAAAGCAGGACTGGTTTCATTTGGTTTGGTGCGGAAAAATGTTTAACGCCAATAAGACTAATTAAGAATAATTATCTTCATTTTATAATTTAAATCAATTCGTGCGATTTATATCTGAAAACGGATGTCATCACAAACTATATTACTGAAATTAAGAAATTTGCTAGATAGGCATCGTGATACTATCGCAGTGATAAACTGTTTTTATGAAATTTCCCTCTACAATAATTTTATAAAAAAGATCTTTTTGAGATTTTCGATAAATGCTAAGCTAGCTCTAAAAAAATCAACAAAACCATATATCAAAAATGTATTCAAGCCTTACAGTCCCATAACATAAATGTTTTAAACCAAATATCTTTAGAGATTTTCCTAGGAGTTGCAAACCTCTAGAATCGATACAACAGCCCTATTATGTAAGCTCCTCAAACTCAAAAACTTTTACGAAATTAGCCTTGTAATCTTAAAACCATATTACGTAAGCTTTAAAACTCTATCAACCCAATTATGTAAGCTTTTAACAATAAATATTTTTACTGGTTATGGCACATTTGGTGTGTCTGCGTCTAGGGCACCTCCACGTGGTAACGGTTGGCAAGGTTAAGAAGAGCTAGCGGACGTTTTTGCGATCTGGACGCAACATTAAACACAAATTTCTGTTTTGCATTAACCAGTGTAATTATGGAACCACTTCCTTTTTAAATAACTTTTCTAACAAATTGGACTTCCATGGAATTACATTATCAAAACATTAAAAGAGATAAATCTAGCCAGTGGAAATGTAAAAGCTTTTTTCGATTTTTTTTTTTTATGCATTCTACAAATAAACATTTTGATGAAATTAAATTAAAAATGTTTGATAAATCGTCGAGCTTAAAATTTAAAAGTGTACTCACAAAATAGTAAATCAAGTTTTTTATCTTAAAAAGCTCCTAGTTGAACAGAGCTTTCATTATACAAAATCAGCAACTATAATTTAGGTATTTTAGATACATTTTGAGTATTTAGCTTTTTTAAAAGTTGATAGATATTTTTTTTTAATTTTCATTGTTTAACTTGATGTTTCAATAGAAAAGCATTTTTTAAATAAAGTTTTTTTTTACTCTACAGCAAATTTTTTTGTTAAAATCAAATGATAAAAAATATTTAGTTTGAACAACTATCAAAATTTGTAAAGCTCTTTAATTTTCTACATCTGTCGATTTATGCGATTTCTGATATCCGCTTTCAGAGGTGAATTTGGGATAGTAGGTTAGGTTAGGTTAGGTTGAAGTGGCTGCTATCGCACACTTAGGCCAGCAGTGGCCCGTTGTGATACCACAGGATCCCATCTCCCCATTACTCCCGTTGAAACCAACCAGAGCTATTTATATAGCGTAATAAATCTCGCACTCCACAGTCCGCGAGTTCCGAAAGGCTGTCCATACCGTACACACCCAAATACTTATGCCTTCTGTATGATAGCGCCGGACATGAGCATAGGAAGTGTTCCAAAGTCTCCTCCTCCTCTTCGTCCATGCAACTTCTACAAAAGTCATTCGTCTGTATCCCCAGCCTTCTCGCATGCTCCCCAAAAAGGCAGTGACCTGTCATTATCCCTACGACCAATCCTATTTCTTGTCTTCCCAGGGATATTAGTACCTTGGAGCGCCGCAAGTCCAGTTTTGGCCAAACTTGCTTTGCTACCCTGCACGTGAGAGTGTTGATCCACCTCTCATTTGTCAAGGCGATTGCCCTTTTACTGAGCGCCCATTTTAGCACTGTCATAGGCCTCCCCAGACCTACCATTTCCGGCTGCATCTGGAGAGTCGTACCGTACCTAGCTAGTTCGTCCGCCCTGCAGTTCCCGTGACGTCCGAGTGACCCGGGACCCAGATTATCTGGATGCTGAAATACTCGCTCATCTCGTTAAGAGATGATCGGCAATCCAGCGCCACCCGCGACTTCAGACAAACTGCCCCAAGTGACTTGATCGCTGCCTGACTGTCCACATAAATTGCGATATCCCTCCCGGATACCACATTATGCTTCAACCATGTCATGACTTGCCCGATCGCCACCACTTCAGCCTGGTACACGCTGCAGTAGTCAGGGAGACGAACAGAAATATTAACATTAAGTTTATCACAGAAGACTCCTTGGGATAGTATGAGAGTAGACAAATGCTCATTGTGTTTTAGGAAGCTTTCAAAATGCAATTCGACAAGTGTGTTGAAAACTTTTGTGGTAAATATCGCGAAAAAGCTTAAACCACAAATCTTTTTCAAAACCATAAGTAGGAGTTTGTATATCTTACTCATTAGTTACTTGAAAGGTCAGTGATTTTAGCACGTTTCACAATGACTTCTATGCTGGACAAGCAACGATAAGATAAGTTGCTCGTTAGGGAAGGTATATAAGTGACCAACTGAAGTATTATGAATAAGTGAATTAACAGGGCAATGTAAGGACTTTGTAAATGTTGGAATAAAGGTTTACTTGTAAAATGGACAAATTTCTTATTTATTTGGCAATTTCTAATTAAATTTATGGAAACCTTTGGGTGCTTACTTCGATTTTTAAATAATCCAAAAGTATCTTAGTTATCTTAACCAAACCAATGTTAGATAACTGACTTTAAATTACTAAGAGAGAGAGAGAGGAGAGAAAGAGAGAGCGGGGTGTCCCATTTTCCTTTTTACAACTTTAAATAGTCCGGTTTCATTCAAATTTAGCATACCAGCAACCATTCTTATTTAAGACTTTAATGACAAATAATCAATATTATTGGAATTGCTGTGAGCTATAAACGAACATATTTATCATTCATTTATTGGTTTGAGGACCTTCTAAAACTAATTATTGCCGAAAAAGTACCAATTAAAATATTTGTGATCACAATGTGAGTCTCAATTTATGTAATTTATTAGTGTAGCAAGTTAATAGATGATCCAACATCAAGCGTGACCTTTATCTTTTAAACCGGGAAGAAGTTAATTTAGTTTAAGTCTATTAGTGAAATAAAGCAATTTGCGAGATAAAAATCGCAATTCAATTCATGTGCATAACCGAATCAGAACATAAATTTGCCTTAAAAATGTTTGTTTTTTTGTGTTTTGGATCAGTTTGAATTAATTTGCACTTCATCATGCACCTGAAGTTAATAATATCGATTTTGACCATATTAATTGTGCAGAATGTGTTCACCGCACATTTTTCAATAAAGTATAATTGGGTTTCTTGCAATTCATCGGGTGAAGTTACGATCAATGTATGTACGCTAACCCCTCGGAATCGAACAGTGCGGACTATAGATATAAATTTAAATTTTACTTCAACCTCCAATATTAAAGTAAGTCGCTAAACCAGTTTCTCACTTAACTGTAGTGGCATCTAATATATTTTATCCAATTTTGATATTAAATAAGCTCGATAACTAGACTGATTTTATATAAATAAAAAGTAAAATAACCCATTGTTATTGTATAACCCACGCTGCTAGGCTCAACCTGAGGTTTGTTTTGTATAACAAAATTTTGAGTAAATTATTCGTCGGTTTTAACACGTCACATAAATTTAAAGAACCGTCACTATGACAAAATTGAATAAAACGTTGTATGCCACTCGTGAGAAAGGATATATTATCCACTCGGGATAACAAGTTCGGCAGAAACTTATCCCTTGTGGATAATATCTAATAAATAACAATTATTGGTCTATTTTATGTATATAGATAGATTTTGAAATATTTTATCGATATGGCCACACTTTTAAGAGCTTTGGATTAAAAGGTACAGAGGATATTTGTGCACATTTTGATGGAAGGAAATCATCTCACGTTTTGAATTCATTGATGCCGATAGTCAGACGATTAAATTCTTCATTTGTTGCAATAAAATGTCCGATGGATCATGTAATTGTGCAAAATTTCGCGCCAAATGTAGATATAATGAAACTGCCACCTATCATGCCTGAAGGCACTTACAAAACAGAAGCTACTATATATAGTGATAAATTTATTATTCATTTTGCATCAAGCTGCGAAATTCGAGCAACTAATCGGTTACATATATTTCCAATAGGGTAAAATGTAATTAAATATTTTCAAATTTTATTGATAAAATAAAAATCCAAAATTGAGTTTTAGAAAAGCTTTCTATAATTGTGATAACTATTAAAATTTTATTTATACGTAGACTAGTTTCGAGCTTTTAAATATTAAAACTCCGAGTTTTAAATATGTACTTGATGATGAGCGGTAATGCTCGAAACTAGTCTACGTATAAATAAAATTTTAATAGTTATCACAATTATAGAAAGCTTTTCTAAAACTCAATTTTGGATTTTTATTTTATCAATAAAATTTGAAAATATTTAGTTAAAGTGTGTAAAAAATTGACAAAATGTCGATGATAATAAAATGTAATATTATTTGTGTATTGAATAAAAACTAAATATATAAATTTAAATCGTTTAAATAGGTAATATTTTTAGTTATTTAATATCGAAAGAAGTTACGTGTCCATGATGCAATGTTAAAAACATTATCGCTACATTTTCAAATAATTTTTACTAATAAATAGGACTTCCGTGGTTTCTCACAATATCGAAGTATTAAAAGTGATAAATCTAACCAGTGGAAATTCAAAATCAATAAACTAAAATCCTACATTTTTTGATTTCTTTAAGCTTTTCGCGCAATTAAAACTGATCTTAAAAAGCTCCTAGTTGAACGGATCTAACATTCTTAAAAATTCAACAACTACGGCTTAGCCGATTTAGGTACATTTTGAGCGCCCAGCTTTTTAAAAGTTAATAGTTAATTTTTTTAATTTTTGTCGTTCAACTTGATGTTAAGCTTATTAAACCCAAACTTTAACATCAAACAATATATTTTGAAACTTTTCCAATTCGAGTCGATAAATTGCGAATTTATTAGAGCATTTGTAATTAAATATAGTAAAAAAATCTCTTTTATAAATTTTCGAGAACATCTAGTTTCACAGAAGTGCAGCTTTTATTTCAAAAATTTATAAAATCATGTTTTAATCGTTTTTCCTGGGTACAACCTAACTGTTAGGGACAATAAAAATCATGAGGCATTTTAACTGACCAAAAGCTTTAATAAAACATTTAAACATATTGATTTATAAATCGATACAAATCGTAAAAATTCAAATTTATATACTTAAAAGTATTCATGATTTTTAAGCTTAAAACTCCATGTTACTATGCGCTTTTTGAGTAAGTTTTATTCATATGTTAAATCATTAATATATTTTACAAATGCCAATAATAGGTGAATTTTGAAAAAAAAAAAATTGCCAAATTAATGGTGTAAGTGCGTTTTAATCTAAAAGCTCTGGGGTTTACGAAACAGTTTATTGAAACTTTTCTGTGAAATATTAAAAATATTTTTCCATTGAATCTGACTAGATGGAAATCCTAACAATTTGATAAATACTAAGCAAAATTAATATTAATATTGTAGGTGATTTTAAAGTTGAAAGCTTCGTTTAATCGCACATACATAAATGTGATTCGATTAAATTGTACTTGCCAGCGAATACAGCGGATATCAAATCAAATTAAATAAAGGAAATTTTTGTGATGAGTTTCAATTTTTTTACACAATTTATTATTATAGCAAGTTATTAAATGCGACGACATCAAGCGTGACCTTTATCACTTAAAACGGGATGTAGTTAATATAATTTATGTAGTATGCTTGTATGCCCACTAAAATAAAGCTATTTGCAAGATAAACATCGCGCTACAATTCATGTGGAAATTTTTTATAAACGAAATAGAGTAAAATAAATAAATTTGCGTCATAACCGCCACTAGCAACAACAATTTTTTATGAAGCTTGAACGGCTTTCTTGTAAAACATCGGGTGAAATTACGATCAATGTGTGTATGGAAAAACCTCCGAAACGTACCTTACGGACATAAGAATTACTTTTTCTATTCAACAGTGTGTTTAAAAAAGAAACGATAAAACATGAGGGTTAACCACGATGGTTTAGCGGATATGCGACTTGGTGCACGGACGAGAGTATTCACAAATAAAATATTCAATTACTTTTTATTCACTTTATTAATGTTTGATATCAGTTATATTGTATTTATTAAGTTTTTTATTATTGTCTTGATGTTTCGCTATTATGTTCTAATTATTACGTTGTTGGTTTTTTTTGCGATTGACATGAAGAGAGAAGACCGACTAAAAAAACGTCGTGTAGTTTGACGTTTTTATTTTGGTTTTTGGTGTTGCCTGACGAATTGGTTACTTTGATGTGTTCGCCACCAGGCCTTGCACTAGTCGTGCATTCAGTGGTGGCGCCAACATTGCCGGCCGGCCTAAAGGAGTAATCCTTTAGTTGTCGATGTTGTCTGGGATAGGCAGTAGACACAATTTTACTACCGGTCTCGTGAGTGTGATGTCCTGACATTTTAGCGTGACTGTGCGGATGAGACCATCCGTGCCCGGATGAATAGCAGTGATTCGGCCCATTGCCCATTTTGCTGGTGGGCAAAGTTCGTTTTTGATGAGAACCAGTTGATCGACCTTGAAGTTAACGTTCGTCTTGAGCCATTTAGGACGTTGCTGCAATCGTGACAGGTATTCAGTCGACCATACCCTCCAGAAATGTTGGTACATTTGTTGAATTTGCTGATATCGATTGAGACGATTCGATTGGATGTCAAGTAATGATGGTTCTGGAATGGTGATGGGTGGCTCTCCGATGAGAAAGTGACCGGGAGTGAGAGTGGTGTAGCCCTCGGGATCATCCGACATGGGGCACAATGGCCTCGAGTTTAGACAAGCTTCTATCTGGCAAAGGAGTGTTGTCATCTCTTCGAAAGTGAGTAATGTATTGCCGATGATTCTTCGAAGGTGGTGTTTGACTGACTTCCCCCCTGCCTCCCATAAGCCTCCGAAGTGTGGTGAAGCAGGCGGGTTGAAACACCAATTCGTGTTGTCTTGAGCCAACATTGTGGTGACTTCAGGGTTCACATTCCTTGTGCTATGGTGATGAAGCGACGTTAGTTGACGATTGGATCCGATGAAGTTGGTGCCGCGGTCGCTGTACAACGATTGAACCTTGCCTCTTCGAACGGTGAATCGTCTGAATGAAGCGATGAACGCATCTGCAGTGAGATCTGACACCATCTCCAGATGAAGCGCCTTTGTTGATAGGCACACGAATAAACACACGTAACCCTTCGTTGATTTTACGCCGCGGCCCTTGCTAAGTTTAATCGAGAATGGGCCAGCGTAATCCACTCCACTATGTAGAAAAGCTCTGGATGGGGTAATGCGTGGTGCTGGAAGATTGGCCATTAGTTGCTGACCGGTGGTTGAGCGATAACGAAAGCATGTTACGTAATTGCGAACATGTGCACGGACCAGCTTCTTGACATTGATTACCCAAAATCGGCTTCGAATTTGTGCCAACATTAATTGTTGACCACCGTGGAGTGTGGTTTGATGTGCCTGTGCGACGATTAACGTAGTGAAATCGATGAATGCTTTAATCGTCCACCGACTCTTAAGATTCCATCACTATCGATAAATGGGTTGAGTGAACGAAGTATACTTTTGTTCAACAGGTTTCCTCCTGACTGAAATCGACTGATATCATCGAAGAAGTGGGCTCTCTGCACGAATCGGACCCAAAAATGGAATGACCGATTCATTTCAGGCACGGTGATGAAGCTGGGATTACGATCGGATTTGCTGTTGCGAAGTTGTTGCACGAAACGTCTACAATAGGCTGTGATTCGAATTAGTTTTCCGAGAGTGGAACAGTGATTCAGAAGTTGTTCGATCCCATCAGAACTTGATGCTTTGTTTGACTGTGTGACGACAATGGAAGTGGTTCTACATTCTTCCAATGGGATAGAGTAATCATTGATTTTGTGCATTGGCCAAGTGTCCGAGTGTTTCGACAGCCATTCAAGACCTCTCCACCAAATATAATGATCGTGAAGCAGGGAAGGGTCGATGCCGCGAGACGGGCAATCTGCGGGGTTGTGTCGAGTATCAACATACCGCCATTCATTGGGTTTTAGATGTTAGAATGTTTTCCATCGATTGGGAGGGCTGCGGAGCCATTAAAGGACCACTTGCGAATCGGTCCATGCGAACTGTTGTATGTCGTTGAGATTGAGTGACTGGACGATCTTGTGCATGACGTGTAGACTGACGGTTTTGAGTGGGGCGACTTTGGTTTTCGCCGCTAAGATGGTGATTTTAACTGATCCATCTGATGACGTGGTGCGAGCATATACGACTGCGGCATATGCTTTCATTGAGGCGTCGCTGAAACCGTGTATCTGAAGATTGTTGCGACATAACTACCCATAACTCTTGAAAGATGATTTTTGCGATGATGTCACTAGGGGATAACCACCCGAGCGGGTCGAAGATCCTTGAAGCCTCTGAGAGGATGATTCGTTTGGTTATTACTGGCGATTCTGGAAAGTCTTCGACTTTAAATGCAAAATAATCTCCCGATGGTGCCCAAAGTAACCCAAGTGCCTTGACTGATGCTTCCCATTTCAATTCCCGCAATGGCCGATGTTCGTGGTATTCTGATGACACTTGATCGAGTAGAGATTGGCAATTTGACGACCATTTTCGAAGTTCAAAGCCGCCACATTGTAGTAATGCCACCATCTGTTGCTGGATTTCAAGCAATTCCTTGACTTCGTTTGTGCCCGTCATCAGGTCGTCCACATAGAAGACTGCAATAGCGACCTTCGCAGCAATGGGAAATTGCTTGGATTCGTCGTGTGCCAACTGATTGAGCGTGCGTATTGCCAAATACGGAGCACAGCTGGTGCCGTAGGTTACTGTGCGCAGACGATAATCTTGAATTGGGTCCTCGGGCGTTGTTCTCCAAACTATCCGTTGATAATCTTGGTGCTCAGGAGACACCAATATCTGTCGATACATCTGTCGGATGTCTGCGATGAATACGAATTTGTGTTGTCGAAATCGAGTGAGAATCGTGAATAGATTCTGTTGAAGCTTGGGACCGATACGAAGATTTTGATTGAATGAAACTCCGGAAGTCCACACATAATTTTGGCTTTGAGCTAGACCCCTGCATCACGCCATGGTGTGGGAGGTAGCACGTTTGATTTGTAATTTTCCCATCGTAGACTGGCACTGCTTCCATGTGATGCTGCTCGAGATAGGCTTGCATGAAGTCTCGGTATTCGATGCGTAACTGCGGATTCTTCAAAAATCGGCGTTCCATATGCTTCAGTCTGACGATTCCACCTTCTCGAGATGTTCCGAGTGGCAATGGCTGAACAACGAATGGGAGTTGCACGATATATCTTCCTTCTTTGTTTCTGGAATGCGTCGATTGCAAGTGCTTTTCGCATTGACTTTCATCTTCCGTGAGTTCTTGGGCTGCTGGCAGGCGCGGTCGGTCATATTGGGCAACGTGGGCAGTGCCCACTCTTAAATTTGACCCAATTACACAGTTTATTTATAAAAACAAATGTCCACCGATATCATACAAAACAATGTTAGTATAAGTTGCACTGTAAATATTCCACATTCATAATTTGTGTATAAGATTCAAATATGAAATACAACAACAAATCCTTTATACAAATTAGTCCATAAAACGAGAGCGAAGCTTAACACAAAAAATTGTTTTTAAATGTGAAGCTAATAATCTCTATATCTATTTCTCTTTAACGTACGTCTGCAATTATATTCTAAAATCTAAATTAACACACATTCAGCCGTGTAACTGTATATTACATCATTTCATTCTCTTCTTCGTTCATAAATTCTCATTGGGCAAATCGTGTAATGCCGCATGATGGAGCAAATCTACATAACATTGAGATGCGCGCGCATTTTCGCTCTCTACTTCAATTTTTCTATTTTTATTCCTTTATAAAGCTAAATATTCACACACACAAACAAGCATTGTGGGCAATTCACGAAAATCACCCGCAAGTAAAATTTTTTTGTTGACGATTGAATTTTGTTTTTGTTTTAATTTTCGTTTTGACTACTGGACTTCCTCCACTTACGCGATGCTATCTAGTTAAATTAGAGTAGTTTTTGATTTGAATATGTATATTAAATATTCAGAAAATTCGTCTAGGACGCAATCAGAAGACGATCTACATATTTATATGTTTCTAAATAAAATTTACGGTATCAAAATTATACAAGGAAGTGTAGGGTAAATCATTTTATTTTATTATGAAGTATTGTGAATTACAGTCAGGCCTTTGTCATATGTATTTTTAAACTAATTTGTGTGTTATAAAAAAATTAAATAATTAATTAAAAAGTTTCGGACGTTATTGTTATATGTTACAAGTTCATTTTTAAAAAGTTCACATATAAGCTTGATATAATACAATGTCTGAAGAAAATTTGAATTCTGTTGATTTTATTTGACAAACTTAACCTTTGAAGATAAACTAAAAATAAAAAATATGGGCCCAGATCGTCCGAATGTGGTAATTATCAATAACAACTCCAAAGCGTTAAACAGAAAATTCAACAAAGAGTGGTTTTCGAAAGAAAAAATCGTTAGCTCCCAGTTTAAAATTTAAAAGTTTGTATATTGCTTTCCATGTGTACTATTTGGTGGTGATATGATAATGTGTGGACTCGGCAAGGATATCCTGATATGAAGCATTTTTCTACGGCTTTAACGCGCCATTAGTTTCTCTTAGTTTAAACAACTTTTATTTTTATTGAAATTATAATTATTTATTCTTATAAATTTTGTAGTATTTTGCAATGTACCGCTATACAATAACTAATATATTTAATTTTTCGATTTTAACCACTAGTTTTAACATTTTGCCCACCCTGAATTAAGACCCACGGACCGCTACTGCTGGTACATTTTCGAGCTGCCAAAATGACTTCAAAGTGTTGTCAACGTTGGTGTAATTCTCGATGATTGCGGTCGCACTTAGGGAGTGTGTGATTGTGTTTCGATCGAATCTCCCGAACAAGATATGTCCCAGTTTGGTTTCCTGTGCGAATGGCGAACCATTGACAGATTTTATGCGTCCATCCATATGAAGCATTTCGAGGACATCTGCCTCATTTTTTAGATTAAAGCTACTTTGCACACAGTTCACAGTTGATGCTTAGAATTTATATTATTCATTAGTTCAATTTTGACTTAGCTATATGGAATTACTTGCTGAAGTGGAATTTATTATAGTAACTTAAAGCGACTTCATATATGCCAAAAGTTTATTTTACGAAACATACATAATGCGTCAAGGTATCAGTCAATTAAACCGATTTTTCATAAAGCTAATATTCTCACAATAAGAAGTTTATATATTTTTAGAGTGCTTAAATTGTTTTTCATTCGGAGCGGGAATCGAAATACTAAAGGATCTTATAAAGGAAGTTATAAACAATAAATATAAAAAATAATAAAAATTATGTACCACAGGTAATCAACGTTTAGGTTGATACAGTCTAATGCATAAAGATTGCAGCATTAGACAATTAGGTATCGTTTTTTAAAAAATTTGTAATTTCTAAATTTTGATTTTACTTAAACTGCACAAATAAAGTTTTCTCTATTCTACGTTAATAGGCAAAGCAACCTTGATTATACAAGCCATAATCTAAAAAACGAAGCTTTTTTAAAGGAATTAGAAACGACGAAAAAACCAAAATTTCCATAGTAAATCACATAAAACATATGGGAAATCACTTTTTTTCCTAAGACAAATTTGTAAATGAAAACGTTGCAAATTCTTAATTATGATTTCTGAAATATTTTCATAAATGTTTGAATTTTAACATATATAAATGTCGCTTAAGTAAATTGTTTTCATTTTCTTGTAATAATTGATTTATTTAAACCAAAATATAAAAAAAAGTTCATAACAACAGCATTCTGGTCAAATAAAAAAGAAAATCTTACTACAAATTGTGTGCATTAAGTCAATATACATTACATAGATGGCAGAGATGGCAGTACAAATTTTTTAAAAATCGTACCAAAAATTGCCACCTGGGAAAATTTTAAGTTCGAAAATTGTAGAAAAAGCAAAATGAATTCTCAAAATATTAAGAACGTGTGATAATTTTGTGATTAAACAATTTTTTTCGTATTTTTCTGTATAAATCTGAGACATCTAACATACACTAGTAAAACTAAAAATAAATCTAGCAAGTATTATTTTAATTCTTCAGAGCCAACTTTGATGTATTTTTCAAAATGAAAGTTCGAAAAATATATTTTAGAAATAATTTAATTTTAATATTTCTGCAATTAATATTTACTTAATACCAATAAATCCTACATGTATATTGCTGCTAAAGGTATGTAGAACACTTGTGTATACAAATTTTGTAACATTTTTGCTTTTTTCATTGAAAAACTTGAAGCTAAAAAACACCATTTCTACTATGGATTCCTATGGAAATCAGTGAAACGTTATACCACTAAAAAAGCTTCTAAAAAATACGTCATAATGATTATGGCTCTATACTCTAGAAGGCTCTGTAATAGGTCGTGTCTTGGATACAAGCTCATCGGTTTTTTGTTTCTAACTAACACCCTGATAAGTTATAAGTAACACTAATCAATCTGTTTCATTTTTATTAAAACTACTTTCATCCCTTTTTGTCTCGATAGTTTGGTTTTTCTCATTATGTTGTTTTGTTTTTTCCAATTTGGTTTTATTGTGCAATAAACAAAAATACCCCACCAGAAGAATCAGTGATTCGTTTTAAGGGAAAATCGTGTGAAATAAAATGCAAGCAATGAAAAATTTGGAGAAAAAATCCAAATAAAGTTTCAAAAACCTTTGCAGCAAATAAACAGATTAGACTTCTGATTTTTGTTTCAAGTTGGATTAATTTGAGTATTTACATTTCTAAAGGTTGAATGCATCTGTTATATTATTCTAATGGTTTTAGATTGTTATTTTGTAAAAAAGAAAAAAAAATTCTTGAAAAATATAAAATATAAAATTTCAAGGGAAGCAGTGCTTCCCTTGCTTCTATGGACACCTCGTCCCTACTAGAAAGAGCAGTAAAGTCAGTCCCGATTTTCGAGAACGGAACAATTAATAAAATAATACCTGATTAGCTTACAAAAAATGATGAGCTTTTGGATCTTGAAGGGAAAATAATTAAAATTGAATGGTTGAAGTACTTTACCAATTATGTACATATTCGTACTTTGATCAATTTGAATAAAAAGCTGTTAAAATGCCTTTAGGTTTCAACAGTGAAGCTTTCATCAAACCAAGGTTTTTTGTTTCTCGAAAAATTTATTTACAATTTGAGCTAAAGAAACAACCTACAATTATTATAAAGTTTGAAAAGTTCACACATTTTATAAAGCTTCATATTCCAAAACAGCTACTTTGAAATAATAAAAGAGTTTTAAGTTTTTGAAATCTCAAAGCTCACTATTGTGCTTGATTATAATCTTTTAAATAAGAAGTGGTGGAAAAGCTTTAAAGTTTCAATAGAAAAACATTTTACACATTAAGTGGTTTTCCTCTCTAGCAAATTTTTTTGTTAAAATCAAATGATCAAAAATATTTAGTTTGAACAGCTTCCAAAATTTTTAAAGCTCTTTCATTTTCTACATTTGCCGATTTATGCGTTTTCTGATATACGCTTTCAAAGTTAAATTTGGGATAGAATAAGAGTGTAGACAAACGGTCATTGTGTTTTAGAAAGCTTTTATGATGCAATTCGATAATTGCGTTGAAAACTTTTGTAGTAAATATCGTAAAAAGCTTAAGCACAAATCTTTTTCGAAACGTTTCAAGCTAATTTAGCACCATAAAGCTTTTACTTCAAAAAATAAATAAAAATATGAAATATTGAAATTGCAAATCAAACTTTTATAGAGAATCGATTCGCCAGTTATGTAATATTAAACTGAGCGAAAGCTTTAATAAAACAAATAAACATATTGCATATATGTACACTTTTTAAATAAGTTTTATTTATGAAAAACTTGTCAAATGATAGTGTAAGTGCGTTTTAATCTAAAAGCTCCAAAGTTTACGAAACGGCGTCACCAAACTTTTCTGTTATATTTGAAAAATATTTATCCATAGAATCTGACTTGATAAATACTGAGCAAAATTAAATTCAAATACCGTTGATATTTTAGGTGATTTTGAAGTTAAAAGCTTTGTACTTGCTAGCGAATATAGTGGATATCATAAAAAAAGTTTGATTCTTTGTACAAATACGTCAAAAATCAAATTAAAAAAAAGGAAATTTTTGTGTCAAGTTGCAATTTTTCTAAACCAATTTAATAGTATATCAAGTTATTAAATGCGACGACATCAAGCGTAACCTTTATCACTCAAAACCGGATGTAGTTAATATAGTTTATGTATTTTGATTATATGCACACTAAAATTAAGCTATTTGCGAGATAGACATCGCGATACAATTCATGTGGAAATTTTTAATAAACGAATTAGAGTATAAATTTGCGTCATAACCACGACAAGCAAAAAACATTTTTTGTTTTCTTTTTAGACAGTTTAAATGTATTGGATAAACTACCTACTTAAAGTATACAATAGCGACGGCTTTACGAGTGATGTTTGTCCATATTTGGATCAACGAAGATCAGCCTTCCTCTTGAATGTACTCGTACCTATGGCGAGATGACTAAATTTATTGTCATTCGCAATAAAATGTCCGGTGGATCATTTAGGTTGTTGTGAAAACATGTGGAAAAATACAAATTTTATGAAACTACCGCCTATAATACCTGAAGGCATTTATAAACTAGAAACTACAATATACCGTAAAACATTTCTTCTTAATGTCACAGGAGTCGTTGAGGTTCGACCAAGAAATGGCGTACATGTATTTGCAATGGAGTAAAATGTAATATTATTTGTGTATTGAATAAAAAATAAAAATACAAATTTAAATCGTTTCGAAAGGTCTCCCTAGCAATATTGAAAGAACCAATATTTTTCGTAGTTTTTCTGTGGCGGAAGTTAGAAGGCACCTTCCGACGTTATTACGAAACTTATACCCCTTCTCTCCCCTTCTTCAAATTCATAATAAAAAATAACAAAACGTGCCTAACTTCTTAATTGAGAATTTTCATAGTTGACTACTAAAAAACATTTACTTTCGAAAGCCAGACTCTCCTAGTTCTAAATTTACTAAAAGCTCGGCGATTTCAGTTAAAACAACACTTAGATTGTCCAATAGATAATATTAAAAAATTTTGTTTAAGCTTTGGTCCAATTTTGAAGCTTTAGAGCGACTTTTGAGAGATAGAAAAATTGCTATATTCCTGCACAATTTAGTGATTATTGGTATTGTTAATCTATCAGTATCATCCAGATTTCGCTTACACTCTTACAAAATACGGCTTTAATTTTTAATTATGTAGGTCCCAAAGATCAGAAGCCAATCAACTTTTTTTTTTAACTTCAGAAAATGTGTCAACCAATTCATTATATTTATCAGTAATCCACTTTAAAGCAGAATCCGGATTCCGTAGATCAAGTGCCGAAGATAACAAAAAGTTTTCAAAAATCTGACTAACTTTTCTATAATTTACAATTTTTTTTTTCTAATATTCTACAATGGTGTCTAGACTTGAACACGAGCTTTGGAAAAATAAAATCGTGTTCACTGATATCAGAATAGATATAGTCGAGTTAAGAACTTTCTCAATGTTTACAAAGCTACTTATTGTAAGATCCGATATATTTTGGCTTAAAGATCTAGTAGTACAAGTATTAATAGTAATATTCCATGGCTCGGTAAAGTAGAGTTGTAATCCGCAACTATATCCAAATTTTTATTGTTAGGTTTGTTAAGATCACAAAAATACCATTCGTAGTACCAATCGCACAAAATTAAAATAATCGGGGTTTCATCGCTTGTCAAAGCTACAATAATTATTTGTGGTTCAGCTGAGCTTTGAAATTCAACCAAATTTAACAGAAGATGTCAACCCATTAGGAACTACCACCAATTGCAGTGTATGTCATCCAGTTGCATGTAAGTGAGGGTCTTCAATCATTAAAGGGTAAACTTGTTCAATTTGATCAAGTTTATTCCGGTAATATTTACAGTACGTTTCGAATTTGTGTTTTAAATTTAACTAAAATCTCAAAGCAATATGTCAGTTGATGTAAATTTAGATTTATTGAAAAAACAGCGCGCCGCATTTAAAGGTCAGTTAACATATTTTAAGGGTCAGTGTGTATCCGCCTCGACACTAGGCACGTATGAGTCTCTGTTGCGTCGAACTCAGATAGTTTACGATAAGTTCTGTGCAATCAAAAATAGAATCTGTCGATGACACTACCAATGATCGTGATAGTTTCAAAGATGAATATGGGAAATGGCTTTGATTCTAAACCGTATTCGCGAACCTAAAAAATCGGAAGACACGAATGCCTCAGCTACATTTCAAAATGATTCGATACATGAAGCTTCATCGACCAATAATAATTCAATGGGAATTCGGTTGCCCGAACTGAAGCTTCCGTCGCCTAGTGGTGCCGACTCGGAATGGCTAACATTTAGGGATGTATTTCTTGATTTAATTCATAATAAAAAAATAGGCTTGACAGTAAAATTCGTGTATTTGATATCTCATATTCGGTCAGGTACGGTGTTTACTTTAATTAAAAATTTACCAGTCACTGCAGAAAATTATGAGGTTGCATGGAAATCCATTTGTGACAGTTATAATAATGAATTAAGTATTCAAAAAATTCACATGCGAGAAATTTACGAAGTTAAAATTCCTCAGAAAAATTCTGCAAAATCACTACAAGCATTTATAGATCACGTCGTAAAAAATTATTATGCTTTGAAATCATTAAAAGTAAAAATCGATGAAGGGGAACGTTAACCCATCATCTGACGCAACGATTGGACCCTGCTTCGCGAACAGAGGTTATTAGAAACTCTACAACAAACAAGGTTCTGTCCTTCTTTGATTTAATTCAAATTTTAAGGAATCATGTACAGTTAATTCAGCTTTGCAATCAAATAACATGCAACAAGCTCCGAAACTAGACCGAACTCTAATCGGTCATCCACGTTCGTGGTTAATCCAAATAAATGCAGCTTCTGTTCGGGATCGCATTTAATAACTCATTGCTCATCGTTTACGAATGAAAAGTTGACTCCACAAATGCGATTTCGATTTATTAGAGATAATCAATTATGCACCAATTGCCTAATTGATAGACATAATGTTCGTGACTGTATGCAGCTGCCTTGCAAAATATGTTCATTAAAGCACAATGTTATTCTGCACTTTAGAAATTATCAAGTAAACAAGAACCAAGGTCCCACAAGATCGACAAACGTGAACGCATCGACTATTGATACAACGTCGAGTTTAGTCAAACATCTAACTTCAAAAGTCGAGCATGATAATACGTTAAAGTTAAATAATAGCGGTACAAGCCACTCATCGCATATTTCGGCTAAATGTATCGCTAGATCCTAGTGCATGTTCAACAACAGAATCTACAAAGAATTTGGTGACGTAATCATAGCTTCGAAGACATACAATCCTTCAAATTATGCACTGTAACCTACACGCACATTAAACCAACTGGCTATTGATGAGCTCGAAAAATGTCCCTTGGCTGCCAAGGTCGTAGTTAAGGACTTTTACATCGATGATGTTTTAACCGGGACTTCAACTCTAAGTGATGCTATAAAACTCAGATCTGATTTAACGAATCTGCTGAATTTAGGAGGTTTCGAATTTCAAAAGTTTCGATCAAACCATCCTTCATTAACGTCCGAAGATCAGTCATTGTTCGGCAATCTCGCTCATATTATGTATATTGTGGGATACAGAATCTGACACATTTCAAATGAGTTTTGATCACTTTTCTGTGTCTAATCATTGCTCAAATAGAAATATTTTATCAGACATATACCAACTCTTCGACCCTTTAGGATTGTGTGCGCCAATCGTCGTTACTACAAAATTAGTTATGCAAACGTTGTGAACCCTTCAAGAGATTGGGGTTGGAACCATCGCATTCCCCAAAATATTGCAGATCAATGTGTCAATTTTAAATCTGAGTTGATTCATCTGAAGAAACTAACAGTGCCAAGATTTATTCTTAAACCACATATTAAGGGAGTTAAATTACATGGATTTGGGGATGCGTCAAAAAAAGCATTTGGGTGTATAATTTATCTGCGTGTGTCCGATTCCACAGATTGCAAGCATGTTAGCTTATTATGTGCAAAATCAAGAGTCGCGCCGCTGAAAAAATAGAGTATTCCTCGCCTAGAGCTTTGTGCTGCTCTACTTCTAGCTGAGACCTCCCACACAATTTTACAAATTCTAAACTTGTCAATGGATGCAATATTTTTATGGTCTAATACAGATATCACACGGTATCGTATCAAATCAGAACCAAATAAGTACTCTACATTCGTAGCAAACCGTATTGCTAAAATTCAAGAGTACACTAGCCCAACAAACTGGCAATACGTACACACGTCCGAATATCCGGAGCATGTATGCAACGTCTTAATTTATCGATAAGACATGGAAGAGTTGCAGTTTCCGGTATTGGCCAATGTATAGAATAGAGTCAACGAGAGGATTTGATCGAGGCTTATATTCTTCCAAAAATTACCACTATTCTATCACCATCATACATTAACTCAGAGGATATGCAACTTTTGGAAAACCTACAGTGGGCTGATCCAGAAAGGAGCTCGTCAAAGTCAGTTGATATTTTGCTAGATGCTGAAACTGTTTTCAACCTAATAAGTTCGAAAAAAATTAGAAATTCAAAAGGGCAAATTATTGCGCAAAATACAATACATCGAGTTAGCAGAACCCAAATCCAAGCTGACATTGCTCGAAGAAACGTACGAGAGGCTCAACTTCAACTTCAATACAAATAAGGGACATAAATGGCAGATTTGTGGTAAAATTACCATTTAAGGAGGCAAAACCGACATTTGGAAATTCCCTAAATATGGCAACGAACCGGCTGTACACTCTGAATGCAAATTTGCGAAAGATGAAATGTTTGCACGTATGTACAGGGAATTTATAAAGGGGTACAACACACTTGGCCATATGATACCTATTACGCAACACATCGCTTTTCAAGACAATCGTGTCTTTTTACCATATTTGTTATGGTCTCACTTAACGATACAATTTTAGTCGGCGTAAGCATACAATCGAATATTTTCGAAATTTTATTACGATACCGAGAGCACACATATGTCATCAGTGCCGATATCGTAAAAATGTATCGTCAGATACTGGTCGATGAGCGAGATCAAAAGAACCAATGCATCGTTTGGCGAGACAACACTTCAAAGCCTGTTAATTATGTTCAGTTACAGACAGTCACTTATGGGATGGCGCCTGCATCGTTTTTGGAAACGAGATTCATTAAAAAATTAGCAAGATTAAATCAAAAGAGTTTTCCTACAGCTTCGGTTACACTTCATGACGACTTGTACGTGGATGATCTAATGACTGGGACGAATAGTTTTGGCATTATCTCAATATTAGCCGAAGCGGGCATGCAATTACGCAAGTGGAGTTCTAATTCCAGTGAATTACTCACCACAATCGATACAGAGCAACAAGCGTCGAATTCTAAAGAAATAAAGGATAATGGCATATGTCAGCAGAAGGTACTAGGGATTAATTGGAGTCCCCACAAAGACAATTTCGGTTTCACTGTCCAGCTACCCAGTTCCACAGCGGTTATTAAGCGGATAATCCTTTCAATGAGCAGCAAAATTTTCGAACCACAATCATTGTGGTTATCAAAGTTCAGTTGGGATGATAAGTTATCGGCCGATCTGAAAGAGGGATGGGATTTTATGAGAGAGGATATGAGCGGCTACATAGTTCAATTACTATCCGCAGATGGCTGTTTGTGGGTAAGAAGATTAAAACTATCAATATTCACGCATTTTGGGACGCTAGTGAGCTCCCGTATGCTGCAGCGGCTTATTTGCGAGTTTCTTACACAGATGGAAGTTGTACGTCTAGACTGATATCGGCTAAAACCAAGGTAGCGCCCATCAAGCAAGTGTCCATTCCGCGGCTTGAATTATGTGCCGGTGTTATCCTAACCAGATTAGTGGAATTCATTCAATTATATACCACTCTAGCTAATGGTTCAGTTACAGCTTGGACAGACTCCAAGATAGTTCTGGACTGGTTGTCGTCCCACCCGAGAAGGTGATTTACTTTCATAGGAAACAGAACATCGCGCATGATCCAGTAAATTAGTCGTTCCAATTAGCGTCACGTTCCAACAGAGTTCAACCCATCTGATTGCGCAACTAAGGAAGAAAGATAGTTACGATACCAATGAGGAAGAAAAACCACCGAATCAATATACACTCACCGTAACCACGAATTCCAATAATTTTCTAGAAAACATGATGGATAGAAATTCTAGTTATCACTGAATTATATCCATAATTAGTTGCATTACAATTGAAATGGACGCGATACAGACGACGTCATAATGAAGAATCTAACTTAGCAGCGCTGAAAGACTTCCTATCATATTAAGCTGATGACGCAGCCGAACTGGCCGTGGTATCGGGATTTAAGGTGACAGTTAAAAAATTACGAGCTAAGCCAAATAACAGCTCAGGTCCAAATTATCGTGGTCAGCCGACAATGTTGGTACATACCAATGACGTTATAAATTCTCAGAAGCCAGCAGTAAAACACGAAAACGAAATCCCAAAACGATGCATGTTATGCGATGATAGGTATCATGAAGTTGACCATTGCAAGCATTTCAATGAATTGTCAATTAAGAAACGATGGAATATCATAGAGGAACATAAACTATGTCGCACTTGTTTCAAAGCTCACCAAGGATGGAAATGTCCTACACCAAAGAAATGTGGGACAGATGAATGTGAAAGGTGGCATCACAAAATATTGCATAAGAAGATGGATATGCTAAACAATGAGGGACAACAGAGTCATTCCTCGCCTTCCAAACTTACAAACCTGATACACAGAGTACGAAAAGAGATATCTTTAGGATTGTACCAGTAACACTACACAACGGAGGCAAGTCAATCGAAACTTATGCTTTTCTGGATGACGGGTCATCCGGGACACTACTTGACGACGATATATCAGATGAGTTGGGGCTTGAGGGCCCAACTAGTGATCTGCACATAAAGTGGACGGCAAATAATTCGAGAATTGAAGAGAATTCGAAATACCTAAATATTCCAATCTCTGGGGCAGACAAGCAAAAATATAAAATGTGCGTAGTACGTACAGTGAAAGAGCAGAATTTGTCATCGTAAGCATTAGTAAAAGATTTCTAGTTCAAAGATTCTTATTGGTCTTGACCAATCGTACTTGATTGCAACCCATAAATTAATTGAAGGGGACTATAACCAACCCGTTACGGTACTAACAAAACCAGGATGGGTCGTTTACCTATGACATGGCAGTGCAACGGCTTCGAGGTTTACAGAAGAAAATGAGCAAAGATGATGGTTTCAAGGAGAGGCTTGAGAAGCAACTGCGGCATTATGTTCACATGGGTTACGCGCGAAATCTGGAGGGAAATGAACTACGTCCTACCTCACGGACGTGGTTTTGGCCGGTGTTCGCTGTAAGTAACCATAACAAACCAGACAAGTTACGCTTGGTGTGGGATGCCGCTGCAAAAGTTAGCGGGGTGTCACTCAATGATTTTTTGTTGAAAGGACCTGATATGCTGACATCACTTCTCGCCATTCAATACCAGTTTCGTGAGGGCTGTGTGGCAGTTTGCGCTGATATTAAAGAAATGTATCATCAGGTGACGATAAGACCCGAAGATAGAAATGCGCAAAGATTCCTATGGCCAAATGATAAGGACCGTGCCGTCAGAGGTATCATCGATAATCATTATATCGATGATTTCCTGGACAATTTTACCAATAGTGAGGAGGCCGTGAATGTTAGCAAGCAAGTGAAATTAGTGCACGAACAGGCTGGATTTGAAATACGTGGCTGGACATCCAGACTGTTCTTTCAACGGGAGTCAACATGGACATTGATGATACAGGAAGGTTGGAGAAAGTTTTGGGTATTTGGTGGAACCCTAACTCGGATACATTGCAATATCGGGTAAATCTAGGTAGATTCAGTGTGGATATTTTCAACGGTTCGAAAAGACCAGCTAAGAGAGAAGTTCTGGCTATTTTAATGAGTGTGTACGATCCACATGGACTACTCTCGTTCTTTCTAATATACTTAAATATTTTACTCCAAGAAATCTGGAGGGCAGGAACCGATTGGGACGAACAAATTGGTGACAGACCGTACGAAAAATAGATGCGATGGATAAGTCAGCTGGAGAAGCTGCAGCACCTACGAATCAACCGCTTCTACTCTCTAAAACTGTCAAACGATGAGGTTCCATTGATACAATTACACTTATTTTGCGATGCCAGTGAAAGAGCGTACTCTACTGTAGCGTATATTAGAATAGAAAATGAGACCGCGGTGGATGTAGTTTTAGTGGATTCCAAGACAAAGGTCGCCCCACTTCATCCTATCAGCATTCCTCGTTCGGAGCTACTAGCTGCAGTACTGGGCCTGAATTTCGCCAAACATATCAAGGAAGGGCATAGATTTAAATTCGAAGAATCCAACTATTGGAGCGATTCGGCGACTGTTCTAAAGTGGATAAACAGCGACAAACATATCGGCATGATTTTAGAAGAATCGTCTGTCAAACAGTGGAGGTGGATACCAACACATCTAAATATCGCAGATAAGGCGACAAAATGGTCAAATCTGCCGGAGACCGCGATAAATCTGTATGTGGCTAGGAGAAATTATTTTATACTTTTTAGTCCGTTTTAAAAACGTTGTATATTAAAAAAAAAATTTTTTTTCTAAATAATTATTTTATGCCTTTTAGTCTTGTGAGTGTGAAATTTTGCAATCGATTTTAAACAACTTGATAAGATTATGACAGGGATAGTATGTTATATACAATAAAGAAGCAAGCAAAATTCATTTTATAAGAATTTTATTTCAATATTAAAACAAATTAATGCTAGATCCTTCTTAGTTACCAATTTTAAATTTTTAATTCATTTATGATGCTGGAGGTCCTAGTTGTCGCATTCTTTTCATCTCCTTCATTGCATCTTCGGTGCACGGTGTGTTGCCAGTGAGTTTTGAGCAATCGAGCTCCTCTATTCTTAATCCATCCAACGATTTGACACGACTTAATGCGACGTATGCCTGTCCTTTAGCAAATAGTGCGGATCCGAGGTATATAACTGCATTGTCCACTGTACATCCTTGCATTTTATGGACTGTACAGGCCCAGCACAGTATTAAAGGGAGCTGTGTTCGCTCGATTGTTCCATAGTTTCGGAGTGCCGGAAACTGAATTGATTTCGGCTTGATCAAATGAATTCCATCTCCGCCAAAGTCAATACGAACAGATGGAATGTCGGTATCGTACATCTGATCATGACGAAATAAAGGCCAAACAATTTCAGTGATAGTGCCCATTGCACCATTTATAAGACCTTGTTCTATATTAATATTTGAGCGAAGCATCATTCTCGCTCCGTTGAAAATTTCCAACTCCTTTTGTAATCCTCCGGTCTAATTGATATCGCCTGACACAATGTTGTCCATATTTATTTTGGCATCAACTTGTGCACGAGTTGGATATATGCGAATTGCTCTATCCAAATCAAAATCGCCAGATGCCTCTGTCAACACTTTTGACATCAATAGAGCAAAATGTGGGGTTTTCAACTCACCGACGCGTAGAGCATTCAAAAGATCGGAAATGTTGTGTCGTCTTGTTGTCGCATATTCTCCGTCAACTCCACAAGGCCGAGGGGTCTCCACAAATGAGTTGCCGGAATAAATCTTGCAGGCTGGTGGAATGCCTGAGCTCCTCGGATAGGTGGCAACTGAAACAAATCTCCAAAAACCATAATGTTAATGGCACCGAATGGTTCATTTTCTTTCTTTTTAGTTGTCGCAATCTAGAATCGATCATGCACAACATTTCATATGGAACCATAGAAATCTCATCGATGAACAGTAATTCGATGTCCTTCCACTGGTTTCGCAAGACCTTCAAATAGTTACCAGTAAGTGGTGACAAATTTCCTACCATTTTTCCGTCTTTCTCGACTGGTAATTTAAATAATGAGTGCAGCGTTTTCCACCAACAAGACGTGCCGCTACACCGGTCAATGCGCCAACTTTAATTACTTTCTTACCATAGCAGCGATTGACCTGTTCTTTTAGTGCATTGAATGTGAATGTTTTGCCAACTCCAGCACCACCGGTGACAAATATTCTGATGCGACTCGAACTTCCGTTCATTTGGTCCTGGATACTGCGAGTAATGGTATTGAATAATTCTCGCTGTCGTAAATTCATTGCAGCACACATATTCTGGAACTGCGCATTTGTCATCGCCTGTTCGGTAACTTCATCTTCAAGTTCTGGTTCAACAATTTCTTCTGGATTTTCAAGAAGATTGAAAGCATTTGCCTGATTGAATGCAGTTTCAAGTTGTCTGTCTCTTGCACGATGTACTTCGAGGTATGCATTTGTTTGTCTCAATTGCTCTACTCGAGCAAGAAAACATCCTCCGAGTAAAATGGTACATATTGTACGAGCAGACTATAGAAATAATTTTCCGGATCCGTCGACATTTGAAAGAATGGCACTGGTACAACAGCTGGAACATTTCTAATTACCATTTTAGTGTTGTTTGCCAGCTTAATGAGCCTTCGTCTTGTTGGTTGCTCTTCCTCTTCTACATCAATGCTTTCTTCACTATCTCCCGATTTCCTTGCATAAAATGACTCAAAATTCATCGCAAATTCAAGTAGACACATATTTGGGAAATCATAACTCTGCTCTTGTTGTCTTGGACGTTTTGAATATCGCTCAAATATGTTTGAGCAAAGTCCAACTGCTTGATTATCCTCAAATCTCAGCACTTGATATTGTTGGTCGGGCTTCCTTGTATTCAAAAACACATACTTTCTTGAACTTGAACGAAGTGGCAGGTGGCAGAGTCGAAAAACACATTCTGATGCGGAAACTTGTCGCTCTTTCAAAATCCGCATGCATGATTTGAAGAGCTTTCTTGCAATGTTAGTTTCTTCGCGACGAATTTGACGAATAGCTTGAGCTACACCTTCGTTAACATCTGCTGGTTCTGTCTTTGAAATGTATTTCACGATGTAGTGAGCAATAGATGCATTTGATCCGCATGGTTGAATGTTCATATTAGCATTCCAGAACTCTAGAATTTGCTGATTATAATTATTAACCCATTTTTCATTCGTTGTTCATTGTAAAGTGCAGAATCTTCCTCCATTTCGAATAAACTCGTCTGAACTCGGCGGCACAATACGAGTTTGTTGGCATGGCTTGCGAGAGAAAGCAAATCGACATGTCTCACAGTTGTTCTTGTGACATGTATGAGTATGGCGATGGATTTGGTTGCGCTTGACTAGTGCTCTTAAATCTGGATCTTCTTCTTCACTTGGCAAGTGGCATGAGATCACTTGGTCGATGTTCGCAAGTCCTTCTGAAGTTTCAAAAGATGAAGCGTTTTCAATCCATACGACAAGGTGGACATGGGGACTTCCACGGTTCTGAAACTCAATCGTCATTTCGTTTGATCTGTTTTATAAAAGCATCAACACGGCGGGAAAAATGTCGGCTCAACACAACAGGATACTATTCAATTAAACGCTGTACTTCATCAAGTTTTAATTGGCTAGGATCTTCATCGGGTCTGCCATCTGCAATCAAAAAAGCTTTGCGCATATCAAGCCAATTCAAATCATTACAGCTCAAAGTAATAAACCAAGTTGGAGGACCAAGACAACGAATATATGCAATTAATTCGTTGTGTGCTGTTCGCCAGTATGATGCCGACCCTCTGAGATTTTTTAAATGTAAATGTAGGTCCTCGACAACACCTTCTTGGCCTCGTATAGCTCTGCCACATGCATTGATCGTCGACTGCACTCGAAGATATTCAAACATCGAGAGTGCATAAAACAAATAATCGGTTCTTTGAAAACGATTATCCGAGCCTAGAATTTTCTGCTGGAAATAATCCAATGGCGTAATATTTACAGGGCGCTCTTCGTTCAATCCTTTTTTGCCAAATGGAAAGAGATGGAACCATGAAAATTCCTCGGCTTTCAACTCTCGATTCACATTGACAATATTGTCCTTAGTTTTGCGAACAATTTCGTTGATGTTTCTACTTTCCTCAAATTCATCATCAACATCTGGCTGCTCGTGATCAATTGGTGCTATTACGGATGTTTGTACAGGAACGAATTGCGATGCATTTACTGGCTCTGGTTCTGGTTCATTTTCGGTAAGAACATCTTCATCTACCTGTTTCGATGAATGTGCCTCTAAATAATGCTGCATTGGTACAACTCCTTCTTTCACGACAACATTGATGGCATTAATTGAAAATTGTGTGCCGGGATTGGAATGCACAGTTCGGCGGATAATACGAAGAAATTCGTCAATAGTATCGCATTCAATGACACAGGCTTTACCATTTTGTGCTCCGCTTTTTCCCTTTGGTCCGCATGAATGGGAATCAGTGAAATAAAACTTGTTATTATGATCTATGAGACCATATGCACTGCCAGCAACAATCAAAATTCCAACATTATGTTCGGCAAATAATAAGTTTATCGAAGCACGAAGATTTAGGAAACTAATTCCATCGTTTTGTTTGTCGCATAAACTACCATTGAAAGCGGCATTTAAATCATCATATTCAATAACAAAGGCATTGTCAGACATCAGGATGTCGTGTCTTACAACATCAAGATTTCTAATCTCCAAATAGCCGCGATTATCAATTGGAAAGGCACCCGGTTGATTTCTAGTTTCCAAATCAATTCATTCGTATAATCTGTCACCGTAAATCATGTTTAGATTTAAAACATTTGTATCCCATTGGCTCGGTGGTAGAATGGTAGCTCGAATTAAATTTGCCACAACCATTGCAAAACATTGGTGTCCAGCATGTCCGGATTGAAAGATTTCTCCATTCAAAATCATTAATTCGCATGTAGGCACTGCGAGTTGGAGCATAAGTATCTTGGTCATCAGGTTCGTCTGGTATTACATCCTTGTAGAGTGGGTTATTTTCAATAAGCCAATCAAGTGCCTTGTAGACACGATCCGGTGAAATGTTATAATCTCTGGATATATTCAATTTATCCAAAGTTTCAGTCACAACAACAATTCCTACATCTGTGCTTGATCGAGGAAGCATTTCAGGCAACTTTTCGCTGACTTCAAAGATATCGAGAGCAAATAGTGTTGCATGTCCTTTGAAACCGTATTGACCAAATCTGCCTGGAAATTTAATTACTTTGACATACGGAATAATGCGCTGAAGCATACGTCGTTCTGGTTCAGTTAATGCCGCAATTTTATCGGGAATGGCACCCGGAAGCAAGTTATTCCAATATGCCTTGGATGGAGTATGACTCTTTGAGCTCTTCAAATGCGTATTGCATCGATGGCAAACAAGCAAATTATGTTTAGCGGCAAGTTCCGGTGGCAAGTATGGCTTTGGCGAAATCAAACGATATTTCACTGCCTGATTAGGGTAGCATTTTTTCTGGCAGATATTACAGCACTTGTTGCAAAAAGTGTTTATTGTTGAGTGAAAATCTGCCATATCAGTTACTCGTTGAGCATAGGCCTCACGTTGAAATCGTAGTCTTGCTTCATGTTCCTGACTTGTCTCTCTAGCTCTTAATTGAAAGTGTCTCAATCGATCAGATTCCAGTCGAGAGATATGCGCTTCGGTAGTCTCAATCGCTCTTGATTGAGCATGACGAAGTGCGTCACTAGCAAGGCGAAAGTTATATTCATTAGCTGCCTCGATCGCTCTTGATGCAGCTTGTCGTGCTCTTTGAGTTTCGAGGCGAGAGATATGCTCAGAGGCTGTTTAATTTGCTCTTGCTTGAGTATGGCGTTGCACGTCATTGGCAAGGCGATAGGAATGTGCGCCCACGTTTGGCTAATCTTGCAGACTTGTCTGCTTCTGATTCCTGTTGAAGCTTCTCTTGTCGTTTTTGCTTCTCCTTATCTAGGCGTCGCTTGCGTTGGGTGGCTGTCTCCTTGACCATCGTAGAAATTACGTAGTAGACACTAATCTATTAATATGAGTTTGTATTTGTTCTAGTCCAAATAAATATTGTACATAGAACTACTGAGATTTGTTTTTTATTAAAACCATCAACATAGTCAACTACTATATTGGCTATACGTTTCAAGTCTCTAGCTCATCGGGCAGTTTACAATCGTAAATTCTCAGAATTTTCTGTACTGAGAGGCAAGGAAAAATTATTTTCTTCTTTTTAGTGTTACCGGCAATGGTGCTGATGTATTTTCTAGTACTCGGTTATTTTGTATTCATGTATTCGGATGTTTGAATATTTTATGATAATGTATTCGGTTTCTTGAAGGATAACAAACTTAGAACCCAACTTTTGTTCGGCAACCTATCGAACCTGTCGCCAAATAATTAATATAACTTGGAGGCGCCAAGTTATTGATCGAATTGTTTTCTTCTGAATTTTTATCAGGTGTTCATTGAAATTCTGTATGCATAAAAAATCAGCATACTATATGACGTCGGTTTATTGTAACGATCTCGATAAACGTAATTTACAGCATCACCTGGAGCCGAAATATATCGCAAACTATTGAATATTGCATTGTCATCCAGTTCTGAGCTATGTTTAAAGTTTCAAGTCTCTAGCTCATCGAGAAGTTAGTTTAAAATCGATTGCAACATTTGTACCGAACAGACAAACAGACAGACAAGAAAGCGAGTTAATAAAAACGTTATAATAAAGAAAGTGAAGCTTACGAACCCGTGTCTATCTTATTAAAACCATGAAAGAAAGTAACATGTAACAACAATGTTCCTTTAAAAATTAATTTCTTATTTTACAAAATATTTATTTGTTTAACATGGCGTCAAATTGACGCGTACCGTAGAGATAGGTATATAAGAAATTTCCGTAAACCTAGTGTTAAAACCGCTTATCAAAACTTTACGGATAAATTTTAAAAATATTTTTCCATAAAATCTAACCGCAGATAGAAATCCGAACAATTTGATAAATACAAAATTGACGTACATATTATGAAATTAAATAAAATAAAATGTGAGTCGCAATTTTTGTGATAATTTATTGGTGCAGCAAGTTAATAGACGATTCAGCATCAAGCATGATCTTAATCTCTTAAAACGGGAAGAAGTATATTAGTAAAATAAAGCAATTTGCGAGATAAAAATCGCGATTCAATGCATGTGCATAACCGAATCAGAATATAAATTTGCCACAAAAATGTTTGTTTTTTTGGGTTTTGGATCAGTTTGAATTCATTTGCATCATGCACTTGAAGTTTATAATATCAATTTTGACCATATTAATTGTGCAGAATGTGTTTACAGCACATTTTTCAATAAAGTATGATCGGTTTTATTGCAATTCATCGGGTGAAATTACGATCAATACGTGTACGTTAAAACCTCGGAATCGTACAGTGCGGACTATTGAATTAAATCTAAATTTTACTTCAACCTCCAATTTTAAAGTAAGTTGCTACACACTTTCTCATTTTACTGTAATAGAATCTAATATATTTTATTTGTATATTTTGTGTATGTATGTAGGTAGATTTTGAATTATTTTATCGATTTGGCCACACTTTTAAGAGTTTTGGAATAAAAGGTACTGAGGATATTTGTGCACATTTGGATGGAAGAAAATTATCTCACGTTTTAAATACAGTGCTGCCGGTAGTCAGACGATTAAATTCGTCATATTTTCCAACAAAATGTCCGATCAATCATATAATTTTGGAAAATTTTGCGGCAAATGTAGATATAATGAATTTTCCAGCTATCATGCCTGAAGGCATTTATAAAATGGATACTACTCTATATAGCGATAAATTTACTTTTAATATGACAGCAGGCTGTGAGATTCGAGCAACTAATCGGTTACATGTATTTCCAATGGGGTAAAATCTAATATTATTTGTGTATTAAATAAAAATTAAATATATAAATTTAAATCGTTTGGATAGATAATATTTTTAGTTTTTTAATATCGAGAGAAGTTAGCAGACGTCCCCGCGATCTGGACGCAATAACCGATGAAGTTATGGAACGCATTATCCATTTGCTTTTCAAATTATTTTTACAACAAATTGGACTTCCATGGTATTACATTATCGAAATATTTAAAGCGATAAATCTAGCCAGTGGAAATTCAAAAGCTTTTTTCGATTATTATATGCATTCCATAAATCTATATATATAAAAAGAAGTGTACATTTTGATTGTCACTCCATAACTCGAGAACGGCTCATGTTCAATCACAGATTTCACTAGGATATCTGGCTTTCACCCAGAAGGCCCGGGTTCGATTCCCGGCATGGGAACCATTTCCTACATTGGCAAGTTCTTTAGCTGCATAAATATTGTGATTTATCGCTTGTCCAAATTTACGACTTGGATAATAAAGTGAAAATTAACATTGGTCCTTCGAGCCAAGCAACAAACGGATACCAGTTGAATCAAGAAAGTGCGAGAATATTCAAAACATTCTCGAAAATTAAAGTTAGTCACATCAACGCCGCATAAAAACAATAGGCAATGGAGCAAGATTACATAACACAGAGTATTCGTTTTGATTTGTTACAGTAACTCAAAACAAATTACAACAAAGATGGCGAGAGCAGAAAAACAGAAGATTACCTGCAGAAAAAACTTGACACCCTGAACACCATCTGGGAAGAGGTCACCCGTACCGATAGAGAGATGAGAGATACATACTATGAGGAAAATCTATCTCATAATTACTGGGTGGAAAGTCATTTGAGACATTCTACAATACCTTCAAACAACATTTAAATGAGAAATTAAAAGCAGTAACGGGAAGGCCGGCAAATGATGATAATTATCTATGCATCAAACCATCAACCAATATGCCGACGACATCAGATAGTCTACCAAGCCTTTCCACCACACCAGCCAACATCAACATGACAAGCAACTCTAATGCCAACGAGACTACAAAAAACAACGATGTACAAAATTCGACGATGCAAGACAGCGAGCACATACGCAAATATAAAGAGCAAGAGGTCAAAATGCGTTTGTGCTATAGATTAATGGCAGACGCTGCACAATTGTTAGAAGCTGATGGTTGCAAAGATCAAATTAAACACAAGCTAACTCAGCTCGATGCCAGGATAGCAAAAATCGAGCAGCTTCTGTGTCAACTATTAGTGGACGCTACTACTGATGAAGAAGATACGATGCCGTACTTCACCGAGGATTACTACTCAACATTAATCAACAAATTCGAGATACTAAGATCCAGAATCACCAACGTGCTGAACAAACAAAAACCAATGGAACATGAAGTCAAATTAAGGCCGATTGAAATTCCACATTTTCATGGGGACCCCTTAAAATGGGCGTCCCTTTATGACCTATTTAGAAGGATTATTCATGAAAACGACGGCATCAGTGACACCATAAAAATGCACCAACTAAAAACTACGGTACTTGGGAGCGCGGGCAGACTAATAAGCCACCTTGAAACCACTGGGGATAATTACAGAGACGCGTGGCAGCTGTTGGTAAACCGATACCAAAATAAAAGGCAAATGGCGTCGAACCATGTGAACGCGATGCTGAATTTTCCAACAATACACTCGGAATCAGCAACATCAATTAAATCATTACATGATTTATTAACCGAGAGCTTACATGCCATTAAAAACTTAGGCATAATTACATTGTCTTGGAATTACATTATAATTCCAATAATAAATAAAAAGTTGGACATTGAAACTTCAAAAATATTCGAGATGTCAATAGCGGATCCTAGAGAAATGCCAACACTAGAAGAATTTCTCAATTTCCTAGTACGGAGATTCCAAGCCTTAGAGAAGCAACAAAATCAAAACCAGTAAGTTGCAGTTTTGGAGCATCCGCTCCACAGACAGCAAGGGTCAACAAAAGAAGCTGTGTATTGTGTAAACAAGAGCATGAATTATCAGACTGTAGCAATTTCCAACAACGGTCTACCTTAGAACGTTCCAAATTCATCGCTCAAGAGTGGCTTTGCAACATGTGTTTAAAGGAGAACCACCAACCCTGTGCACATTCTATACGATGTTTAGTTTGTATGGGACGTCACAACACTTTATTACACTCCTATAACCCACCACAACGGTGTCACCTTCCGTGGTCAGTCACCTTTCGTGTACAACCGCGATTTTCATCGAACTTCTCCATGGAAATGGAGGCAGTAGAATTACCGTATATAACACGACCACTGCCTGACCAACATTTTGACAGTAGAAGATGGCGTCACTTAAACACCTTGATGTGGGCCGATCCGAATTATAATCAACCAAACAAAATCGACATCTTATTAGGTGCCGATTATTATTCAAACATTGTGATGAACCAGGTGGTCAAAGGAAAACAAGGAGAACCAATTGCCCAACAAACAGAATTAGGATGGATTATATTTGGTAATACCCCCAACAACAATAAACCTTCCAAGATCACGTCATTGGTTACCTTAACAGACATCGACCAACAATTAAAGAAATTCTGGGAAGTAGAAGAGATGCAACCCAAGAAGCTGATGACAGAGGAAGAAACTCTATGTGAAAACCATTATCATCAGAATTATTGTCGAGATACAAACGGTCGTTACACGGTACGAATTCCTTTTATCCAAAATGTACCATCTCTTGGATCATCCAAACAAAGGGCCGTAGCAAGATTCATTCAATTGGAACGACGGTTTTCAGTGGCAAAGGAATTTTTCAAGCAGTATCAGGAGTGTATAGAAGGGTACTATAATAAAGGACATATGATTGAGAGTAAGGAATATAACGACAATGAATATTATATTCCTCATCACGCGGTGCTCAAATCAACCAGTACCACAACAAAATTAAGGGTTGTATTTGACGCATCAGCTAAGACAAGCAACGATATCAATTTGAATCAAATACAACTCGTCGGGCCCAAGTTACAAGAGGACCTGATGTCAATTCTACTACGTTGGAGAAAATACAAAGTAGCATACACAGCGGACATAGAGCAAATGTATCGACAAATAAGAATACATCCGGAGGATCAAAAATATCAGAAAATATTATGGAGAACATCATCCGACAAAATGATAAAGTCGTACCAGTTGACAACCGTGACATTTGGAATGGCTTCGGCACCATATTTGGCCATCAAGACACTACAACAGCTAGCGGCCGATGAGGAGAAAAACTACCCAATAGCGGCAAGGATAATTAAGAAAGATTTCTACGTAGATGATTTATTATCAGGAAGTCACAATATAGAGGAAGCTCAGACAGCACAAACCGAACTGATAAAATTACTACAATCTGGAGGATTTAACCTGAGAAAATGGACCTCCAACTGTTTCCAACTCTTAGAAGGTGTAAATCCGGACTCGAGAGCCTTCGAGCCTATCATATTTCACAACAACGACGAATCAGAGTCAATAAAAACATTGGGTTTAATTTGGAATCCAGGCACCGATACGTTTGATTTTAAGGTGAATATCAACGTCAAAATTGGAGAAATGACCAAACGGAAAATGTTATCTGAGTCGTCAAAATTATTTGATCCACTAGGCTGGCTATCTCCAACTACGATAAAAGCCAAGGTGTTAATGCAAACGCTATGGAGCTCTGGCGTGACTTGAGACCAAAAACTGCCTACAAACATCGAAAACACATGTCAGCAATATTACAAATCCCTCCCAAGGTTGGACGAGATAAAAATTCCGAGGTGGATTAAATTCGATCAATCTCTACAAGGAGAATTGCATGGATTTTGTGATGCTTCCGAAGTGGCTTATGCAGCAGTGGTATACTTCTATGACAGGACATCAAATAAAGCAACTTTATTAACATCAAAAACACAATAGCAACCAAGCTAACATTGCCAAAGCTAGAGTTATGCGGAGCAAGTTTGCTTGCAAATTTAATGAATAGGGTGCAGCAAGATATGCAGTTTGGTGATACAACAACATACTTTTGGACGGATTCAATGATCGTATTAGGGTGGGTGAAAAATAAGCCCCACAAATTTAAAACATTCGTGGCAAATAAAATATCGGAAATCCAGAACTTAAGTTCTCCGTCTCAGTGGTTTTATGTCAAATCAACCAACAACCCAGCGGATTGTGCATCCAGAGGTATCGAAGCAACAGAATTAATAACACATAATTTATGGTGGAACGGGCCTGAGGTTATCTTTGAGAAAGCAATCCAGCTGATGCCAATGATAATAGAGGAAATACCAGACCAATTGGAACTTAAACAACGAGTATTGAGTACAGCTACGGTAACATCAGACAACGTTATCGATCCATTATACCTAAAATACTCCAACTTCAATACTATCTGGTAATAACTAACCAAGAAGCTCCTACGGCGGAAGAAATACGAAAATCCACGCAACTGTTGATCAAAATATCGCAAAGACAACATTTCAAAACTGAAATTCACGACCTTAGAGACCTTAGACCTTAGACCTTCAAGATATATTACGAGTCGGCGGTCGAGTTGAAAATACAACAAGTTGGAGCTATGATGAAAAACATCCAGTTATCATTCCAAGGAATCATCCAATAGCTAAACTACTAATTCAAGAAGCCCATGAACAAACATTGCATGGAGGAACACAATTGACATTAGCTCATCTTCGAACAAAATACTGGATCATACACGGTCGAAATCTAACACGAAATTTAATATCCAAATGTATGAAGTGTCATCGGTTTAATGCTAATTCCGGAACACAGTTAATGGGAAATTTACCAGAAGTACGTGTCACACCCGGAAGACCATTCTTGAGAACCGGAGTCGATTATGCAGGACCTCTACTTATTCGTACAACAAAGGGAAGAGGTCATAAAGCACACAAGGGTTATTTATCAATCTTTGTTTGCATGACAACTAAGGCCATACATATTGAGCCAGTCAGTGATTTAACCACTGAATCATTCATCGCAGCTTACAAACGATTCACTGCACGAAGAGGATTGTGCAGTGATTTATATAGCGATAACGGATCTAATTTTGTCGGGGCAAAAAACCAGCTTGAACGAGAAATGGCTACATTACTTAGTAAGTCATCTAAAGAAATCACTCAACTATTGATAAACGATGGGACAACATGGCATTTCATACCACCAGCTTCACCACATTTTGGTGGACTTTGGGAGGCTGCTGTAAAGTCAGTAAAAAAACACCTAATTAAGGTCATAGGAGAAGCAACACTTACATTTGAAGAACTATCAACGGTCACTTCACAAGTAGAGGCTTGTCTTAATTCCAAGACCACTTTCATCTATGACAACCGATCCCACAGACATAACTTTTTTAACTCCTGGACACTTCTTAATTGGTGCACCATTGCTATCAGTTCCACATGATGCTATGGCAGATACAAATATTCATGGGATATTACGATGGAAACTGGTAGAAAAAATCAAACAAGATTTTTGGAAAAGATGGCATTCAGAGTACTTAAATAGATTACAACATAGAAGAAAATGGTCACATGAACAACCAAACCTAAAAATAGGTGACCTAGTGCTTATCAAAGAGGGCAACACTCCACCTTTAAAATGGCTGACTGGACGTGTGATGGAAGTACATCCAGGTTTAGATCAAAAGATTCGAGTAGTATCACTTCGAAGCCCAGGAGGGGTTCTCATGAAAAGGCCAATCCATAAACTATCTCGTCTGCCCATAGAACCCGAGAGTAAGAATGACACAACACCAACACAGATGCCAGATAACCAAGTAATGCAACCAACGCTTCCACCACGTGTTCAACCTGACCGAGAAGTTAAAAAACGAAGAGTACACCACATCAGGTTGACTAAGAAAATAGTTGATCTTGAGGGAACCGTCGCTCAGCAAAAGATCAATGAAGCAGCATTGCCAGAATCAATACATGCACCAAGTTTCGGACATCATACCCATCGTTATGTGGGAAAAAACGACCACCAGCTTTAAGGGACACTATCTCGCAACAACAAATTCCACGGCCGAGGTCTCTAACTCTGTCGGCCCCGCAGGATGTTCAAACACATTTCACTAATCATGGCACATTACAAATACAACAACAAGCGATGCAATAATTGTCAACTAAGTGACTTTAAGTAAAATTATTATTTACGGATATAGAATCCAATTTCTGAATTATACTAATTGTTTCCCACATAATTTTTGCGTTGTTGGCAAATTATTTTTGTATATAAACACATTTTGAGTAATAAACACAGTTAAAATAAAGCATTAAAACATTTTGATTCATTCTCAGCTAAAGTTCCCCTACATTGGCAAGTTCTTTAGCTGCAAAAATATTGTGATTTATCGCTTGTCCAAATTTACGACTTGGATAATAAAGTGAAAATTAACAGCTCAACCGATTGCCATAACATTTTTAGGAAAGGTGCAGGGAGGAGTGATGATGGTTAGTTGATTTTGAAATCCAAAATCGGTCCAGCCATTCTCGAGTGATGATTTTTTCCTGAAATGAACTCGCTCTGTGTAAAACAACAACAAATACACGTAAAATCGAAAAATTGCAAATATCTCGAAAACAGTGCGTCTGAGCGAAAAAATAAGGTCACTTTCTCCCCCACATCCCATGCACACACCTTGTGATCGATTGGGTATGGTCCTAGCCCCCCCCCCCTCTTGAAAAAATTTTAATTCAACATTTGAAAAAAAAAAAAGTTTAAATTTCGGTCCGACCAAACAGATGAACCTGTCAAAATGCACATATTTGCCAATCACTTTCTTTCACTCTTGGATTCTAATACAGCCGGTCATACATTCGCTGTTTTCCAATTGGAATTTTATTACAAGTGATTTTTTTAGAGTTTCATAAATATTTGGTAAGTATTAACAAAATAAAAAGTGATTTTAAGTGTGTTCAGTGCAAAATATTTTCCAAATAAACAAAACAAATTTGTAACAAACAACGCATAACAGCACTCACACAACAACAATACTTTTTTGAATTATTCTTAATTAAACAATCCTTAATTCATATTGAATTAATTTCATTGATTTAGAAAAAAATGCTACCAACAAGACGATCAACTATATATAGGTCGATGTACGCGTAATTCTACCTATAGATTAAATCAAAGGAGAGCGCAAAGTATAGAGGAACACTCACAACAAAATCAAGTACAACATCATAGATCGGCAGATCCAAATCCATTAAATCCAGCATCGAGACGAACGATACGACTTTCACGTCGTGCTGTGCAAGAGATGGAATATGCTGCTTTCGCTTACAATAGCGAAAATGATTATAGTGAACATGCCAATATTGGTGGAATGACGGTGAGATGTCCACATTTTGATGCAGCCAAATTTCAAGGTGAAACGCCTGGCATGTGTTGTGCTAATGGCAAAGTGAGACTGCCAGCATTTGAATCTCCGCCCGATCCACTTCATTCATTTTTTTTTTTTTGGAACGTCGCAAACGTCTAAGCATTTTTTGTCTCACATTCAAGAATACAATGCGGCATTTCAAATGACTTCTTTTGATGCGACCAAAATTGTAAGAGACAATTTCATGCCGACGTTTGAGGTGATTACTTCATGCGGAATATCATATGAAAAATGCGATTCTGACCCAGCATCTAATTACATTTTACAAATATTACAGATTCAAGGTCAGATTTATCATCGAACTGGTTCCTTATTGACATATCCTGATGCTGATCATCAATTTGCAATTGCTGCGCGTGCAAGGTGACAAATTGTTTCTGAACTTCAAACATTCTTACATCAGCACAATGAATTAATTCGATTGTTTAAAACCGCTCTCGATCGTATGCCATCTGATGATCACAGAATCGGTATCAGGGCTGACAAAACGCCTTTTGGAGAGCATGCGAGACGATTTAATGCACCAACAATTGATGAAGTGGCCATTGTAATTGTTGGAGACCAGTTTCAATCTCGCGATATTGTGCTACATCGAAGAAATGAAGAATTACGGCGTGTTTCAGAGCTTCACCGCAGCTATGATGCATTACAATATCCATTATTGCACTGGAAAGGTGACGACGACTATCATATCAATATACGAATGATACATCCACGAACCGGTAAAATATATATGAATTCACCATGCATGATCGATGGAAAATGTACAAAACGGTATCCAAGAGCATTAACTTCGGATACAATTACAGGTGACGACGGATACCCGTTGTACCGACGTCACCGGAGGATAATAGCCATACAACAACAATTAAAATACGCAATCAAGACATTGAAGTTGACAATCGTTGGATTGTGCCTTATTCTCCACTATCGTCAAAAGTATTTCAGGCTCACATAAATATTGAGTACTGTAATTCTGTGAAGTCGATTAAATACATTTGCAAATATGTAAATAAAGGCAGTTATATGGCTGTTTTTGGAGTAGCTGGTGACAATAGCAATGATGAAATCGCACTAATGAAGCTCTTTGGCGAATTTATTCATTTCCAATTCATGAGCGATATCCTGCTGTTGTTCATTTGGATGTTCATCTTGAAAATGGCCAGCGTGTGTATTTTACCGATGCAAATGTACAGCAAAGAGCAGCACAGCCACCAGCAACAACATTAACTGCATTCTTTCAATTGTGTGAAAGCGTTGAATTTGCTAGAACGTTGCTGTATTCAGATGTAACGCATTATTTCACTTGGACTGCAAAGAAATGGCAACGACGTAAACAAGGAACACCTGTTGATGGCCATCCGGGTGTTTGTTTTGCAGTTACCATGGAAAGATTATACACAGTTCATCCAAACAATGCAGAATGTTATTATTTGAGGTTGTTGTGGTGCGGTTGTGTAAATGGTCATTTATGTGTGACATATCGTGAAGCATGTGAGCAATTAGGTTTACTTGAAAATGATGCGCATTGGGATTTAACGCTTCATAATGCATCGATTGCTTCTTCTCCACATCAAATACGTATGTTATATCTTATATGACATAATCATATCAACATGTTTTCCATCAAATCCACTTGAATTGTGGAATAAATATACAAAGATTTTATGGCAGAAGACTATTTGATTGGAATGCGTCATCACACAAGAAACGCTGATTTGCTGATTTCATTGGAAATGTATAATGAGGCATTGATAACGATTGAAGATATGTGCCTAACGATTGCAAATAAAGCATTAGGGCAATTAGGTTTGTCACCACCCAATCGTCAAATGCATGATTGATTTGATCGAGAATTGCAACGTGAACAACAGTATGATCCCAATGAATTGCAAACATTTGTGAATTTGAATGTTTTGGATTTTTTGGATGCGCCTGGTGGTACGGGAAAAACATTTGTGATATCACTGATTTTGGCAGCCATTCGATCGCAACCAAAAATTGCATTGGCACTTGCTTCGTCAGGAATCGCTGCTACTCTATTGGATGGTGGACGAATAGCGCACTCTGCATTAAAATTGCCGTTGAATGTGCAGGTTTGCTTATATTTATTGATTGATCACTTTAAAATTTAATCGATATTATTGTAAAATATAATTATTTTCAAATTAACAGGTGATTGAACATCCCACGTGCAATATTTCAAACAAGCAGCAACTATTCTTTTGGATGAATGTACAATGACGCATAAAAAATCGCTGGAAGCATTATTACACCGTACAATGCAAGATCTACGTCAGAATCAAGAAATTTTTGGCAGTGCATTGATATTATTGTCAGGCGATTTTCGTCAAATATTGCCTGTGGTTCCACGATCAACACCGGCGGATGAGATCAATGCATGCATAAAGTCTTCTCTTCTGTGGCGATATGTGCAAAAATTGACATTGAACATAAATATGCGCGTTCAATTGCACAACGACCAATCTGCAGATCGGTTCTCGGAGCAATTGTTAGATATTGGAAATGGCAAAGTTCGAGTCGATAATACAAATGGATTGATTACATTGCCGAACAATTTTTGTACCATTCTCCAATTAACAGAAGAGTTGATTGAAAGTGTGTTCCCAAATATTGTTCAAAATTACAGGAATCACAATTGATTGAGAGAACGCGCAATACTGGCACCAAAAAATGTACACGCCAATGCAATCAATTATCAGATTCAAGTAAAATTACCAGGTGCAGTGACATCATATAAATCTGTTGAATTATTCAATTGAATTTTTGAATTCATTGGAACCACCTGGTATGCCACCGCATTGTTTGAATTTAAAGGTTGGCTCATCAATTATTTTACTGCGGAATTTAAATGTACCAAAACTGTGCAATGGCCCAAGATTAGCAGTAAAAAATTTGATGCCGAATTTAATTGAAGCCACAATATTGATCGGAACAGCGAAAGGTGAAATTGTGCTCATACCACGTATTCCACTGCCGTGCTTTTCACATGAACAGCCATACGTGGCCTGCTCAAGAGTTGGAACTCCAAATTGTTTGTTTGTGCTCGCTTCAAATGGGCAAACGAAAAATATTGCATATCCAAATGTTTTGGATTGACATTAATAATTTTGAAATACAATGCATTCATTTCATAAAAAAAAAAAATCTAGAATATTTCATTTCTTTTTTTGGTTAGTTGCAACGAAGTGCGGGTTCGCTATATAATATAATTTTTATCAATTATGATAACATTTTACTAATTTAATTACCAAATTTTAAATCAAACAAATTTTCAAATAAAGAACGTTACAATAAATTTATTCGGATTTCATTTCACATAAAACATTTATTACATTTTTTAATAATATTCTTCCATCAGGTATCACTGTGCGGCATATAATACGAATCATCTACATTTATCTTTCCATTGTCATCATTTAACAGCAGTTTGCATTCCAATAGCTCATTAACAATATTGCCAAATCAATTTCCCGTTATAATGTTTACACTCTAATACAATGTACTTATTTTGTACAGATATACGAAAAATGAATTTTCAATAACTAAATGCTGTTACATCTATTTAAATCGAGAGACAATACAAAAGAAAAGGTTTACTTAGGGCCAGCAAGGCGGACCGGGCTCAGCTAGTTTCCCATATTTTGACATCAAACAATACATATTGGAACTTTTTCAATTCAGGTAAGTAAATTGCGAATCAAAATAATGAGCATTTCTAATTAATTGAAGTGAAAGCCGTGGAGCTTTAATTTTAAAAATTTGTAAAATCATTGAGTAATTAGCACTTGCAAAATGGTTTTTTGGAACCGTTGAGCTTTTAGCTTAAAAGTCTCCTCTTCAAGAACCATATATTCCAAAAATTAACAGCAGACTGTGTCAGCTGGAATTACGGTCCAAACGATTTAAATAAAACCAAAAAGCTTAAGACTAAAATGTAAGGAAGGTTGGAAAGTGTAAAAGCTTAGTTCAGTTACAGCTTAACTCTCAGCTCACTGTAGATCTATTGTCCAAAAAAACCTAAACAGGATATTTTTAATAAATTCTTGATTAAGTTATTTTGCATAAAAAGCGATGATAAAGCTTCTAAGCTGCAATAAGCGGAGGTTTTTCTCAAAATAAAGTTGTTGTTTACGATGAATTGGTTATTCTTTACGTTATTATACTTTGAGTTGGAGAACCGAACAAATAATAAAATACAAAAAATATGAACTTTTCGAACTTCTTTGTAATTATGATAAAATATAATTATATTTTTAATCGCATAGAGTAATGGCACAATTAAAAGCTTTCAAAGTTGTTACATTCTGACAGTAAACACTGTGCTTTTTACGAAACTTTTACCAATAAAAAATGTTTATGCTCGAAGTGGAAAAGCGTTAAAGTTTCAATAGAAAAGCATTTCTCAAATTAAGTTTTTTTCGCCAATGACAAACGAATGGATAGTCTGTCTGAAGACATCGAATGGATCGATGAAGACAATTGTTGCGATATAAATGTAACGTCAACTACTTTACCAGTTTGTGAAATGACAGAACATATGAACTTGCCTTGGGAACCGAAAGAGAATTCAATTCGAACATTAATAAAATTAAATAGTCCGATTTCATTCAAATTCAGTATACCAGCAATCATTCCTATTTAAAATTTTTAAAAAGATCCAATCAAAATTTTATAATCACATGTGAGTCGCAATTTTTGTAAAAGTTTATTGGTGCAGCAAGTTAATTAATAGACGATTCAACATCAAGCGTGATCTTTATCTCTTAAAACGGGAAGAAGTTAATTTAGTTTAGGTCTATTAGTAAAATAAAGCAATTTGCGAGATAAAAATCACGATGCACATCGCGCATATGCATAACCGAATCAGAATATAAATTTGCCACAAAAAATATTTTTTATTGTTTGTGTTTTGGATCAGTTTGAATTCATTTGCATCATGCACTTGAAGTTTAGGTCGGTCGTTGACGCTCGAAGAAGAAGGACGTGTTTTTGTCGTCTTCTTCGAGAAAATTTTAATTTAATTAATTTTTAGTTTATTTTATTTTCTAATGTAGTGTAAAGTGTTTAAATATATAATTTATATATAATTTATTTTAATTTAAGTTATTTAAGTAAAAGTGTGTGCATAAAAATAGTGAAAATTTAAATATGGATAGAATGCAATCCATCGGGATGCATTCAACAGGCATTGTTTATATTTTTATTTTTATTTTTATTTTCATATTTATAGCGAAACAAGTCAAATTTTGGCTTTCTCGCTTAATAATGCATGTCTTAAATTTGTGTAGTTGGTGCATAAAATTCGAATGGTCAAATACATTATCTCGTATTTAAATTTAATTAAAATCGAATAAATAAATTTTACGCATTAAATTTCTGTTTCTGTACATGAATATACAAGTTTTCGGTTTCTCTCTTTCCTCTTACGAGATTATGTATGTGTTGTATTTTTTGTTTTATGTGGAAACGACACAAACACATATATTCTTTATTTATATACATAAAAAGAATATAATTTCTATTATATAATTTCTATCAAGCCAACATTGGTTCTATAGTGTTCGATTGTTGATACATATTTGCTTCTGAATTGTATTCACAGTCGTGTATGTGTAGTGTACTAGGTTATTTTCGGAAATATATACAGTAATATATAATATAGTGAAGCCTATTATATATGTATATAATATAGAGAAGGCATGTACCAAAACACACTATGTACACATCGATACTTTCCCTGCTGCGCACGTGAAGGATTATATGAAAACGTTTGTTTTCTCTATGTGCGTTGGTGGTTTTAGTTTTGTACTGTAATACGATTTTATTATTTTTACTTGGCGTTGTTGTATTCTTTGTGTTTATAGTGCTCTTTATTTTTATATACAGTGAACTACACAACGCAAAATTTTCATGTATTCAATTCAAATAAGATTCTTATACTACGTATAATCGAGTAATTTTGAGTTGAATTGGAAATTTAATTAGAATTAAAAGTTTCTTGTGTTCGATTCTAATGGGATTTGTTTACTTTGTATTATCGAGTAAATTTGAGTTGAACCAGAAACTATCGTATGTAATACAGTGAGGTCTCGTTATAGTGAATACTGATTTAAGGAAATTGTAATTTCGCAAGGAAATTTTATTCGCCAAAGTGATAAGTGTTTATGTGAAAATATATGGTTAATAAGGAAATAAAATAATAAAACTTTGCATATGTAAATACACAACTAAATTAAATTATTAAATAATTAAATACATTTCTCCGGTTCCTTTGGCTGCGCTGTTTCGAGATTTCACTGTTCATATAAAAAAAAAAAAAAAATTTTATTTTTTTTTTTTTTTTTTTTTTTTTTTTTTTTTTTTTTTTTTTTTTCTATTTTTATTTTTTTGTTTATTTAAGCATGATTATTTTTAATACGGGGTAGTTAATTTTACTGAACTGCACGGAATTCCTAAACTGAATTCATACTTTAGAAACTAATTAGTTCTTATAACTTTAATTTTGGGTACTGGTGATATTAATTGTAATTCATTCCAGAAAAGTCATCACAGATGAAACTTCTATACTTTAAGTGGCAGGTTCACGAAAATGGTTCATTTATAATAGTAGTTTTGAGTTAAACTGTAGTTTTTTGGATCGGATTGGTGAAATTGGGATTCCGGGAAGGACTGGCACCCTATCGATTTTGTTTATCAGTTATTTTTGTTAATATGTGAATAGTATCTAAAGGAGTTCCTTTTTAGTTCACTGATTAATAAGTTAATTTTCAGAATATAACTCAGTTCCAGAATTAATCATTATTAGAGGGATTAAAATTAATCCTTTCTAATAAAGAAGCTAATTTCAAGTATAGATTATAGTTTCAGAATTAGTAATTATTAGGGATTAAATTAATCCCGAGTTTCAGAATTAAATTCCAGCTTAAATCAACCTTCCAGGATCAACAAGGAGTGAAGAAGCTGAAATTAAAAATTGTGTTAATTTTGTAAGCTGATGAAATTAATTAATTGTTAAAATTTGTAGGGGTGCCAACTAGAGGAGTTTTTAAATTATTTATTGAATTATTTAAGTGGCCTAGGCTAGGATTGATGCGGATGTAACTTTAAGTATACTTAAATTAATAAAATCTTAGGTGTTTAGAGGGGTTTATTTTAAGTATACTGATGAATAATTTAATTTGTTTCAGAATTTAAGATTGCTCCAGAATTAATCATTCTTAAAGGGATTCAATTTAATCCTAATTTTCAGTAACAAAGGTATAGCCGGACTCAACGCTCCAGGAACAACAAGCAGTTAACAATCATGTAGTTTAGAAATTGTGTTGTCTTGTGTTGTCTTATTTACTAACTATCAACCGCCATGGTGTCTGGAACCGGGTTGAGTCTCTGTTACTAACATACCTTTCCTTTCCCTCGATTTTGTTATTCGTAAGAGGGTGTACGGTGGACCCGGCGTATCCGGGAAACTTGCCTTAGGCTTGGTCGTACACACTAAATCAATCAATCAATCAATCAATCAATTTGCATCATGCACTTGAAGTTTATAATATCAATTTTGACCATATTAATTGTGCAGAATGTGTTTACCGCACATTTTTCAATAAAGTATGATCGGTTTTATTGCAATTCATCGGGTGAAATTACGATCAATACATGTACGTTAAAACCTCGGAATCGTACAGTGCGGACTATTGAATTAAATCTAAATTTTACTTCAACCTCCAATTTTAAAGTAAGTTGCTACACATTTTCTCATTTTACTGTAATAGAATCTAATATATTTTATTTGTATATTTTGTGTATGTATGTAGGTAGATTTTGAATTATTTTATCGATTTGGCCACACTTTTAAGAGTTTTGGAATAAAAGGTACTGAGGATATTTGTGCACATTTGGATGGAAGAAAATTATCTCTAGTTTTAAATACAGTGCTGCCGGTAGTCAGACGATTAAATTCGTCATATTTTCCAACAAAATGTCCGATAGATCATATAATTATTACAAATTTTGCGGCAAATGTAGATATAATGAATATGCCACCTATAATTCCTGAAGGCATTTATAAAATGGATTCTACTCTATATAGCGATAAATTTACTTTTAATATGGCAGCAGGCGGTGAGGTTCGAGCAACTAATCCGGTACATGTATTTAAAATGGGATAAAATGTAATATTATTTGTATATTAAACAAAAATTAAATATATAAATTTAAATCGTTTAGATAGGTAATATTTTTAGTATTCGTAACGTTAAACCGTTCCAATTGAGAGATAAGTTACTGAAATATTTCTGGTTGTAATACAAATATATACATACACAAAACAATAATGATAATTATTAATTTCGGGGAAATATTGGTTGTAATGGTATCGTGGGGAAAAAAAACCAAAGGAAAGATATCGGAATCTGGGCGCGGACGAATTAAATGAAAATTTGGAATAAAAACGAAGATGGTCAGTTGGTGGCTAGATCGTGTCGAGTTTAAGATCGTAAATTAATAATAAAAACCAATAATTATAAGTAAACAGTAAAATGTGAGAGAAAGCATAAAAAGTATGCAAAGTTAAATAAGTGAAAGAAACAAATAATCATTTGTCAGTGAATACGGTTTGTGTAATTATATTTTCCGGTAAACGCAGTATTCCGTTAAATGCGATCGCGTGATTTTTGTTCCATCTACATAAAACGTGTTGTGTTGGACTACCTAAATAGGAAACTATTTTTTAGGAGATGTACTTTGAATCGTACATGAATGAGTTATACATAGTTATATTTAAGAAAAACAAAATAAACTAAAAATTATTATTAAGTATAAAATATTCCGAATATAATAATGAGATTCACGTATAAAAAGTTAGCCCAAACTTTCATCCCATAAAAATCGAAATTATACATCAGGCAACACTAGCGCTACTATCATGACATATTCAAAAAAATTTAAATTTACATTTTTTTATAATTAAAAACACTCCTAATAATTACCAACAAAAGCGTTGAGGTTTTTGAAAGAAATTAACATTCGAAATGAATTTATTTTAAAAAGATTTACATTGAAAATTCCAAAGCAACACGTCAAATCTAGACAACATACAATTAAAAACGAAAATGTTAGTAATACAGAAGAAAGACCGTATACTTCAGTTTTAAATTTGGAAGAAACTTGGAGAAAATGAAATAGAACTTTAAAAAAATCTACGACAAATTTTGATCGGGCGATCTTACTTTCTTTAAGCTCAATGACAGATCAAGAACGAAAAAGTTCTCTAATTAAATCATTAACCATCAATAGAAAGTTTAACGAAGAACCGAGTGGAACGGAGAAATTTAATACTAAAAAATTAAAGATTCAAAGTTCATATCTATCTTATTTAAGAAATGGTTCGATTACAGGGGAGAATTACTTCAACACCTGTGCTTTCGATTCATTGACCACCTGCATTCTGAATTTGAAAACATTAAACCATTTCCCACATGAAAATGACTTTCTTAATTTAATAAACAAATTAAAAGAAGATAATATACCCAGGGCAGAGCAATTCCGATTCTCAATTTTAGCACAAATATTTGGCATTGAAAAGGATTGTACTAGTAATATTATAAAAGTGTCAACATTTGTGCTTAAACTATTAAATTATTATAGTGCCCAATCAGTTTTGAAATGTTTAATTTGCGACGAAACCGTAATAGATTTATTAAATTATATTCCCATAAACTTTTTCAAATTGGATAGATTAGGGCTAAGAAATTTTGTTAACTGTTTGGAGGATACTAACTTGTCGATTTGCCCAATTTACTGACATACCTTTAGAAATTAAACTTTTTACTGAAACGTTTAAAATTAATTCGTTCGTGAATTATATGCCAATCAGTTCTACTATCGTTGTTCCACATTACGTATCTTATTGCCGTCGGGAATGTCAATGGAAGATATACGATGACATGAAAGAACTTTTGTCTCAAGCAAAGCTTGCTACGTCTCATAGAGTCCTTCCTCATTTATTTATATACGAGAAAGTAGAAAGCAGTTAAAATTTTTTTTTTTTATAAGAAGTACACGGGAACAAATAAACAGGTCCTCAGCTACGAAAACGGACTTTTAATTCAAGAAAATGTACTTTTTCTTGATTTAAAAGCTAATTTTCTTACTTCTTTCGAGTTTTTCTTCATTTCAAGGAACACAATTCTTACATGAAGAAAAACGTTTCGGAGAGTACATGGAAAGGTGTCCCCATGCGAAATTCGTCGATTTGTTAATTTTTTAAAAAAATTTGCAAGAGCCTTACAGCTCGTATCAAAAATGCAATAAGTTATTTGAATTCCTAAATTTATATGCTCTTTTCAGCCTTTATATTCACTATATGAGTCAATCTATGAGATTCGTGCTATTTGGTTTAATAGCGTCGCTCAAACAAACAACGCTCATCAAATGACCTCTACACTTGATTAAAGATTATTTTTTTTGCAGAATACGGGAGATACATATTAAGAAAGCCTATTTCAACCCCTTTCTATTGTATGTATACATCCAGTATAAGAGAACATCTTTGAGATTTCTGAGATTCAGCTTTTAATCGCTTTATTATAAAATGTTTTTTTTTTAAGTTTTTTAAGAATAACTTTAGAATTTAAATTTAAATTAGTTTAATATATTTTCATTTGCTAAATTAAATGAAGAAAATTTAATTTCTATTAATTACATAAAAAACAAACATTGTAGGCAATATCATGATATAATGATATTGCAATATGTTTTTTCTGATAGACGGTTTCGTGTGTAGCTTCTTTGCGGATTAGACCTCTCTGGCGAGCTGAGATCTTGGATAGGCAATAGTCCTGATTGCAATCCTATCGAAAACCTTTAGAGGGCCTTCCCCGAAAAGTTTATGGAAATGAACAGCAATATAATTCAATTAAAGATTTGAAAAGTGCCATCCGTGAATGTTGGGCCACAATTGATCTGAAAGCCCTCAAAAATTTAACAAATTCAATGCCTTCTCGAATTTTCGAAGTTATTCAGAAAGGTCGGGGCCAGACCAAATATGAAATAAAATAATATATGAAAAATTGCTAATTTTGGTTTTTATTTTAGTACATTATCAGAAGTGCGTTTATACGAATGTCCACCTGAAATTTAGATTTTTCAATTTATTAAGGTAAAACATTAAAATTTTTACTAATGGTTTAACTTATCAACAGATTTAAGATGATAGACATAATTTAGACTATGTACTTGAAAAAAATCAAAACACTTTACTCTTAGAACTATATTAAAAAAACATAGTTCGGTTATACGAATGTCTACCACTGTATTCTTCTTTTTGTAATTTACGTTTAACAGAATTTTGCTTTATCTTCTTTATTTTTGAGATCAATCGTACGTAGAAGAAGTTAATTTCTTCGTTGAGGTTGTACCTTTGCGGGTTTTTTTTATTAAAACGTGGAACTGGAGGCAGCATATTCAAATTTGTCTTTATTTCAGTCGAAGTCTGCTCTGAGTTGGAGACTGAATCTGAGACAATAATATCAACAGTATCGACAGCAAGTGTTTCAATTTCTGTATTTGTCACTACTTGTGTAAGCTGTAGCGGATTAAGCTTGGTTGAGGCCCCGGGGCAGTAGAAAAAAACTAGGCCCTTTAAAAAAATATAGAGAGCCAGGAAAATTAAAATACATGTTACCCTGGGTGTTGATTCTCTAAAAAATGAGACAATGTGTAAACGTGAAAACTTGTAAAAACCAAAGCTTTTTTATGAGTTTGAAATTTTTCGAGAGGGCTAAAACATACCGAAAAATTTCAAACTTTTAAAAAAACCTTGCTTTTTACTAGTTTTCACGTTTATACGTTGGGTGGAGTGAATAAAAAAAGTAGGTACTTATAAGAGTTACCTTTTCCATAAAAGATGCTACTTTTAAGCAATAGCTTTCTCTTATTTCGAAGTGAATAATAACTCCCTTGTGCTTACAAGTACTCACCGGAAAAAAATTAAGTAATACCTTCAAGTCTTTACTTATTGTTAAGGCAGTACTTTTGATAATTTAATTCTAAATATTTATCTAAATATTTTGGTGCTTATTTTGTACCAAATCAATCAGTAAAGATTGTTTGTGTTTCATCCTCAGATATTTTTTGTTGACCTTGAATTCATAGCTGTTGTCATAGCATTCTTCTGTTATGTAGAACTGCGTAAAAAATAACAACCATTAAAGCCTTGACGGTAACAACACGCCAATATCTGGTAGGCTTCTTTATGGAGTTACAAACTTATTGCGCTGCGCGCTGCACTTTACTACGCTGCGCTTCGCCTCGCATGCAAATATAATTGCTCGTCAAACAAAGTATCACTTTTAATCCTAATGACACAATGTACTATTTTCTGTATACAGGACAAAAAATTTAAAACAAATCAGAGCTGCCTTGATTTTTGTACAAATACGGCGCTTCACGTGACAATCGCCGTATATAGAATAATAATAAGGAAGACGTTTTTTTACTCTTCCAGTGGATTTAATTTCATTTAGAGGAAAAGCTAGTAACACTATATTTACAACACCACAATCCGCGTGATAAATTTCTTCTTATAAGAACCTAAGATCCTTAAGTCGCGAAGCAAAGCTTTACTTACTGTACCCTCAGAGCGACAAACCTTGATACCCAGGATCTGGTTATCAAAAGTGACCTACTAGGCACAATATATCAATAAAGAACCTCTGATTCTAGCGTAAAAAATTAAAATTTTGAATTAATGAATATTTCTTCGCTAGCTAGTTATGAAATATTCCTCATTTCCTAACTATAGTTATGAAAAATATGCCGTTTCACAACCTACTACGATTTTGAAAAGTCGTATTTTTGTAAAAAAAAAATTGAAAAATAGTAGCAATTATATTTGCATGCGAGGCGAAGCGCGGCGAATCGCGTCGTAGCAGAGCAAGTGCAAAAATTGCAAGCCAAACAAAGCAAATTTTAATTCGAATAGCGCGTACTATTTTTTCTCCACCGAAGGAAATTCTTTGCGAACACTAATTATAAGTACAAATTACACGCATTTAAAATGTCTAGATTGAAATATTTGGTATACCCTAGCTAAGAAGGAGGCCTTGATTTTTTTTTTTTCGTTTGGGTATTGACGATTGTAAAAGTAGGCTGAACGCCTCTCATGGAAAAATTGTTTATTTAACAGAATCATCCATTTGAAGTTTGTATTGCATAAATAAACAATATAGGGAAAATTGCAAGAAGGAATTGCGGTTGTTTCAGCAATGAAATAAAATTTTAAACGTCAATGGATTGATAGTTTTAGTATAGAAAAATTCCGCTACGTAGAATCCGTGATGCTCCAATCGTAAATGTTGCCAAGGTATGATGTGTCAAATAGTTTTAATTTTGAAAACAGTATGAAAAAGAACATTCATGCCTTTAGGCCTGTTCCAATTCATATTCAAAATTACTTGAATTAACGTCATCTTAATCTTTATACATTTATATTAAATTATTAACAAATTTTTTCTTTTCTTCTACACACAACGTAAACACGAAAATTAAACACGCGCCCGGTGCACCCGCCGTTAAATCCGCCACTGTGTGTAAGTGTTGTCCTAGAGGTTGATGGAAGTGTGTCGGCTGTCAGACTTTCATTTTGTTTAGTTTCAATATTATCTTCTGGAGTTGGTTTGGACAATGAAATTTTATTATTTAAGGTTGTTTCATTGAAACAGAGAAGTCTTTAGTCGTACCGCTGGTACGATTTAGGAAGCGTAAGTGGGTACGATATAAGACACAGCGTGCATGGTAGTTCATAAAGCCCCAAAACTGTTTTGAAAAAATCTTTCACAAAACTGCTAAGGCAAACAAATCACTTATACTAAAAAACCAAAATGAATTTAACTAGTGTTTTCTTACCTTAGGATCTTACATACACCAGAAGAAAATTACACTCAAACGGCTATAAATGAACTATTTACCAGAAACATTCTAAATTTATTTAAACGTAGATGCGCTTACGTCTCTTGAAATCAATGAGCTACGACTTTCCCCTAATAAAGTTTATAAATCAAAATAACAACAATTATTAATTAATTCATCATTAATCCTGAGGGAATAATATACGTGAAACAATTTTTTCGATCGCTCGCAAGTTAGACGATTCCTTATTGGCGAATGCACGTGTGCCCGGCTAGAAAATAATATTTCTTCAATTTGTGATGATGATGCCGGAATTTTAATGTTGATGTCGTGAATTTTTCATGTTCCAAAAAACTATGGCTTTTTTATGTCTTTCTCATAGAGCATTTTGAAATATGTGCTTTGATATCTAAATTCATCCCAATCATCGAGACCCGCTCCGCTTAATTTTTTAAAGAAATATTGTGTATTTTTTCTAAATGATCCTTTGTAATTTTGCTAATATCCATATGAGGATGCAAATAAAATGCTGCCAAGGCATATAAATTCAAATTGATCAAACTTTCTGTCACCCGTTCAATGAACTGATCTTCAAAAATGAGTTTAACAACGTATTGTTTAACTTTTTTAATTTTAGACTCAGCTGCTATACGATCTTCATCTGCTCCAAGTTCTTGATTAGAGAGCGATAAGCATCTCTGTATGAGCACCATCGCGTTTCACAAGGTAGTTTAACTTTACTATCGCACCGTGCATGACTATTTGTTATTTTAAATCGGAGTGCTTATATTCTTTGAGTACAGTATGTACCTTCTATGTTATTGCTATATCCAATACGTTCTTTGCCATCAAGTTGGCGGTATGGCTATTGCAAGTACTATACAACAACACGTGTTTGGTAAGTTTTCCCATTTTGACCATAGTACCTACTTGCATTATCGGAAACAACCGTATAGACTTTAGCGTTGTATAGCTGCTTAGGAATGTTTACCAATTCAAGCAAAATGTCGCCTAATCTTCCTCCTGTTTCGCTTTCACCTGTTAGGTACCAAGCTTGTTAGAAGGCTTGCTCGTCAATGGCATGATGCAGCATAGATACTACCCGTTTTGTGTTGCTAGAACTGTTTTTCCAACCATTTATTAATAGCACTGGCTTTAGCACATGAAATGCATTTTATATACGTATTATCTAATAAAGTTGTTGATAGAGCTTTTCTTCCTGGAGGTTTAGTAGCGTAAGCTGGTCTTAACTATTTAATTAATGACTTAATATGTTTCGATTCCACCAATCTTAAGGGCAGGTTTCATCCGAATACTAATTTGGCTAATTTCTCATTTAACTAACTCCATCTCATCTTTTTCAGTCAATTTGTCAAATTATTTTGCAACTACTGAATTTGCTTTATTGCATTTTTTTAAAGTTCTGTTCTGAATTTATGAGGTAATGAAATTGTACCCAGTCCAATTATACCAACAATCTAAACAATTATTCTTAGCGTTTTTTTCGTATCCCTGAGAATTTATAGCATATAGTACTTCTTTTGCAAACCTAGAATGTTTTATTTTTGGTATCCTTGCTCTCTATGTTATCAATTCTGGCTATATGATTGATTTAGGAACTTCAAATATTTTGTAGATCGTAGAAGTCATTAAATATATACAAAGGAATAAACAACAAGAAAAATTTGATTGTCTACGAATTTTCTACATTGTCTACGTCAAAAACTATTGTCTACGCCATTGTCGACGCTTATATGTAGACAATCTTAAATTACGTGTAGATGCACAACACTGGTAATAGCACAATTAAAACCTTTCAAAGTTGTGACATTCTGATAATAAACACTGTGCTTTTTACGAAATTTTTACCAATAAAAAATGATTATACTTGAAGTGTAAGTACGTTGCTAATTGAAAAATAATTAAAGTTGGAGGGAGTTGTTGCAGTATTTTACTAATTAGGTACATATTGTACTTTTTTGTTTCTCGGTTTATTGTTTCTCGAAAAATTTGTTGTTACAATTTGAGCTGGAGAAACAAACAACAAATATTATAAAATTTGGAAAGCTCACGCATCTTATGGAGCTCCATATACTAAAACAGCTGTTTTGAAAATAAAAAAAAAAAATAAGTTTAAGAAATCTCAAAGCTCAACCGAAATTTTTGAAAAGAACTTGCTAACTATTTGCTTGATTACATTTTTTTGAAAAAAAAAAAGTGGTGGAAAAGCTTTAATGTTTCAATAGAAAAGCATTTCTCAAATTAAGTTTTTTTTCGCCAATGACCAACGAATGGATTGCGGGGCACGTGCGAACAACTCAATATTGTCTATAAATAGTCAAATGTGAGAATCTAAAGTGCTGCCTCCCCCAATGCGGAGCACTTTGTTTAGCATTATGCCGACGAAATTTGTGCCCCCACCACTACCACTCCTGCAGACAGATGAGGGATTGAAGTGTTCACGCAACGAAACCGCGGTGTTCGCTTCTCTATTTTTGCTAAATCCATTAAACCTAAAAAACGTGTTACCTAGAAATGCCTGCGCCGCGGCCTTGCTCTATGATTTCTTCTGTCCGATAGTTAAACATAAACGATCAAACATGCAAAACATGTCAGCAGTATTTTTCGTCACAAATAATGCTCAAAGAAAATTCTGTTGTTCACAACAAAATTGTGCCTCCTGCAAAAAAAAACAACGAGCGAGTTCACCCTCAACTCGCAAAAGATTTATGTGAAAACTTTTTTGTATAAATATCTATTGAATCATTTCAAGCCATTTCGATAAGGCTCAAAAACCCTTCCATAAAGGCGGATGTTGTTCTAAGTTACATTTTTGGTTCAAAAAGTCAGTAAATTATAATTCTATTTTGAATTTGGAGTACGAACCTTACTGACATTAACTGAGCATGAGCAAAGTACAGTTCTGTTAAGTTAATCACCTAAACCTGCCATATACGCTTTAAAATATACCATTATCATACACAGCAATCTTGTTCAAGATTCCATAGTAGTAAATGGTCACGGCAAACTCGGTAAAATCATTGCAATTGGAATGACAGTAGCGCGAAACGGGTCATAATCAAACTCACCAACAGCACGAGCTTGAGCAATACTAATATGAAAGCATACCGATTAAGCAATTTTAAAATTAGTATTTTATTATGTCTCAATGTATATGTGAAATTTTCACAGCTCGCTATTTTCATTTAATTTTTTTACACTACACAAGCATAATTTGTGGTCCTTTTGCTCGTATGTAAATTTCATTTTCAAAAACACCTGCTGCTGCGGCCATTATAGCAGATATTTTCACAACAAAATATGTAAATTAAAGTAGGCGGTTTTTTTAGATTTTTTTTGTATTCGGCTCACGATGTTTTTGAAATGCTGGATGATGTTGTATATTGCATGTGTATGCGTAGATTTTGAATTGATTTTACGTTTTATTTATTTTTTGCTCTTGTCGATATTCACACATACCAGCATAATTTTTTTGTTCGGCACTTTTGTTTCCGTAAAACCTGGGGCGCTATCATGAAATCCGGACGGTAAATATTAGCGGTAATAAACAATTCTATGGGAATTTTAGAATAAATTCAAAAAATGGTCAAAGTTACCCAAGTTATTTTGTATCAAATCGCAATTACATGAAGGTTTAACGGCAAATTTCTTATCGTCATGAAATATTTGTCGCAGACAAATTTGTCGATAAACTTTCATTTATTTGCAATTTCATACAAAATAACTTGGGTAACTTTGATCATTTTTTGAATTTATTCTAAAATTTCCATAGAATTGTTTATTACCGCTAAAATTTACCGTCCGGATTTCATGATAGCGCCCCAGATTTCTATACAATTTTTTACTTACTCCTGCCACTAAAGATGTGTTCACATCAAAAATTCGACCAATTAGAGTTGCGGCGAAATGACAACGGGAACTGATGGCTATCATTAAGAATAGTCTGTCTGAAGATAGTCCGATTTCATTCAAATTCAGTATACCAGCAATCATTCCTATTTAAAATTTTTAAAAAGATCCAATCAAAATTTTGTAATCACATGTGAGTCGCAATTTTTGTAAAAGTTTATTGGTGCAGCAACTTAATTAATAGACGATTCAACATCAAGCGTGATCTTTATCTCTTAAAACGGGAAGAAGTTAATTTAGTTTAGGTCTATTAGTAAAATAAAGCAATTTGCGAGATAAAAATCACGATGCACAGCGCGCATATGCATAACCGAATCAGAATATAAATTTGCCACAAAAATATTTTTTATTATTTGTGTTTTGGATCAGTTTGAATTCATTTGCATCATGCACTTGAAGTTTATAATATCAATTTTGACCATATTAATTGTGCAGAATGTATTTACCGCACATTTTTCAATAAAGTATGATCGGCTTTATTGCAATTCATCGGGTGAAATTACGATCAATGCATGTACGTTAAAACCTCGGAATCGTACATTGCGGACTATTGAATTAAATCTAAATTTTACTTCAACCTCCAATATTAAAGTAAGTTGCTACAAACTTTCTCACTTTACTGTAATAGAATCTAATATATTTTATTTGTATATTTTATGTATGTATGTAGGTAGATTTTGAATTATTTTATCGATTTGGCCACACTTTTAAGAGTTTTGGAATAAAAGGTACCGATGATGTTTGTGCACATTTGGATGGAAGAAAATTATCTCACGTTTTAAATTCAATGCTACCGGTAGTCAGACGATCAAATTCGTCATTTTTTCCAACAAAATGGCCCATGGATCATATAATTATTGCAAATTTTGCGGCAAATGTAGATATAATGAATTTTCCACCTATCATGCCTGAAGGCATTTATAAAATGGATACTACTCTATATATATATAGAGTAGTATCCATTTTATAAATGCCTTCAGGCATGATAGGTGGAAAATTCATTATATCTACATTCTACAATCATTATATCGCAATAGCGATAAATTTACTTTTAATATGACAGCAGGCGGTGAGGTTCGAGCAACTAATCGGTTACATGTATTTCCAATGGGGTAAAATCTAATATTATTTGTGTATTCAATAAAAATTAAATATATAAATTTAAATCGTTTGGATAGATAATATTTTTAGTATTTGGAACGTTAAACCGTTCCAATTGAGGGATAAGTCACTGAAATATTTCTGGTTGTAAATACAAATATATACATACACAAAACAATAATGATAATTATTAATTTCGGGGAAATATTGGTTGTATGGTATTGTGGGAAAAAAAAACCAAAGGAAAGATATCGGAATCTGGGCGCGGACGAATTAAATGAAAATTTGGAAAAAAACGAAGATGGTCAGTAGTTGGTGGCTAGATCGTGTCGAGTTAAGATCGTAAATTAATAATAAAAACCAATAATTATAAGTAAACAGTAAAATGTGAGAGAAAGCATAAAAAGTATGCAAAGTTAAATAAGTGAAAGAAACAAATAATCATTTGTCAGTGAATACGGTTTGTGTAATTATATTTTCCGGTAAACGCAGTATTCCGTTAAATGCGATCGCGTGATTTTTGTTCCATCTACATAAAACGTGTTGTGTACTAAAATTAAAATAGCACGGACTACCTAAATAGGAAACTATTTTTTAGGAGATGTACTTTGAATCGTACATGAATGTGTTTTAGTTATACATAGTTATATTTAAGAAAAACAAAATAAACTAAAAATTAATATTAAGTATAAAATATTCCGAATATAATAATGAGATTCACGTATAAAAAGTTAGCCCAAACTTTCATCCCATAAAAATCGAAATTATACATCAGGCAACACTAGCGCTACTATCATGACATATTCAAGAAAATTTAAATTTACATTTTTTTATAATTAAAAACACTCCTAATAATTACCAACAAAAGCGTTGAGGTTTTTGAAAGAAATTAACATTCGAAAAGAATTTATTTTAAAAAGATTTACATTGAAAATTCCAAAGCAACACGTCAAATCTAGACAACATACAATTAAAAACGAAAATGTTAGTAATACAGAAGAAAGACCGTATACTTCAGTTTTAAATTTGGAAGAAACTTGGAGAAAATGAAATAGAACTTTAAAAAAATCTACGACAAATTTTGATCGGGCGATCTTACTTTCTTTAAGCTCAATGACAGATCAAGAACGAAAAAGTTCTCTAATTAAATCATTAACCATCAATAGAAAGTTTAACGAAGTACCGAGTGGAACGGAGAAATTTAATACTAAAAAATTAAAGATTCAAAGTTCATATCTATCTTATTTAAGAAATGGTTCGATTACAGGGGAGAATTACTTCAACACCTGTGCTTTCGATTCATTGACCACCTGCATTCTGAATTTGAAAACATTAAACCATTTCCCACATGAAAATGACTTTCTTAATTTAATAAACAAATTAAAAGAAGATAATATACCCAGGGTAGAGCAATTCCGATTCTCAATTTTAGCACAAATATTTGGCATTGAAAAGGATTGTACTAGTAATATTATAAAAGTGTCAACATTTGTGCTTAAACTATTAAATTATTATAGTGCCCAATCAGTTTTGAAATGTTTAATTTGCGACGAAACCGTAATAGATTTATTAAATTATATTCCCATAAACTTTTTCAAATTGGATAGATTAGGGCTAAGAAATTTTGTTAACTGTTTGGAGGATACTAACTTGTCGATTTGCCCAATTTACTGACATACCTTTAGAAATTAAAATGTTTACTGAAACGTTTAAAATTAATTCGTTCGTAAATTATATGCCAATCAGTTCTACTATCGTTGTTCCACATTACGTATCTTATTGCCGTCGGGAATGTCAATGGAAGATATACGATGACATGAAAGAACTTTTGTCTCAAGCAAGGCTTGCGACGTCTCATAGAGTCCTTCCTCATTTATTTATATACGAGAAAGTAGAAAGCAGTTAAAATTTTTTTTTTTTATAAGAAGTACACGGGAACAAATAAACAGGTCCTCAGCTACGAAAACGGACTTTTAATTCAAGAAAATCTACTTTTTCTTGATTTAAAAGCTAATTTTCTTACTTCTTTCGAGTTTTTCTTCATTTCAAGGAACACAATTCTTACATGAAGAGAAACTTTTTAGGAAGTAATGAACTACAACAAATTCAACAAGCCAAAAGGGCTAAAGTATTTCTAACCAATAATCCAGACATATATGTGGTAAAGGCTGATAAGGGCAATGTTACGGTTCTTATGTCAAAAATAGCATACGTTGAAAAAATGGAATTGCTCTTGTCAGACGATAACACATATATAGAAATTAGGAAAGTTGGTATCGGGACGATACAGACGAATTCATATTTAATTATTTCTTCTTGGGAACGTTTAGGCAAAATAACTAAATCGATTGGTAAGGATCTACGTAGCTACAATGGTACAACTCCGAGAATGTACGGTCTTCCAAAAATACGTAAAGACGGTAATCCGTTGAGACCAAATGTGAGCTACGTGGGTTCACCTTTGTATAATTTATCTAAATTTTTGTCTGATATTTTGAATTGTTATGTTGGTCGTAATTTTTTGGCAATAAGAAATGCGGAGGATTTCAAACTAAAAATTCAAAATTTTGTTCTCCCACCAAATTATATTTTAGTTTCGCTTGACGTGGTTTCGTTGTTCACTAACGTGGATTCAAAATTGGTTCTAAATTTAGTTAAAAAATTATGGAATGATATAAAATTAAACAGTGGGACAAATTTGGATTTGAACAATTTCGTGGAGGCATTAAAATTCGTCCTGGATCATACTGAGTTTAGTTTTAATGGAAGATTTTTTAAACAAGTATTTGGTTCACCAATGGGTTCACTAGTCAGTCCCGCAATAGCAAATTTACTGATGGAGCATATTGAAACCGAAGTGTTGAAATTATCTTCTGTTAAACCAATACTCTTTTTCAGATATGTAGATGATATTATTGCGGCTATTCCAAATTCTGAAGTTACCACATTCCTTAGTGATTTCAATAATTTTACGCCGCGTATTAAATTTACGGTAGAAATGGTAAATGAAAATCGGTTGGCTTTTCTGGATGTGCTGGTTATACGGAATGATAATGGAAGTTTGAGTACAAATTGGTATCAAAAAATGTCTTGGTCAGGCCGCTACCTAAATTATAATTCATGGCTTCCATTATCATATAAGAATAATACAGTATTTTTCAGTAGCTGAAAAGATTTTAAAATTATCAGATGAATGTTTTCATTCGGACAATTTTTCAAAATTAACAAATGTGGTTTTAAAAAATGGTTATCCAAAGAATACGATACGCCGGAACATAAGGAAAGCTATTGACAAAAATAATCGCTTAGAGACTCCATCCAATTCACAGGATTTAGAGGTGGAAAATACTAGGAAGATCTTTATATCGATTCCATACATAAAAGTTCTTTTTGAAAAAATTAAATCAACTTGTCAAAATTTTGAGATGAAAGTGGTGGGTAGACCAGTAAAAAGTTTAGATAAGTTTTTGTTTACTAAGTTAAAAGACGAAATTCCTTTAGAACTACAATCAAATTTGGTGTATAAACTAAATTGCTCATGTGGAAAGGAATACGTTGGACAGACAAAACAGTACCTAAAGAAGCGTGTTTCATGTTGTTCATGACTCAATTTTCAACTTTCAAAATTCACATAGTGCAATAACAAACCATTTACGGGACAGTGGCCACGTATTATCTTTAGAGGATGCTACAATTTTGGAGAAAGAAAGTAATTTGGAAAAGCGTTTATTTTTGGAAAATATTTATATTAAATGCGGGGTCCAAATTTGTTAAATGTCCAGGAAATTTCCAAATTCTTGTTAAATTACTACGATAATGTTATTCTAAATTAATTTACACTTTTGACCAACGGGTTTTTTCAAATCAAGTAGTATGTACATTTGTAAGGACTTGTTATTTTGTTTGAAATTTGTATGTTTTTTTATTTGTAAAAAAATTGTCCTGAGGATGACTGAATAAAGCCGTTGAAACGTCGACAATAAATTAATAAAAAAAATAAGCTAAATACCAAATAAATTTGTTTTAATAATATGAAGAGAAACGTTTCGGAGAGTACATGGAAAGGTGTCCATGCGAAATTCGTCGATTTGTTAATTTTTTTAAAAATTTTGCAAGAGCCTTACAGCTCATATCAAAAATGCAATAAGTTATTCGAATTCCTAAATTTATATGCTCTTTTATATGCTCTCTATATGAGTCAATCTATGAGATTTGTGCTATTTGGTTTAATAGCGTCGCCTTATAGAGAGAATTTTTTTGTTGAAAAATCTCAGATATCTCAGTCGCTCACCGGCCATCAAATGACCTCTACACTTGATTAAAGATTACTTTTTTTGCAGAATACGGGAGATACATATTAAGAAAGCCTATTTCAACCCCTTTCTATTGTATGTATATATCCAGTATAAGAGAACATCTTTGAGATTTCTGAGATTCAGCTTTTAATCGCTTTATTATAAAATGTTTTTTTTTTAAGTTTTTTAAGAATAACTTTATAATTTAAATTTAAATTAGTTTTATATATTTTCATTTGCTAAATTAAATGAAGAAAATTTAATTTCTATTAATTACATAAAAAACAAACATTGTAGGCAATATCATGATATAATGATATTGCAATATATTTTTTCTGGGCTGATTTTTTCTATCTACTATCGTGATAGTTATTTTCTGGGCTGACACAATATACTATAAGTTTTTATATGATTAGTGATTTCCTGGGATGATAGAGATTTCCTGGGATGATAGTAATTTCCTCGGATGACAGTTTGTGTCGCGATAGTTATTGTGTTACCATTTCTTTTTTCTGGGATGAATCCTGGGCTAACTTTATATACATATGAGATTCAATTTTTGTGATAAGTGATAACACATAGACTTACAAAATTAAAACGGGAAAAAATGTGTTATTTGTGAATTATTATTAACGGAAAACTTTTATATCAGTAAATTTAAGAACAATAAAATATTTAAAACATAATAAATAATAAAATTTCATAAACCAAAAGTAATTCATTAAGAATTCCCGCAAGAATAATAATAACATTAATACACAGAAAATAATAATATCTTTAAAATCAATAAAAACGGTTAACACTAATGAAAGTTATAAAATTGCACAGTGGTTTCAAATAATATTATAAAAACAAAAACAAAACTGTTCACAATTGTACGAACATTATGTATAATCAAGGTTGCTTTGACATTAAACAAACCAAACTGCATGTGAATCAGAAAATTGGAAACTGCTACATTTTCTTATTAGTATACCAAGTATTCAAGTTGGTAGTAGATTAATACCCATTTTAAACTAATAAGAAAAGAAAACATAAAAGCAAATATGACGTCATTACATCACTCAACAACCATCATTAATATATGACATCCTCAAGCAGCTTGGCAGTTCAGTCAGATGAGTTTTTTTGTATTTTATTTTATATTTTTATTATCACCATGATTGTTCCGAAATATTTACATCTCAGCTTTGTTGTTATTTTTCATTGATCAATTAATTACCATTTATATTATTATTACTTATTAATTCAGGTGTAGGGTAAATTTAGTAGTTTTGGTACCAAGTTTTTTTTTCTCTATTTAGTTTTTGGGTAGAGATAAGTTAACCATTGTGAAAAAAAAAATAATTTTCTATTTGAATTTAATCATGGCAATAAAATCCATTTAGTTTCTTGTAATATAATTATCGGTATGTTCTGAATTGTGTTGAAGATTTGAGAATGAGGTGGTAAGTTTGCCCAAATGGTAAGTGATACGTGATTGTTTCCTTCTCTCTATTAAACTCATTCCCTCCTATGCGGTCTAAATAGGCTGGGCCATACTTCAAGATACCCCAACCCACCCCCTGAGCTTTAGCCGGCAAAATCTGACCGTCCTGAAGTCCCTCGCTTAGTATTTTTTTTCTGTGGACGTATTGTTTGCAGGTGTCGTATAAACGCCGATGCAAGCAATTCGTTACATGTTAAATATCGAGAGAAGTTAGCAGACGTCCCCGCGATCTGTGTACCGATGAAGTTATGGAACGTATTATCCACTTGCTTTTCAAATTATTTTTCCAACAAATTGGACTTCCATGGTATTACATTATCGAAATATTTAAAGCGATAAATCTAGCCAGTGGAAATTCAAAAGCTTTTTTCGATTATTATATGCATTCCATAAATATCTTTATAAAATGTTTGTACTACAAAATAGTAAATCAATTTTTTTTATAATGCAGCCATTGTTGGAATTTCTTATTTTAAAAGCTCCTAGTTGAACAGAGCTTTCAGTATAAAAAATCCGTAACTGCAACTTTTTTAAAAGTTGATAGATATTTTTTTTTTTTTAATTTTCATTGTTTAACTTGATGTTAAGCTTATTTCCCATATTTTGACATCAAACAATATATAGTTACGGTTACAGTTCCCATAGAAACTGCCACGCAAGCAAAAGATAAACAACTTGACTTGATTGATAAGACAATTAGCGCAGCAAATCCAATTCTGCAACATAAACTGTTTTAAGCGCATGGTTGATCAACGTGACCATAGAATCATGTTCATAGAGTCGAGGCAAATTTGATGAGTTAGTAATTTTAAGTTTAGAGTTAAAGAAATTAGTCCGATTTTAGATTTTAAAGAAAAAACTTGTAAAACCATTTTTAAGAAAATAAAAATAAAAAAAATAAATTAAAATAAATTTTTTTTAACAACTTTTAAAATACGAAATACGTAATTATATATTGGAACTTTTCCAATTCAGGTATCACATTAGGAATTTGTCACAACCAATCAAAAGGTCTATGGGACTCGGTGTGTCAAATTCGGGATCGGCTAATGACAATTCGCTTAAGTATTTGAATTGCTGATTTAGGAAGTAGGTTTGACGTTATGTTTGGTATTATATATGATGTGAAGTCGATGCTAAATTGGGTGTCGGTTCTCGATCTCACCACAAGTGAAGATACACCTCTTGAACTTCCGCCGTTCAGAGTGTTGATATTAAATCTCGCATTTTACCGTAAAATGTTTAATCTATTTGCGCAGTGCTCCTTGATGTATGATCTTGTCGAAGCGGAGGTCAGCAGAGCGCGAAATATTTGCCAATTCCCATATTTGTCGCATATTTCAAATTTTGCGGTTGGTAGTAATGCATCGGCATCTATGCCTTGGTGAGATGAATGTAGATTCTGAACGAGATGGTTAAACTTTTTGCTCATGGCAAACAATATTGTAGTGCCTGAATTCGTAGATGTTTTCGGCTCGGAACAAACACTTGAAGATATTTGATCAGAATGCACAAGTGAATGGTGCCTTTTCTTACATTGGTGGCATCCTCCTTTCGATCTACACTGAAATGCGATATGCCCTTCTGCCAAACAATTAAAACGTCTTGCACTTTTATTCAAATATAGCCTCCGATCTTCCAACTTCATTTGAATAAATTTGGAGTAGTCACACAAACGATGTTGTTGTTTGTTACACAGTGAACAGCCCGGTACTGCTTTCGCTTCAGCGTGGAAATTTTGTATAGGTGTACAAAAGGTTGGGTTGACGTTTATAAAAATCCTTCAGGCCATGTAATAATAGGTTTTATAATTGGAACTACATATCTTTAATAACAACAAAATATTCCAGATATAAAATTTCACTAAAATCCGTCAGTATGTAAAAATAAATTTGGCGAATATAATTTTTGATAAAAGATATCGACTAAAGAATTCTTCAGAGCCGGAATTTTTTAAATTTTATATTAGAAACTACTTAAAGAATTGACAGTTGCAAAATTTTATTAAAATACATCCACAAATTTACCAGCTAGTTCGGTCCTAGATTGGTTGTTCATGTAAGAAAATATTGGTGAACATTTTTTTGATTAATTTGTATCTTAATATCAGTAGAGGTGTTTCGCAATATTTCTTGAATTTGGCTCTAGGAAATCTAACCCCAAATGATATAACCCCAGAAATTCTTCAGAGCGTGAATATTTGGATTTTATATTAGGAACTACTTACAGAATCGGCTTATAAATGTAGATATAAAATTTATTAACAAATGTGTGTATTCCATTTGGCACTGGAAGTGTAGAAAAGGCCTGGATTGGTCATGTATTTAAAAAACAAGTTTCTCTTTAGCCAATTTCTTTTTTTTTTATTTATGGTTTGTATTTATGTAACAAAGTTTTAATATTACCAATGTGTTGGATGATGAACCAAGATGACGGCTTCTAAAAGAGATTTCACTACAAATCTATTTTCTAACGAGTGGATGGTCGTCACCACTAAACCAATTTTTTTTTGTTTATCAAATACATAATAAAATTAAAGACTTTGAAAATGTCTTGGTTTCTTTAAGTCGAAATTTTCGACTTTTTCAAATTTGTTCAGATTTCGTTCAAGTTTAGTTGTTTTTAGCCTGGTCATCCTCTATAGTGACAACTTACAGTGGTTACCCTTTTCTTGTAACTAATACCAACGCATAACCTGAACTTAAACTACAAAAGTCAATGAAGATATAATAAAAATGTATCGCAATAAAAATTTGCGATGGTTTATTGTGGCTGCTCGGTTTGAAACATTTCGGTATCTAACAAAAATAATTTCAAATGGGTTTCAGGCATAAAACGTGTGACAGTAAAACTACCTGCGAAATTGTTGAATTTCGGCCAAAAGCAGTACCGAAGTGCAGAAGTTGTTGAAACGGGTCATAACGGGAAGCCTCAATCGTCCCATTGAAAGCTTCCTAAAGACGTAATACCAGAAAAAGCTCGTCAAGTAGTGTAACATGAGTTCTTAGGTCGTTCGATTAATAAGGAGTACTTCCAGTGTGGATTTGTGACGATAAAACATCTGCTCACACTTCTCTGCTTGTCAGTAAATTTTTTTGGTAAAATCGACACCGTTATGATACTGAGCACACCAAAGCTGTGTAACCTTTTCGATAGCCAGCAATAAACTAAGCATCCAATACGGCTCAAAATGCTAAGAAACGTCAGGGAAAGTGTACCAACACAACCGGAAGGCAATTGTGGCAATTAAACTTAAACAACCAGCGAAATTGTAAAATATGACGATTTCTTAATCAAGCCATGTATTTTATCACCAAGTTATTTTTTTTTTGGGGCTTTCCGTGTTTGTCATAAATATTTGATAGTCATTTCAAAGGTGGTTATATGACCAAATTGCTTTCACGGATTCCCATTTCCCAGCATTTCAATACGAGCAAATTTATGTTTGCGGGAGTTAATTTTTTCATATGAAATTTGGATATTCATATTCACATATACAAATTCTTATTACAATTTCGTCCATTGGCTGAATGATCGGTGTGACATTTTGTCCATCGTTTGATTTTAATTCATTTTCAGGCGGATGAGATGGAGCATTATCCAACAATAATAGCGGTTTTATTGGCAGACCTTGGTTTATCGAAAGTGTTCGTACATAAATTGATAAAATGTTAATTTATTGGTCTAAAAGAATTTTTTTACTTAAATACTTTTAGACCAATAAATTAACATTTCCCTGTGGTACAATTAATTTATGGAACCTTTATCCTAAAAATCACATTAATTTATATCGATACAAATCATAAAAATACACATTTATATACTTAAAAGTTTTCATGATTTTAAAGCTTAAAGCTACATTCTACTGTATGCTTTTTAAACAAGTTGTATTCATGTAAAATTATAAATGTATTATACAAATGCCAATAATAAGCGAATTTTGCAAAAAAAAAAAACTTGCCTAATTATGGTGTAAGAGCGATTTAAACTAAAAGCTCCGGGGTTTTCGAAACAGTTTCTCAAAACTTTAATGATAAATTTTAAAAATATTTTTCCATAGAATCTAACAAGATAAAAATCCTAATAATTTGATAAATACAAAATTCGTCATAATAACAAAATTTATTGGCGCATCGAATTAATAGACGATTCAACATCAAGCATGACCTTTATCTTTTAAAACGGGAAGAAGTTAATTGAGTTTCAGTATATTAGTAAAATAAAGCAATTTGTTAGATAAAAATCGTGATTCAATGCCTGTGCATAACCGAATCAGAATATAAATTTGCCACAAAAATATTTTTTATTGTTTGTGTTTTGGATTCAACATCAAGCGTGATATTTATCTCATTAAACGGGAAGAAATTAATGTAGTTTAGTTTTGCCTCAAAAATATTTTTTTATTTGTGTTTTGGATCAGTTTGAATTCATCATGCACTTTAAGTTTATAATATCAATTTTGACCATATTAATTGTGCAGAATGTGTTCACCGCACATTTTTCAATAAAGTATGATCGATTTTCTTGCAGTTCATCGGGTAAAATTACGATCAATGCATGTAAGATAATACCTAGGAATCGTACATTGCGGACTATAGACTTAAATTTAAATTTTACTTCAACCTATAATTTTAAAGTAAGTCGCCGCACACATTTTCTCACTTTACTGTAGTGAAAACGAATATTTTTTATTTGTATATTTTGTGTATGTAGACAAAGTATGAACTGTTTTATCGATTTGGCCACACTTTTAAGAGTTTCGGAATAAAAGGTACTAATGATATATGTGCATATTTGGATGGAAGAGAATCATCTCCCGCTTTGAATGCAGTGCTGCCGGTAGTCAGACGATTAAATTCGTCATATTTTCCAACAAAATGTCTGATCAATCGTATAATTGTGCAAAATTTTTCGGCAAATGTAGGAATTTTCCACCTATCATGCCTGAAGGTATTTATCAATCAGTAGCTACTCTATACAGCGATAAATTTACTATTAATATTACATGTGGCGCTGAGGTTCGAGCAACTAATCGGTTACATGTATTTCCAATGGGGTAAAATGTAATATTATTTGTGTATTGAATAAAAATTAAATATATAAACTTAAATCGTTTAGGAAGATCTTCCTAACAACATAGATAATATTTTTAGTTGTTTAATATCGAGAGATGTTAGCAAACATCCGCTTCTTCTTCTTCTTCTTCCGCTGGCGCTACATCCCATGAAGGGATTTGGCCGCCACAAGAGAACACCAGATACGGTGACCGAGTGTGAATAGATCCGCTACCTTTCCCAATAATTTTTACTAAATAATAAACTGGACTTTCATCTAAATCTAACCAGTGGAAATTCAAAAGCAATAAACTCACACCCTACAGTTTTTAATTTCATTAAAGCTTTTTTCGATTATTATATGCATTCCATAATTACATTTATAAAAATTCTGATTAAATTAAATTCGAGCTTTTTTTAAAACAAAGTGTTCTCAAAATATATTAAATCAATTGTTTTCATAGTGCAGCCTATTGTTAAAATTTCTTTGCAAAAATATCGATAACTAAATATTATAACTTTTCTTTAAAAGCTCATAATTGAATGGAGCTAACATTTTAAAAAATTCAACAACTACGGCTTAGTCGATTTAAGTATTAACAGTTTGATCGTTCAGCATTTTTAAAAGTTAATTTTTTTTGTTGATGTTGAGCATATCCAGAACCATCTTGATGTGAATAGAGCCGGCATGTGAAAAATGAACTGAAAATAAGGGATATAGAAACACTAAAAATTCATTTATTTTCATAGTATTTATATGAAAAACCGTGATTTCGATTGACGATAAAATATGAATTAAAAGTTAAACCCAGTTAAATAATTTTTTAAGAAATCGCTAACAAACAACTCAATGTCTTACTCATTTAAAACACAGATTCTCAAATTTCCCTATTTTCCAGCAATAATCAAAAGAAAATAAGGGAAATTAAATTAAAAAACATTCTACAATAACAGCAATGTGTATTAAAAAGAGAAAATTTCGTTTAATGACGACATCATATGTCCACATCTAAAACCAATGGTAAGAAAAAAGACAACACGTCTCCGCTCAACAATCAAAATAAAATAAATCAGAAAGAGCCAAACAGAAAAAAAAATAAAATAAATACAATGAGTGCAAAGAAAAAAAAAATCAAAACAATCTAGCATGCTTTACCATAGAAACATATTCGAATTCAAATTTGAATGGATGGAATGAAAGAGATCATTGTTTATAAATTTAGAGTTATGTTTATGACGTATATTACAAAAACAACAACATTTTAAATTTCAAAAGTACTTTATTTTTCATGACGATTTTCACTAAGAAATAAACATTTTCAAGACTCGATTTTTCAATCAAATAACATTACATGTATCATGAACATTTTCATATAAAAACAAAACAAAAGCTCATATTTCTAATAAACTAAAACTGTAAATGAAAATAACCGTGTTCCCATATAAGTTCATAGTAAAGAAAAAATTGTATGTGCCTTATTTTAAGCTTAGTAAAAAATACAGTCGATACTGGAGGCTCTTATTTATACAGTAGGCTCTGGCATATCTAACTCAAACTTTAACATCAAACAATTTATCTTAATACTTTTCCAATTCGGGTAAAAAGCTTGGAGCTTTTAATTAAAACATAAACAATAAAATTATTAAATACAACCAATAAATATTGTTAGTTTTATTAAAGCTCTAGGCATTTAAAATATTTTAAGCTTTCGATGCAAAAAAAATCTAATTCAAATCCAAATCAATAGACCTGGAAGCAATTTTGTATGCGATTTGTGTCAGTTCGAACTATGTTAGGAAAGCTTTAATATATAAACCTAGCATTTCTTGTTGTTTTTTTAAAACCTTTTAAATAAAGATGAAAAAGCTTTTAAGTTTCAATGGAAACTATTTTCTAGTTTGTTTGGTTTCTAGTGTAAGTTTTTTTTTAAATTTGAGCTGGTAAATAATATTAAGTTTGAATAACTCCCAAAATTTGTAAAGGCCTTTTATTTTCTATATATAGTTTATCTTCCAATTTCCGATGATAAGCTTAAACGGGGAAAATAAATTTTATAAAGCTGATTTTGGGATATAGCCTAAATATATTTGCAATAAAGTAAAATAAATAAAAATATAAAATTCAAATGAATCTCTCAAAAACACATCTTTTTACCAAATTAATTCCAAAGATGATTGGCATGCAACTATTATTATTTAAAACTTGAATATAGCAGATAATCCATACTAATGGAATCACTGTGGGTTGTTTCAACTTCCTTTGCCATAAACAATCGAAAATATTTGTCTTTCCTTTATTGCTTGGAGGACCTTCCAAAACGTATTATTGCCCGAAAAGTTCCAATCAATTTTTTGTTTTCCGAATAGATGAAACCCAAATTTCTTTGTCGCATATCTCAGAGAGCACGGCATGCGATAAACTAATTTTCCAATTAATAACAAAATAATGGTAATTGTAACAATTACTAGAAACAGGGAGCTTTAAGTTTTAAAACCTAACAGTTCCAGTAGATAATATTATTGATTATTCAATCATTTCGCAAGTTAAGAAATGTTCCGGGGTTTAAAATGTCTGATTTCCAACCTAATGACTGTTAAAGGAGATAAAAAGCATTGCACACTCTAACTGAGCAAAAGCTTTCATAAAACATATAAACACATCGATTTATATCAATACAAATCGTAAAAATACACATTTATATACTTAGAAGTGTCCATGATTTTTAAGCTTAAAGCTTCATGTTGCTATACGCTTTTTAAATAAGTTTTATTACAAATGACAATAATAAGCAAAAAAAATCTTGGCAAATTATGGAGTAAGTGCGATTTAAACCAAAAGCTCCAGAGTTTCCGAAACAGTTTCTCGAAAGTTTGCTGACAAATTATAAAAATATTTTTCCATAGAATCTAACTAGATAGACCTCCGAACAATTTGATAAATACAAAATACGTCAAATAAAATTAAATAACAAAAAAAAACGATTCAACATCAAGCGTGACCTTTATCTCTTAAAACGGGATGAAGTTTATTTAGTTTAGGCATATTAGTAAAATAAAGCAATTTGCGAGATACAAATCGCGATTCAATGCATGCATGTGCATAACCGAATCAGAATATAAATTTGCCACAAAAATATTTTTTTTTTGTGTTTTGGATCAGTTTGAATTCATTTGCATCATGCACTTGAAGTTTATAATATCAATTTTGACCATATTAATAGTGCAGAATGTGTTCACCGCACATTTTTCAATAAAGTATGATCGATTTTCATGCAGTTCATCGGGTAAAGTTACGATCAATGCATGTAAGCTAATACCTAGAAATCGTACATTGCGGACTATAGACCTAAATCTAAATTTTACTTCAACCTCCAATTTAAAAGTAAGTCGCCACACATTTTCTCACTTTACTGTAGTAAAAACTGATATTTTTTATTTGTATATTTTGTGTATGTAGGCAAATTATGAACTGTTTTATCGATTGGCCACACTTTTAGGAGTTTTGGAATAAAAGGTACAGAGGATGTTTGTGCATATTTGGATGGAAGCAAATTATCTCCCGCTTTGAATGCAGTGCTGCCGGTAGTAAGACGATTAAATTCGTCATATTTTCCAACAAAATGTCCGATGAATCGTATAATTGTGCAAAATTTTTCGGCAAATGTAGATATAATGAATTTTCCACCTATCGTGCCTGAAGTCATTTATAAACTGGAAGCTACTCTATATAGCGATGAATTTAATATTAATATTACAAGTGGCGGTGAGATTCGAGCAACTAATCGGTTACATGTATTTCCAATAGGGTAAAATGTAATATTATTTGTGTATTCAATAAAAATTATATATATAAATTTAAATCGTTTGGATAGATAATATTTTTAGTTGTTTAATATCGAGAGAAGTTAGCAAACGTCACCGCGATCTGGACGCAATAACCGATGAAGTTATGGAACCTATTATCCACTAACTTTTCAAATTATTTTTCCAACAAATTGGACTTTCATCGTATTATATTATCGAAATATTGAAAGCGATAAATCTAGCCAGTGGAAATTCAAAAGCTTTTTTCGATTATTATATGCATTCCATTGATATCTTTATAAAATGTTTGATTAAATTGTCGAGCTTTCAGTTTAAAAGTGTACACATAAAATAATAAATCAATTTTTTTATAATGCATTAATTGTTGGAATTTCTTATCTTAATAAACTCCTAGTTGAACAGAGCTTTCAGTATAAAAGTTGATAGACATTTTTTTTAATTTTCATTGTTTAACTTGATTGAAGTGAAAGCCGCGAAGCTTTAATATTAAAAATTTATAAAATCATATTTTTTATTGTTTTGTTAATTGGGAGTAATTAGCACTTGCAAAATGGTTTTTGAAACCGTTGAGCTTTTAACTTAAAAATCTCCTCATCAAGAACCATTTATTCCAAAAATTAACAGCAGACTGTGTCAGCTGGAATTACGGTCCAAACGATTTAAATAAAACCAAAAAGCTTAAGACTAAAATGTAAGGAAGGTTGGAAAGTGTAAAAGCTTAGTTCAGTTACTGCTTAACTCTCAGCTCTCTGTAGATCTATTGTCCAATAAAACCTAAACAGGGTATTTTTAATGAATTATTGATTTGGTTATTTTGCATAAAAAGCGATGAAAAAGCTTCTAAGCTGTAATAAGCGGAGGTTTTTGTCAAACTAAAGTTGTTGTTTAGGATGAATTGGTTATTCTTTACGTTATTATAATTTGTTTTGGAGAACCGAACAAGAGTCTCTAATACTAGCATTCCTTTCTTATCCCTTTATTTTGTTATGTGTATGAAAAAGGAGTACGGTGGATCCGGCGTATCCAGGGAATCTTGCTAAGGTTTGGTCGTACACCTGTACCAATCAATAAATTAAATGTTTCAGAGGTATTAATGACCATGATGATGAATTAAATTAATTACTTATACTATAGAAATTTTAACAACTAAACCATGAGGATCAAAAAGCTTTAATAATATTTAGTTTATTTTTTTATAGTGGTAGGTATTTAGACATGATCTGGCAGATTGGCGGTAAAGTTAGCAATAATGTTGTAAACTGATAATTTAGTTAATTAATTGTTAAATTTTTTTTAGAGGTGTCACCTAGAGGACATTTCTAATTGTTTATTGAATTATTTAGGTGGCCCAGGACCGTTGCGGATGTAGTTTTAAGTATGCTTAGATTAATAGGAACAACGGTGTTCAGAGTATTTGAAGGGATTTATTTTAAGTATATTCACTGATAAATAATTTAATTTGATTCAGAATATAAGATAGTTCCAAAATTGATCATTGTTAAAGGGATTGAATTTAATCCTAATTTCAGAAGTAAAGTTTAACAAGCAGTTTTCTTTAACAAGCAGTTAAAAGCAGTTAGTAATTGTGTTGTCTTTTGCTGTCTTATTTATTATCTATCAACTACTTAGGTGTCTGGAACCGGGTTGATTTTTTGCTACTAATATACATACATTTCCTTTCCCACGGTTTCGTTATTCCGGGCGTATCCCGGGAAACTTGTCTTAGGCTTGGTCGTACACACTAAATCAATCAATAACTAGTTTTAAACAAAGATTGTCGGAGTTTATAAAATTGTAATTATGAGTTAATTACTTTCTAATTGTTGTTGGTGATGTGTTGGATCGGTTATCACATGTGATCTTAAATTTTTTTATACTAGTTTTCAACACGTATAGTTTTTGGTGTGCCTCGCGATAAACTTGGCGGTAAAGATCCTCCCACTTTTGAATGATTACTTTTCCGATTAAAACGTGTTGATCGCACATGAGAGGCGCGTAACATATATACTGTTAATATTTCGATAATGTGAGAAACCATGGAAGTCCAATTTATTATTAAAAATTATTTGGAAAGGTAGCGGATAATGATTTATTTAAACATTGCATCGTGAAGATGTCTGCTAACTTCTCTCGATATTAAACAAATAAAAATATTATCTATGATACCTTGTAAGGAAGACCTTCCTTAACGATTTAAATTTATATATTTAATTTTTATTCAATACAAAAATAACATTACATTTTACTCCATTGGAAATACATGTAACCGATTAATTGCTCGAACTTCACAGCCACATGTAATATTAATAGTAAATTTATCGCTATATAGAGTAGCTACTGATTGATAAATGCCTTCAGGCACGATAGGTGGCAAATTCATTATATCTACATTTGCCGCAAAATTTGTAATAATTATATGATCCATCGGGCATTTTGTTGCAACAAACGAATTTAATCGTCTTACTACCGGCATCATTACATTCAAAAGGGGAGATGATTTTCTTCCATCCAAATATGCACAAATATCCTCAGTACCTTTCAATCCAAAACTCTTAAAAGTGTGGCCAAATCGATAAAATATTTCAAAATCTACCTACATACATAAAATATATTAGATTACACAACAGTTATAAGTGAGAAAGTGCAAAGCGACTTACTTTAAGATTGGAGGTGGAAATAAAATTTACATTGAGGTCTATAGTCCGCAATGTACGATTCCGAGGTGTTAATTTACATACATTGATCGTGGCTTCACCCGATGAATTGCAAAAAATCCGATCATACTTTATTGAAAAATGTGCGGTGAACACATTCTGTACAATTAATATGGTGAAAATCGATATTATAAACTTCAAGTGCATGATGAAGTGCGAATGAATTCAAACTGATCCAAACCACAAATTAAACAAAAAAAAATTGTGGCAAATATATATATTCAGATTCGGTTATGCACATGCGTGATGTGCATCGCGATTTGTATCACGCAAATTACTTTATTTTACTAATGTACTGAAACTCAATTAAATCCTTCTCGTTTCAAAAGATAAAGGTCACGCTTGATGTTGAATCGTCTATTAACTTGCTGCACCAATAAATTTTTACAATAATTGCGAATCACATTGTGATCACAACATTTTTTTTTTTGTTATTTAACCTTTAAACGGCTGAATAGGTACAATTGTAATTTTTGCGTTTTAAATTTGCGAGAACTTTTTTTTTATGAAGCGCCGGGGGCCAGAACTCCGTGACATCTCTACGTTTTTGGAATAGATTATTTTAACATAATTTTCATAAAAAAAAATTCTCGTTTTCCCAGTGAAAATGGCTCAAGTTGTTTTTACAACATATTTCGGCTGGATAGGTACAATTGTACCTTCATGTAATTTATATGAAAATACTGCGAATAGAGATAAAATAAAAAGTGTTTTTCAATAATAATTTCATTTTTTATTTATTATTCATAAGGAAAAATGCATTGTTCTGTGGAAGGTGAGTTTTAGGCTGCTTGGTTGCAGTAAATACATGTAGTCTTATGGGGTATACTGTGTTCATCACATGTGGGTTTTGCACAATAAACGCATATTTTTCTCGTTTTTCGTTGTTTTTGGTTTAATTCTCGGCAGATATAGCAACTACCGCAAATAAGGCTGGATCCTCGGCTTCCATGAAGCTTTTGGCTGCTAGTTGGATTTTCTATAACTGTTAGGCGACGGTGAAGGACCATTTCAATCGCTGATTTTACGTAATGATTCTTCGTCATTTGTTGATTTTTGCTGCGCGATTCAACTGCAGGCAAGCATAGTTCATGTGCTAGATCCTTTAAAAATTTTTGTCGGTGATCATTCGCTCGAAATCTTGGACTATGTTCCCGTTGGATTAGGCATGCTGCTAATGCAGCCACATCGACCATGTTGTAAAAAATCGCTAAAGCCATCGTTTTGTTTTCCGTTTCACGGTGCATTCACTCAGCATCTTGTCCATCGTGTCAACTCCGCCTTTAGTTTTATTATAAAATTTAATATTTTCCGTTTTCCATTGTGGGTCTCGTGAATCTCACTTGTTCTATGCATCGATGACAGAAGAATCACTCATTTGTTCTTCTTTGGAACATATAAGCACACTGTTGCATCTTTGTTGAATGCAAAATTAGTCCAACCACATACTCTTTGTTTCGCAGGCTGGATATTAGCAGGTAATAATGTTTGTTTCTTCGAACCGTTCCTACTGATGTCATACTCCATGAGCTCAATGTTTTAGCCAACTGCACACTTGTAAAAAAGTTATCGGTGGTGATATTCCTTCCAGATCCTTTGTATAATGCAACCCAATCCAAAACAGTACGCTCACGAACAATTGTTTGACGAGGACAATCGGGTAGCTTTCCAGTGTAGAGCTGCCCTTGCAGAGGGTAAGCGTTAGCTGAGTCACAAGCCCAGAAAATGTTTATCCCATACTTAGCCGGTTTGGATGGAATGTACTGCGTAAATCTCATGTGTCCCCTGAAATGGAACAACTGCTCATCTATAGTTATAGATTCGAATGGGGTGTAACCTTTTTCGAGGTTTTTATTCATCATCGACCAAATATTTCTTTGTCAGTTTTAAGACGTTCACTTCTTGTATTTTGATTGTCGAATCTAATAAATCAAAGCAATAATTTAGAATTATCACGACGCATAGCTGCTCTATTGAGTGGTAAGGCATTTAATGCCCACATTTCGGTAATATTCTCCTTATTGTTTCTGTGAACACCAGCGACAATCAATATTCCCAAAAACGTGTATGTGTCTTGATCGTTAAATGGTATTAATTCTTTGGTTGATGGCCGCTTCGAAACGTCAGGGTACTTTTTTTTTAATTGATTGTTATATTCCTCCACCACTCGTTTTCCTTTCCTATTGGTTTCTCGCAAAATAATGTCACACAATTTGCTGAAATTTGCAGGGCCACCTTTTCGTCGTAGAATATTACGTGACAGTGTTTGTGCACAGGGTAACGGAGCGGTGTGCCATGTAGTTCAATCCTTTGCAACAATAATTTCATTTTCTTCCACAAATGATTGTTCAATTTCAAGACTTTCGTCAGAGTCAAAGGTTCGACCATTTTTATAACAAATTCCTGTTCATTATCCGATTCTTCGTTGTCTACAATTTGGAGTTCTGGAATATATGCATCTTCGTCTGATGCATTGTATGGTTCTTCTCCAACTTCAGAACTATCAGACTATTCTAATAAATTTCGCAGTAACAATAATTTTTATTTAATTTTTTACAAAACTATAAACAAAATATTTGTTATACCTTTGATTCTGTCTTCTTCGCGAAGACTCGCTATTTGATCCAGCATCACTATTGGTAATATAAAAATCCATGTATATTTTTCTTTTAGACTTTACAAAACAAAATTGCGCTTACTACTGATGAATATCCTAGTTGTAGTATTATTTTACTAATAACCGTTACAATATACAAAAATTTTTTTTTTTCTATACTTAATCATAAGCCGGAGTCAGAAATCTGATACACTCAGAAACAATCAAAACAATATTAGTATGAAGGATTAACTAATTGCACTGTCACTGTTTACAGCAGTACCGTTATGTTATTTTATATGCGCATTTACTTTTAATATAATAAATTTGTATGTAAACATAATAAAATATCATATTTTTATATTTTATGCAATTTTATGCAACATTAAAATACAAGTTATTATCATTTCCCATATAAATTATATGAAGGTACAATTGTACCTATTCAGCCGATATATGTTGTATTTTTCTTCAGCCGGATAAAGGTTAATTTGATTTGACGAATTTTGTATTTATCAAATAATTCGGATTTCTATCTGGTTAGATTCTATGGAAAAATATTTTTATAATTTGTCAGCAAAGTTTCGAGAAACTGTTTCGTAAACACAGGAGCTTTTAGATTAAAACGGCCTTCCACTATAATTTGGCAAATTTTTTTTTTTCAAAATTTGCCTATTATTGACATTTGTAAAATACATTTATAATTTTACATGAATAATACTTGTTTAAAAACCGTATAGTAACATGGAGCTTTAAGCTTAAAAATCATGGACATTTTTAAGTATATGCATGTTTATTTATTCAATTTGCTCAGTTAAAGTACTTAATGCATTTTATTGCGCTTACCAGTCATTAGGGTCATTTAGGTTCTAAAAAATCACAAATATGTTCCTAAAATATGTAACTAAAATTGCAAAATATGTGGTCAAATTATGAAAAGAAAACCCAAGCTATAGACTTTATCTTAAGAGAATTCCAATTCACTCATTTACAAAAACGTTGTTTTCGGCTGTAAATAGTTTCGAAGTGCTGGAGAAGTAGTCCAAAAATGGTTCCACATCCGTACACTTTAAAATTTGGACTGGTAAGCGATATGTGACGACGCCTACTTGCTTCGTCCCTGCTCACAAAATCACTCCGGTGCACAGCTCTGTTTGACGGGCAACTGAACGAAGAGAGAGAGGGGAATCGATAACTTTTTGTGTTATCGATCGGTGATAAGAAGATAATGACAGTCAAGTTTTGATCTCCATTGTGGACGTTTGGTTTTATTTTAAAGTCTCGACTCGAGATATTCGAATTTTTTTTTATTTAATTTTTTTTTGGTATGTGACGAAGAGTCATTTTGTGTAAGCCCATAGTTGGGATATTTTAAAGAAGTAAAAGTGGTGTGGCCAAAAGAATTAAAACAAAAAGTGCGATATAAACGATGAATAATACGTTATTTTGGAAGAAAATAAATAATGTAATGTGCAGTTGTAAATTCTTAATGATGGAGTGTTAGAGAGTTGTGTGGGATGATGCTGTGACTGGGATGATATTCGGAGCTCACTCCAATCTGGTGCTGTTGGAAAAAAAAACAATGTGTGTAGCCTCTACGCGCGACAGAAGTGAAACTTTTAAGCTGTAAATTTGTAATTACTACAATTTATCATTCAATGGTCTGGCTGGCATATACAGTAAAACATGTTACTTTTCCGCAGCAAGAATTGAAGAAATAGTCAATTGATCCTTATAGTGTTATAGGAGTATTATACAAAATCAGTGTAGATACATCCAAATTAGATAATTGCACGTTCTACATTATCTAGTTATTTTTCTCAATCTCTGTTACTCCATGATCTGGTAAAACAGGATTATCACAACTCGATACAAACTCTACTTATAGAGGCACGATAAACAAAAGCAATATTATTTACTAATACTGATATTAAAGCGACATTTTAGCTTGTGAACGCTTGAGAACGAAAAAATTATTTTTGGATGTAAAATAGGGTTTAATATTGATATTTGGTTAAACAAAGATTATAATTTTCATGGGTTTTCCAGAATTTCCATTTTTATGTACCGATCATATACATATGATGTTCCATGCAATATTTAAAGAAAAACTCATTTTAATTCAAATCTCGTTTTAATTCAAAAATTTCTTTGATTTACATAAAATAAAAAAATAAATAATAAATGCTTCTATAAAAAATAGAATAATTATCAAAATCACATACATAGTTATCACATGAAAATTAAAACAGGTAAGGCATATAATATATTATATAAAATAAATAAAAAGGTAACAAAATTCATTTGTGGAAATTTAAAAAGCAGTTTCGATCTTTGTTGAGGCACAAAGTAGCGCTGCATTTTAAACATCTAATAAAGCTTAATTTTCCACAGCCTGGAATTTTGCATGTAAGGCGAGATTTCATCCACTCTGGGAAATGATCGATTTTATCATTTCTAATTTCCTTCGGTGGAATATGGGTCGTATTTTAACATTTTACTAACAATTGACGGCCTTCCAACTGTTACTCGTTCCCCGACCATGCAAAGGGTTTCCGCTACTAATACTTTAAAGTCGGCCAATGTTAAAAGAGCTGCTTCGGGAGTGCCTTTTGATCTTTCAACTTTCCTAAATATAAAAAAAAAATATTAGCAAACCAAATTTATTTATGGTTTTATTGGCTTACCTATACAAAATCCAGCTATTGCTTACAGTTAAGTCAAGCAGATGAAAGAATACTCGCAGATACCATTTCTCTGATTTTAATTTTATTTTATATCTTCCTAAAAAGCTGTCCAATAAGTCAACCCCACCCATAAACTTATTATACTCCAAAACAATCGCTGGGCATGGTATAGAGACGAGACCATTTTTCCTATCATGCCGTTCGGCTTGTTGAAGTGGTTGTTCTCCAATGAAATTTGAAATAAGATTTACAATTTTCACGTCTTTCCAAGATACCACACAAAGGTTTGTATTGTCTGTTTTGGTACTAAGTTCTAGTGAAGCGCCACGAGGTTTCAATTTCCAGGTCTTTTCGTCAGGAAGTTTGTAACTGGATATCCTATTTTTTCTTAAAGTTCACAAACTCAAAATTCCATTTTTTCCTAACTCGATAACTAAAGGAATGCTGCTGTAGTAATTATCGAAGTAGCACTTGTAATTTTGCAGTTTGGAAATATTTCTGGTTAGTCGGATCACAACGTTTCCACTCGATCCAATATTCGTTTCGCTTATTAATCGGTTTGACAAATTATTTTCCTGTCTAGTAAAAAGCTCAAAATTATAGCAATATCCAGAAATTCCGGCTAAAATAAAAAATGTATAGCCCCATTTGTGTGGTTTTGGTGGCATGTACTGCTTGATGTAATGCCTAGCTTTAGTGGAGCACATTTGCTCGTCAACACAGACGTACTGTTCATATGGAACTTCTGCAAAATTTGTTTGCAGCATTTCTACAAGTGGCCTAATTTTATGAATTCGGTCGTGATTCGGATGCGTCCTAGGAACCATTTTATCGTTGTCATTGAAATGCAACGTTTGTTTAATTTTTTCAAATTTGTTAACGGACATTGTTTGTTGGATTAGCTGATTTCCGATGGGTTGACTCCAAAATTTCCTGGTATTTGAAATGAGGACTACCGACATTAGCAAACAAATACCAATAAACTTTTGAAGATCGATGGCTGTTATATTAAATGCATTATTAATATTTGTTTGAAATGCGTAGAGATTGGATTGAGTTACGATCATTTCCAGCAGCTCATTATTAAATAAAAACTTAAAATATTCATACGGCGTTTGTAATTTCGTAATATTCGAAGGTAAAGTATCGTCTCCTTTGAATTTGATTTGATCTTCGGTAATTTCAAAAGGAATGTTTCGCCAGCGTAAATTGGAAACAATCTCTTTCATTTTTTGTAATTCCTCAACGTCTTGCTGTTGTGTTCTAGTTTGTGGGCAACTCCCGGTATTTCCAACATCTAAATCATCAGCAAATATAACCTCCATATCTTCTATATTAAAATTCTGGTTTATGTCGATTTCAGTTGGGTCATTTTCTACTACCAAATTCTCATCAAGTATTAAATGTTGCACTGCTACTTCCTGAACGCAATCCTCATCAGCGATGCCATCACCAAATTCATCCTCACTGTCGTCCCAGCCATCGATAATTTTCATAATTTCTGCTTCGGAAAGAATACCTGGCCTCGGTCCCCTTAGCATGACTATAATAAAAATATTTGTTTATCTGCATGATGGATCATTTATGATACTATATCAAATATGATACAATTTTTTCATAATATGTCAATAATTATTATTGTATCCATGTATTTCATTTATGAAAATTGAATACAAAACATTTATAATCACTAAAACACAACTTACCTATCAGAAAAACTTTATTTAAACAAATTTGTGGAACAACAAAAAACACTCACACACGAATCGCGCGCGCAACTTGATAGACTAAACTTCATAAATGATTTTTTAAAGTGTGGTTGAACGCACACTGCTATAATGCATTTTTAGAACAAAACTTATGTTGCGGCAGTTAAAAAAAAACAAAAATTTTAGTACTTTTTGATATAGTATAGAGGTTATACCTATATTTTTTGGTTATACCATATAAAATGTACAATGCAGCAAAGGGTTAAAGCAAAGTTTGCTTAAGACAAACATTTTCTTCAAGAGAAATTCAGAATACTAAATAATTTACCTAAAGTAATGCAACCAGCGATTGATGCATAGGTGCAGTTTTCTCATGTCATTTGGAACTATTGCAGAGTATAATTTCCATGTCTCATTTTGTAGCTAGCATAAACCAATTGTTTCATTTATGAATTGCCCGAGAAAAAGAAATATGTACATTTTGTATTTAGTTTAAAAGTATTAAATTTAATCTTAATTTGCCAACTCTTATTGTATGATCCTTTAAATAAGGACTGTATCGAAAAAATCTATACAAATTTAAGTTTTATAAACTTCATTTCTCTATTTATTGTAAATTTACAATAAGTTATTTAAAATAATAACCGCCTACATCTAAATAGTACAAAAACAATAAGTTTCAGATATTTGTGTACAAGCAAATTATTTACAAACACAATTTTTATACTTGTTTTATATAATATACTTGAAAATTGCAATCAATACCTCAATATACTATAAATCTAGGAGGCATTGATTCGACTGTTATCGTACTTCGAGGATATTGTTTTTCTATTGCTTGCAAATTCATTTAATTTCGTTTCAATATTCTTTTGTTTTTTTCGAATCATACCCAGCCTAAAAAAATTTCACTTCAAAAATAAAAGAAATACTGTCGCTTTTTTCGTTTCATATCGCTTCTTCATTTTTTGCTTCTAATTTTTGTTTTGTTTCATCGATTTTAAAAATCATCCCGGTACTAAAGAAGTTTCACTTCAAAAAAACCGGATATAATGCTTTTAAAAATTTCTTTATTGTCGATTCATTAGTTTTTTTTCTTCGTACGCGGTTAGACAATCTCTCGTCATGCTTGGGAAATTTCCACGCCCTAACCATGAAGCCTAGCCAGCTAGAATACTGCGTCCCAAGCCTCTGACAAGAGATTTCTGTTAACGACATTCTAGTATGACCTGGAGTTTAAATGGTCGGTGCTATTTCTGACTAAATTTTGTAGCACCGCCAAACCCAAGCATACTAAGATGTCGTTACAGATACTTACTTTAAAAGAACACCGTGATGGTTGAAACTAAAAGATTAACGCTATTAAAGCCAGTTTTAAACTAAGAAACACTAAATTACGCTCATATTTTCGCTCAATCAAATTGTTATTCAAAGTCAATTTTTTATTTAAGTTGCCAAGTCGTGATAATAAATAATTTTGTTGTTTCATTGAAATCATGTTTCATATTGCAATTTTTACTAATTACAATTAAAATTTAGTTTGGAATATCAAATTTACACTTCTCGAACCATTTTAAAATGGAAGCTGAAACTGAACTGTAAATTTTGGATTTTAAATTTCACTCAAAATTATAACTCGAGAAGGAGGAATTTCAATTTTGTCCAATCGAGTTTGAAAGGTTAGCCTATTTTGTATTCAAAATATCATAAAATTTTTATCTAATTGCAACCAAAATTTTGGAATTTAAACTCAACTTTTTCTCAGAATTTTGCCTTCACCATAAACATAAAATTTTACTCAAATCTATTTTATAATTGTAACTTAATCTTTAATTTTTTTATTGACAGTCCAATTTGAAATACAAACTCGACTTTTAAACTAAATACTAAATTACCGTTATGTTTTACTCCAAGTCCAAATTACTATAAAAATTCAATTTCTACTCAACATTTTATTCAATTACTGCTTCAAATCCAAATGCTTTGATACAAATTACAAAAGTTGAATTTCAAATTTTTATATTCAAACACATTTAGACAAATCTATGGATCTAGGTTGAACTTTTTATTTCATTTGTAAATAAAATATCACAAAATTTCTAAGTTTAATTTTAATTAGAATTTTGTGTTAATTCTTTGGAATTCACTTAAACTCTTATTAAAATCAGTCCGGATTTCAAACTCATGTTCTAAGCTATATTCTCATGCCTTTGCTTAAGCTAAATTATGTAATTTAAACTCTTGTAAATTTATTGTCAAACAAAAAAAATCATTCAGATTTTTGCTCGATTCCTGACGTTTACTGTTGAACTAAAAAATTTGTTAAAATTGTGTTTAGAATTTAATCTCAGAAATAATCAATTTACAGATTTATGTTCAAAATTCTATTTATCATTTTGTTCAATTTTGAAAACAGCTTAGAACTAAGTTTCTGACTTAAAAATCTTAATTTTTTTCGAATCCATTTTGATTTTAAACTAAGTTACTAGTCTGAATACTACTCGCATATATTAAAATGCAAAATTACAGTTATCAATTAGTAGAATACCTGAATATATTAATTGATAAAACTTTAAAGTTCACTCAAGTTTTTATTTCGATTTCAATGAGCGTGATCAAAATTAAAATCAACATTCAAGTACAGTTTGGAATTAAATATTCAAATCCAGATGGAAATTGGAAATTTATTTTAATCTGGATACTCAATTTCCAAGGTGTTATTCGAATCCATTTTTTATTTTATTTTCCAGTTTAATTTCTTGATCCAATTCAAATTGGAGATTTCAAAATATATATTTTGGCTCTCTATTGTTCAATGTAAATTGTAAACTTATAGTTCTCTAAAAATTTTGTGCATTCAAAATTCGAGTTTTAAATCAATTCCAATACATATGGGGCATTCTCTGTCAAATCGGCCACCCTCCCCCCCCCCTCCCATGCATATTTCATTTTTTGAGATAAATAAACTTTTTTGGGCTTAAAATGTTGCTTAGAATATCTACTTTTTAATGCCCCGTATGACGTTTTTATGGTGTCCTTGAATTTTCAAAATGGCGGACCATATCTGCTAAGGAAGTCTTTAATTTTTAATAAAATTGACGTAAAAATGTTTCAAGGTTTTCGGGGTCGCTGATCACGAATTTGAGGTCAGAATTTTAATATTCAAGATGGCGGACTCAAGATGGTGGCCGAATATGGCCGAAAGAAGGTTAATTTTTCGACGGTTATAGAAATCAATAAAAACTCGTTGCAGGGGGTTTTCGGGGTCGGTTGTTATTAATTTAGGGTCAGCAGTTGAAAATTCAAGACGGCGGGGCGGGCCTAAGATGGCCGCCATAAATGTCAATTTTTCAACGTTTATGAAAATCGATAAAAACATGATCTATGGGGTTTTCGGGGTCGCTGATCACGAATCTGAGGTCAAAATTTAAAAATTTTCTCAACAAAGTATAATATTCTCGATAAGAAGTGTTATTTTTAGACATTTTTTGGACAAAATATATAAAAATAATACTTTTTATCGAGAATGTGGTACCTTTTTGAGCGAATTTTTAAATTTTGACCTCAGTTTCGTGATCAGCGACCCCGAAAACCCATATATCATGTTTTTATCGATTTTCATAAACGTTGAAATATTAACATTTATGGCGTCCATCTTGGGTCTGAAGTCTTGAATTTTCAAATTCTGACCCTAAATTAATGATCACGGACCCCGAAAACCCCCTACACTGAGTTTTTATCGGCCATATATTCGACCACCATCTTGTGTCCGCCATCTTGAATATTCAAATTCTGACTTCAAATTCGTGATCAGCGACCCCGAAAACCTTCTAGGACATGCTTCCAACGATCTTTATGAACGTCGAAAAATTTGCCAATTTTGGCGGCTATCTTGGAATTGTAAAAAAATAATCAAAAATGTGTAATCTATGACACCAAAAACACTTTCAAGTAAATTAACAGAGTTAAAATTACGTTTTTATGTCAATTTTATTAAAAATTAAAGACTTCCTTAGCAGATATGGTCCGCCATTTTGAAAATTCAAGAACACCATAAAAACGCCATACGGGGCATTAAAAAGTAGATATTCTAAGCAAAATTTTAAGCCCAAAAAAGTTTATTTATCTCAAAAAATGAAATGTGCATGGGGGGGGGGGGGAGGGTGACCGATTTGACAGAGAATGCCCCATATATAATTTCACCAAAGATTTTATTTGGTTTGAAATGCCAAAACCATTTTTTTTAAGTTTAAATTCCTAATTCAAATTTCACTCAAAATTTCCGATACACATTTCTAAACGTTTGAGATCAAATCTCGTATTGCAACCCAGTTCTTACCGAATTGTTATTAAAATTATGTTTAAATCTAGTTTGGAAAGCCAAATGTACAGTCAAATTTTTGCTCAAAACCAAGTATAATGTCCTAATCAGTTTCTAATTTAACTTTCCGAATCAATTGAAAGTAACACTCTACAAAAATTTGTACTATTTGGATTCCATGCAAAATAAAGTTTAATCCATAAACATTTTCTTAATTTCAATTTTAAATTTCACTTAAAATGTTGTTGGCGTCGTGATTCAAATTTTAACTCAATTAAAATTGTATCTGTTTAATTTCAAACTGAAAATTTATGGGATGGTGAATATCACAAACGACATGTTAACATTCAATATATTAACTTTCTCACATAAATGGTTGAATGTTTGAATTCTGAGTTAATTTCATTTCCAGATTAAATTTAAAATTTTACCTAATTATTCTACTTCAAATTGCAGTCACAATTATTACGTCCAATTCAGAATTGAAGCTAATTTTGTGTTACCCTCTTATTTCTCTCTAATATTGGTCAAATCAATCGTGTTACTATTTTTGTTAAATAATGCAGTTACTAATTCACACTTAATAATCAAATTTACATTCAATATTTCCCTCAAACACATAATAACTTGGAACTTTTCGGATTAAAAATTAATTTTCGTTCGAGCCCATTTTGAATACGAATAGTATTAAAATTGTTGCTCAAGTGCATAAATGGGCTAGAATTTATAGTTTAAGGAATTTTAACGCTAGTTTGATTCATTTAAATTGCGATGAATTATTTTACATTCATTTCCACATTTTGCCCTAATCAGATAAAAGTTACAAATTCTAGAAGCTTTTCTAGAAGAACTCCGGATCTTTAAATAATGTAGAATAAACTATTGAGATATTTTAATTTGACATTTTCTTTTGTTCTTATAATTTATTGATCTAATTAAGCTGAGTTTAGGCCAAAGTAAAACATTTTTAACTTCTAAAAAAATATTTGTTGGCCTAAATTTAAAATATTTTTACTTTATCAATCTTTAACCTGTTTGAATTTTAAACTAAAAGCTCCCTGTTGAGAAATTAGTTTATCGTATGCCGTGTTATTTGAGAGATGCGACAAAGAAATTTGGTTTTTATCTATTCGGAAAACAAAAAATTAATTGGCACTTTTTCGGCAATAATAAGTTTTGGAAGGTCCTCCAAGCAATAAAGGAAAGACAAATATTTTCGATTGTTTTATGGCAAAGGAAGTTGAAGCTATCCACAGCGATTCGAATGGTATCTATTATCTGCCATATTAAAGTTTTAAATAAGAATATTCCAAAATCAGCTATATAAAATTTATTTTGCCCGTTTAAGTTGATAATCGGATCATTAGTCTTATTTATTTCATATGCTTAAATCGGTAGATATATAGAAAATAAAAGACCTTTACAAATTTTGAGATCTTTTGAAACAATTATTTTTTACCGGCTTAAATTTTAACACAAACTTATTCTGGGAAGCGAAAAAAAACTAGAAAATAGTTTCTATTGAAACGTAAAAGCTTTTACACCACTCTTTATTCAAAATGTTTTAAAAAACCAGCAAGAATTGCCTGGTTTGTTGAGCTTTGAGATTTCAAGAGCTTTTTCGGATTAAGAAGATCTACAAAATTTGAAAGCTTTTCAAATTTTATAATATTTATCCGATAAACAAAAATCTTAGTTTGATAAAAGATTTGCTATTGTAATTAAAAAGCTTTCGACAACTTTTTATTCAAATAATTCAAAGAATTCAAGCACTAATTAAAGCAGACTTTTAGAGTTTTCTTAGATACTAAATCCACAGGATACGAAATTAAATGAAGAGAGTTTTGAGATATTTAGAAATATTAAAGCTTCCATAACATAATTCGAACTGGCATAAATTGTATTCAATATTGCTTCCAGGTCTATTGATTTGGATTTGAAAAAGTAATTTTTTTGACAACGAAAGCTTAAAATATTTTAAATGTCAGAAGCTTTAATAAAACTAATAATATCTATTTGTATTATTAAATAATTTTCTTGTTTATGTTTTAATTAAAAGCTGCACGCTTTTTAGCCGAATTCAAAAAAATACCAAGATAAATTGTTTGATGTTAAAGTTTGAGTTAGATAAGCTCAACATCAAGTGAAACAACAAAAATTAAAAAATTAACTATTAATTTTTAAAAAAGCTAAACTTGTTAATCCTAAATCGATTAAGCCGTAGTGGTGAATTTTTTAAATGTATGCTCCGTTCAACTAAGAGCTTTTCAAAAAGACTGGAAGTGTAGAAAAGGCCTAGATTGGTCATGTATTTAAAAAACAAGTTTCTCTTTAGCCAATTTCTTTTTTTTTTTATTTATGGTTTGTATTTATGTACCAAAGTTGTAATATTACCAATGTGTTGGAATATTTGTTGAATTTTGGCCATGTTTTATTTAACAAACTCCATTCCTGCCTCAAACGGAACTTTTGCAATTGTGCACCAATTCCATTGTAATTTGGTATCTGACTTAACCAGCAAATTTGATTGATAAATGAATTGGTTTCAGCACATCCAAATGATGAACAAAGTTGGCGGCTTCTGAAACTTTTCTACAAGAGATTTCACTACAAATCTATTTTCTAACGAGTGGATGGTCGTCACCACTAAACTAAACCAATTTTTTTTTTGTTTATCAAATACATAATAAAGTTCGAGACTTTGAAACTGTCTTGATTTTTTTAAGCCGAAATTTTCGACTTTTTCAAATTTGTTCAGATTTCGTTCAAGTTTAGTTGTTTTTGACCCGGTCATCCTGTAGTGACAACTTCCATTGGCTATCCTTTTTTTGTAACTAATACCAATGCATACCCTGAACTTAAACTACAAAAGTCAATGAAGATATAATAAAAATGTATCGCAATAAAAATTTGCGATGGTTTATTGTGGCTGCTCGGTTTGAAACATTTCGGTATCTAACAAAAATAATTTCAAATGGGTTTCAGCAAAGCAACCTTGATTATACAAGCCATAATCTAAAAAACGATGCTTTTTTTAAGGGAATTAGAAACGAGGAAAAAACCAAACTTTTCATAGTACAACACATAAAACATATGGGAAATCACTTTTTTTCCTAAGACAAATTTGTAAATGAAAACGTTGCAAATTCTTAATTATGATTTCTGAAATATTTTCATAAATGTTTAAATTTCAACATATATGAATCTCGTTTAAGTAAATCGTTTTTATTTTCTTGTAATAATTGATTTATTTAAACCAAAATATAAAAAAAAGTTCATAACAACAGCATTCTGGTCAAATTAAAAAGAAAAGCTTACTATAAATCGGGTGCATTAAGTCGATATACATTACATAGATGGCAGTGATGGCAGTAAACATTTTGAAGAATCGTACCAAAAATTGTCAGCTGGGGAAATTTAACAAAACAAATTCTCAAAATATTAAGAACGTGCCTTAATTTTGGGATTAAATAATTTTTTTTCATATTTTTCTGTACAAATCTTAGACATCTAACGTGCACTAGGAAAACTAAAGATAAATTTAGCAAGTATTATTTTAATTCGTCAGAGCCAACTTTGATATCTTTTTCAAAATGAAATTTCGAAAAATACACTCCCGAGCAATTGAATCGACTAAAACCTTAAGCGCTCACATAAGAGCGATTTTTGTTAGAACGGTCAAACCGATTTTCATAAGACATTAATTTTTTGAAAGCCTGATATTTTTGCTTTAAAATGACACTATTTTTATGAAAATTGGTTCAGTACTTTTTTTTGTAATGAATTTTGAATGAAAACGCAACCAAAATTGATGATTAAGCAAAAAATATTGGGGGTGTTTAAAATTAAATTACAACAAAAAACTCAAGCAAAACAAAAATAATTTTATTGGTTAATAATAAGTATGCCCTCCCCCATTGCGTTTACAATGGTTTGCATGCGGTTCCCCATTGACCTTATTAAGGTTTTGACAAATACTTGGGGGATCGCACCCCACTCCTCCTCTAACGCAATCTTCAGGTCACTGATGTTAGATGGTACCGAATTTCTAGCTCGGACCCTCCATTTTAGTTCGTCCCATAAATGCTCAATTGGATTCATGTCTGGACTGAGTGCGGGCCACCTCATCGTCTCGAGTCCGACCTCATCCAAGAACTGTCGAGTAGTTCGAGCTGTGTGACACCGGGCATTGTCATGCATCAATATGAAATCTCCCCCTATATATCCTGCATAGGGCACTACATGATCCAAGAGAATGCCCTCGATATATCGTTCAGCGGTCAGACCTCCTTCACGGCCTCCACCAGGTATGAAAACAAGATCTGTTTTCCCTCAAACGATATGCCAGCCCACACCACCTCTCTGATGTACACCGAAACCGGCTGGTTTGTGGTCTTCGATTGAAGGTACCAGTTTCCTGAAACCTTCTGAATACTCTTGAGACAGCAGATTGGCTCATGTTAAGCTGACGAGCGACTTCTTGTTGATTGCGTCCTTCTTGCAATAAAGCAACAACTTGTGCGTATTTTTCTGGTGTGGTATCCATGATTTTAAGAAAACAATGAATTAAACTGGTAGAGATTTGTTCAGGTCAACGTCTGACTCATAAGTGACGACAAATATCGGTCAACGTGGCATTATACAGGAGATTGCATCACGCCAATTGTTTTCACCGAAACATCGCATTTTGCTAAGACTGCTTTAATTTGAAAAGTACTGTATGGATTTTAATGACAAAGGTATCCTTGAAAAGATAAAATACTAGGCTGTCAAAAGAAGGTTGTTTTTTGAAAATCGATCCAGCCATTTTAAAAAAATATGCGTTTTGATGGTCTAGTCGATTCAGTTGCTCGGGAGTGGTTATTTTAGAAATAATTTTATTTTAATATTTCTGCAATTAATATTTACTTAATACCAATATACCCCTTCTTGTATATTGAAGCTAAAGATATGTAGAACACTTTTGTATACAGATTTTGTAACATTTTTGCTTTTTTCATTGAAAAACTTCAAGCTAAAAAACATCATTTTTACGATGGATTCCTATGGAAATCAGTGAGAAGTTATACCACTAAAAAAGCTTCTAAAAAATACGTCATAATGAGTATGGCTCTATCGAGAAGGCCCTGATAATAGGCAAATTTTGCGAGAAAAAAAAAACTTGCCAAATTATGGTGTAAGAGCATTTTAAACTAAAAGCTCCGGGGTTTTCGAAACAGTTTCTCAAAACTTTACGGATAAATTTTAAAAATATTTTTCCATAGAATCTAACTAGATAGAAATCCGAATAGTTTGATAAACACAAAATTCGTCAAATCAAATTAAATAACAAAAAAAATTTTGTCGCAATTTTTGTAAAATTTATTGGTGCATCAAATTAATAGACGATTCAATATCAAGCGTGATCTTTATCTCTTAAAAACGGGAAGAAGTTAATTTAGTGTAAGCATATAAAGCAATTTGCTAGATAAAAATCGTGATTTAATGCATGTGCATAACCGAATCAGTATATAAATTTGCAAATCAAAAATATTTTTTATTGTTTGTGTTTTGTATCAGTTTGAATTCATTCGCACTTCATCATGCACTTGAAGTTTATAATATCAATTTTGACCATATTAATTGTCCAGAATGTGTTCACCGCACATTTTTCAATAAAGTATGATCGATTTTCTTGCAGTTCATCGGGTAAAATTACGATCAATGCATGTAAGATAATACCTAGGAATCGTACATTGCGGACTCTAGACTTCAATCTAAATTTTACTTCAACCTCCAATTTTAAAGTAAGTCGCTACACACATTTTCTCACTTTACTGTAGTGTAAACTGATATTTTTTATTTGTATATTTTGTGTATGTATGTAGGTAGATTATGAACTATTTTATCGATTTGGCCACACTTTTAGGAGTTTTGGAATAAAAGGTACTAATGATATTTGTGCATATTTAGATGGAAGAGAATCATCTCACCCTTTGAATGCAGTGCTGCCGGTAGTCAGAAAATTAAATTCGTCATATTTTCCAACAAAATGTCCGATGAATCGTATAATTGTGGAAAATTTTGCGGCAAATGTAGATATAATGATTTTGCCACCCATCATGCCTGAAGGCATTTATAAAATGGAAGCTACTCTATCTAGCGATGAATTTACTATTAATGTTACATGTGGCTGTGAAATTCGAGCAACTAATCGGTTACATGTATTTCCAATAGGGTAAAATGTAATATTATTTGTGTATTGAATAAAAATTAAATATATAAACTTTAATCGTTTAGGAAGATCTTCCTAACAACACATTTTAGTTATTTAATATCGAGAGATGTTAGCAAACATCCGCTTCCTTTCCAAATAATTTTTACTAAATAATAAATTGGACTTCCATCTAAATCTACCCTACATTTTTTAATTTCGTTAAAGCTTTTTTGATTATTATATGCATTCCATAAATATCTTTATAAAAATTCTGATTAAATTAAATTCGAGCTTTCTTTTTAAAAGTGTACTCAAAATATATTAAATCAATTGTTTTCATAGTGCAGCCCATTGTTAAAATTTCTTTGCAAAAATATTGATAACTAAATATTAGTATAACTGTTCTTACAAAGCTCCTAATTGAATGGAGCTAACTTGATTTAGGTATTAATATCGTTCAGCATTTTTAAAAGTTAATTTTTTTTGTTGATGTTGAGCTTATCTAACTCAAACTTTAGCATCAAACAATTTATCTTGATACTTTTCCAATTCGGGTAAAAAGCTTGGAGCTTTTAATTAAAACATAAACCATAAAATTATTAAATACTACAAATAAATAGTGTTAGTTTTATTAAAGCTCTAGACATTTAAAATATTTTAAGCTTTCGATGGAAAAAAAAATCTAATTCAAATCCAGATCAATAGATCTGGAAGCAATTTTGTATGCGATTTGTGTCAGTTCGAACTATGTTAGGAAAGCTTTAATATATAAACCAGGCATTTTTTGTTGTTTTTTTAAAACGTTTTGAATAATGATGAAAAAGCTTTTAAGTTTCAATGGAAACTATTTTCTAGTTTGTTTGGTTTCCAGTGTAAGTTTCTGTTAAAATTTGAGCTTTAAATGCTATTTATTTTCTATACATAGTTTATCTTCCAATTTAAGCATTTGAAATGAATAAGACTAACGGTCCGATGATTATCAGCTTAAACCGGGGGAAAATAAATTTTATAAAGCTGATTTTGGAATATAGCCTAAATATATTTGCAATAAAGTAAAATAAATAAAAATACAAAATTCCAATGAATCTCTCAAAAACACATCTTTTTACCAAATTAATTCCAAAGATGATTGGCATGCAACTATTCTTATTTAAAACTTGAATATAGCAGATAATCGATACTAATGGAATCACTGTGGGTTGTTTCAACTTCCCTTGCCATAAACAATCGAAAATATTTGTCTTTCCTTTATTGCTTGAAGGACCTTCCAAAACTTATTATTGCCGAAAAAGTGCCAATAAATTTTTTTGTTTTCCGAATAGATGATAACCAAATTTCTTTGTCGCATATCTCAGATAACACGGCATGCAATAAACTAATTTTCCAATTAATAACAAAATAATGGTAATTGTAACAATTACTAAAAACAGGAAGCTTTAAGTTTAAAAACTAACAGTTCCAGTAGATAATATTATTGATTATTCAATCATTTCCCAAGTTAAGAAATGTTTCTGGGTTTAAAATGTTTGATTTCCAACCTAATGACTGTTAAAGGAGATAAAAAGCATTGGTCAATACAAATCGTAAAAATACATATTTATATACTTAAAAGTTTCCATGATTTTTAAGCTTAAAGCTCCATGTTGCAATAATAAGCAAATTTTAAAAAAAAATCTTGGCAAATTATGGGGTAAGTGCGATTTAAACCAAAAGCTCCTGGGGCTCGTATTCAAGGATTTGTTCGAGGCTCTTGTCCATAATCGGGCCGATCTGGAACCAACATACAAATTAGACAAACTTCGACAATGTGTCAAAAGTAAGAATGTTCCTATGGTTGCTGGTGTTTACACTGGAGGTTACGAACAAGTGTGGACTGAACTCAAGCGACGTTATGGTAACCCACGCCATTTAGTTGAGACACACGTTAATCGTCTGCTCGATTTGCCTGATCACCCGCCAGATCAGCAACGAGCTTTGCAAGACATCATCGACTGCATCCATACTACATTGCGAGCATTGTCAGTCATGAAACTACCAACGGATAAATGGGACGCAATAATTTATCCAATTATATTAAGGAAATTGCCAAGAGCCGCGAGCAGTCAATGGGCAATGACTCATTCGGATGAAGAATTGCCGAAACTCGACGATATGCTAGTATATTTTGAGCGACGGGCATTGAATATGTCATCATCAACACCTCGGGTAGATATACCTCAGGCAAGCAACCGGGGTAGATCTAATCGAATGATTCGTGCAAATGTGGCTGCAACTAACCCACCACATCAATCTACTTCAAATCGAGCATCGCCAGCAGCAGTGATTTGTCCACATTGTTCAGCACCCCATCGCATTTATAGATGCCATAATTTCCAGAATTTGGGTGTACATCAGCGCTGGGATGCAGTGAAGAAACTCATGTTATGTTTTAATTGCTTGAATCCCAATCATACGCATGGAGAAACAACAATACAATCCACGCCTGGCACATTACCGAGCAAGCCATCGGTAATCTTTAATCAAGAAGCATGACTGACCGAACACATTCAGTTATTTATACTCCATGCCAACAGTGTCGTTCTGCTTGCCGCAGCAAACGTATTTATACTGGATCGGCTTGAAAACGGTCACCTTTGTCGAATACGTTGTGACCCCGGATCTCAGGTGAGCTTTATTACTGAATCGGTGTTTAACAATCTGAATCTTCACAGAAAACGATGTGAAATAGCTGTCGAAGGAATTGGCGCATCAACGAATACCTACAACCGTGGCCAGGCGACACTTATCATGCGCTCTAGGGTAGATGCCACCTTCGAATTGCAATTTGAGGCATATATTACGCTCAATCACGTCGGCAATGCCAGCCACGTCGATTGATGCTGATTGTTGGAAACATTTGCGTAACTTGCCGCTGGCGGATCCGGGATTTACTAAGCCTGGACGTATCGATATTTTGATCGGTTCCGATAGCTGGGAATGTCTGATAAAACAAGCAATTGTCACTGGCCATCGCAACGAGCCATGTGCGATTCAAGCACATTTGGGTTGGGTTGCGTTTGGGCCTGTTATGAATAATACAACCTTTGATCGACCATTGCACACATTTACAGCCAACAAATGTGTCGGTGAGCAACGACTTGATGAATTACTTCATAAGTTCTAGGAACTCGAAGAACCCGTAACTAATTTCGATCCTGCTCCAGATCCATGTGAGAAGATTTACGAAACCACTGTCCGCCGCAACGAAGATGGTCGCTACAATGTTCAAATTCCATTTCATCCTAACGCCAAAGCGCTTGGGAATTCTCATCAACTGGCACTTCGACAGTATCATCAATTGGAAAGAAGACTTGGCAGCAGTTCCGAATTACGAACAAGATACGTGAAGTTTATGCGGAAATATATAGCACTAAACCATATGGAAGCGGTGGCCGATTCTCGAGGCGATCCTTCGCAATCATGAAAAGTTTAGAGTGGTATTCTACGACAATGTGCAATGGACACCCACCAGATAATCACTGATGCCAGTCGGGCAGCAGCAGCCCGCCATAGCATTCTGCATAATTTCTATGATATATGGACGATTTTCTAGACAGCGTGGATTCTCCAAGTGAAGCAGTAGCTCTGGCTTTCGATATAGATTCTATATTGCGACAAGGCAAATTTCATTTAAGAAAATGGAATTCAAATGATGCAGAAACAGTTGCAGCGCTTGTTGTTTCACAACCAACTGCTCCAGAACTTTATCTCAGCGATTCTGATACGACAGTACTCGGTCTTCATTGGAACCCGATCACAGATCAACTATTCTACAAAATCAACATGAGTGTCAATCAGACGCCATACCTACCAAACGTCTTGTTCTCGGTGACATAGCTAAACTTTATGATCCAACGGGCATGTTGGCCCCAGTAATAGTGGCCGCAAAAATATTCATCCAGGTTTTATGGTGTGAGAAACTTGACTGGGATATACCCCTACATGGTGAACTACGAACAAACTGGCTAACATTTCGCAACGGTTTACAACAATTGGCACAGATCCGTGTTCCGCGTTGGCTTGGTATGAGACAAGCTGGAACAATAACACTCCATGGATTCTGTGATGCAAGCAACAAAGCATACGCAGCCGTAGTTTACATGCGGACAATCGATGCTGACGGTCACATAAATGTGTCTTTGGTAACAGTAAAGACGAAGGTTGCGCCTGTGAAAGAAATCACGATTCCTCGGCTAGAATTGTGCACAGCTCATCTCCTTGTAAAGGTTATCGACTCGAGCATTGTATTATGTTGGCTACGCAAACCAGCGACAACTTTGAAACAATAAGTGTCAAATCGAGTGGGTTATATCCAGCAGCATTCCGATGTCCAGCAATGGCGACACATCCGCACAGAATACAACCTAGCAGATTGCGCTAGTCGCGGAATATCACCAACCGCACTAGAAGGCCATTCCCTATGGTGGAAAGGCCCCTCATGTTTATATAAAGTATCGACCGACGTTGATGAACTACCAACGCTGACTTCACCGAAGCAAGAGATAGTTGTCAAAGAAACAAAACCGTTCCGTACATTGCTCAGTACGAATCCCAGGTGGAAGATCACTACATGCGTCGACGGTGGAAATCGGATCCCACTTATTGAGCGATTTAGCACTTTACAAAGAGTATTACACACGACGTCCATTGTATTGCGTTTCCGACCAGCTGGATGAAAATATTGGCGAACTAAGTTCATAGCGGCATCTGAGACGGAGGCTGCGCTGCTTCTGCACATACGCGAAGCACAAGGTAATGCATATCTTACTGAAATTAATTCATTAAAATCTCGTTGTAGTGTCGAAGCAACTAGCAAATTGCTTGCACTCAATCCATTTCTGGGTGACAAAGAGATTCTGCGGGCCGGCGGACGGCTGACTCATGCGGATCTTCGATACGATCAGCGTCATCCGATGGTTTTGCCGAAAGAATGTACATTGGCATGCGGTATTCAAGAAATGTTGCAATACCTAAGAAGACGATTCTGGATTGTTCATGGTCGAGCATTGGTAAAAACTTTCATCCATCAATGTGTCACCTGCAAACTCTATCAGCGAACAATGCAACAGCAACAGATGGCGTCGTTGCCACGTTCACGTGTTCTGGTAGCCCCACCATTCACAAACACTGGGCTAAATTACTGTGGCCCATTTAATGTCAGACTGGGCGGACGACGGGCAATAACAACAACAAAAACATATGCAGTGATCTTTATTTGTATGAGCACGAGGGCCGTACACATAGAGGTTGCCGAAGATTTGTCGACTAGATCATTTTTAGATGTGTTCGATAGAATCATTGGTCGACGCGGTTACCGCACCACACTCTCCAGCGATAACGGAATCCAGTTGAACTCCGTGAGTGGAACAACACGCATACTCAACAGCATATCGCAGACGCTGGTGTTAGATGGCAATTTATAACGCCTGCAGCTGCAGCACCGCATCATGGCGGCCTATGGGAGGCCGCAGTCTGATCCGCTAAAAAACATTTAGTGCGGATCAATGGCAAACAACCGATTTATTATCACCAATTGAACACGCTTTTAATACGGATCGAAGCATGTCTCAATTCCAGACCGATCATAGCGCTTCATAATGATCCGGAGGGAGGTTTTGCTTTAACCCCTGGCGAATTTCTAATAGGACGACCAATAACAACACGGCCTGAACCAACGGTTCCAGAAGTTCCAGAAAATCGTCTGAAATATTGGCAGCAACTACAGCGAATGTACCAACAATTATGGAAGCGTTGGCATTCAACAAGATAATCTACCACCATCTCGATGGCGCATAGGGCGCATTATCAAAATACATCCGGGCAGTGATGGGCTGGTACGTGTGGTAACGATTGAGTACAATAGCGATCAAAAGACACCTGATGGGCAACTAATAAAACATCAATATCAGCGACCGGTCTAGAAGGTATGCATGCTAATCTCAGAGCATGATACAGTTCCAAACCAGACCGGTTTGGCCGGGCAGGAATGTATAAGATCGACCAAAATGATGTTTACTGAACGCACCGACTAATTACAGCGGAACGCACCCGTATACATCTGGTCATACCACGTTGTATTTGGTTTTTCCCTTTCCCTTTTTTGTATAACGTTTTCTTTACTTTTTATTTTATTCCTTCTTCTGTATTTTATTCTTGCGATATCAACATCAATAAATATTATACGTAATAAAAGCCAAAAGTGGCACACGTCACAATTCTACGAATAGAGAGAGGTTCCAATCTTAAAAGTTTACATCTTCCCCTATAAGAAGGAAGAATATAATTGGGCATACTTCAATTCCGAACGCACTAACGAAATATACAAGATTCTAATCGCATAAGGATCCCAGAAGTCATTAGAGAATCGTTTAACAAACCCTAATGAATGTGGAATGATAAATTAGAAGCGAAAGTGATACCCAAATCCTTGGAAGTGTCCACTTTTTCAATTCTATGGTCATTGAGAAGCAATTCGTAGTTAAAGCACTGAGCACTATATAGTGCCCCACTATATACTACGCAGTATAGTTTTGGTTCTTTTAATTTCATTAAGCTTTTCCCTTAGTTCCATGCGGATCTAGTGCTCGAATTCTTTGATTAATTTGAATAAAAAGTTGTCGAAAAGCTTTTAAATTACAATAGCAAATCTTTTAACAAACTAAGATTTTTTGTTTATCGGATAAATTTGCTGTTACCATTTGAGCTGAACAACAAATACTATCAAATTTGAAAAATTGATAAATTTTGTAGATCTCAAAGCTCAATAAACCAGGCAATTCTTGCTGGTTTTTAAAAAATTTTAAATAAAACGTAGTAGAAAAGCTTTCAAGTTTCAATGGATCCTCCAATATAAGTTTGTGTTAAAATTTGAGCTATAAAAATGTGTAAAGGTCTTTTAAGGGGTAAATAAATTGTATAAAGCTGATTGTATAAGGCTGAACCTCTTGTTACCCAATTAATTCTAAAGGTGATTAGCATACCAGCAACTATTCTTATTTAAAACTTTAATATGGCAGATAACCGATACTATATTGGGATCGCTGTGGGTTGTTTCAACTTCCTTTACCATAAAACAATCGAAAATATTTGTCTTTCCTTTATTGCTTGAAGGACCTTCCAAAACTTAATATTGCCGAAAAAGTATTGTACCAATCAATTTTGCTTTCCGAATAGATACAAATCAAATTTCTTTGTTGCATAGCTATTAAAAATTGTTTTTCAAAGTTTTTTCAAAAACAAAACAATGGTAGTTATCACAATTACTAGAAACAGGGAGCTTTTAGTTTAAAAAACCTAACAGTTTCAGTCGATAATATTATTGATTATTCAATCATTTCATCAGTTAAGGAATGTTCCTTGATTTGAGCTGTTTGTAAGGGCAATAAAAATCTTAAAGCGCTTTAACTAAGCAAAAGCTTAATTAAAATAAATTAACGTATTGATTTATATCGATACAAAACGTAAAAGTACACATTTATTTTATCAAAAGTTGTCATGATTTTTAAGCTTAAAGCTTTACTAAATGCTTTTTAAACAAGTTTTATTCATGTAAAATCATAAATGTATTTTACAAATGCCAATATTAAGCGAAAGTGCGTGTAAGTGCGTTTTAAACTAAAAGCTCCGGGGTATTTGAAACAGTTTCTCGAAACATTAATGACAAATTTTAAAAATATTTTGCCATAGAATCTAACTAGATAGAAATCCGAATAATTTGATAAATATAAAATTCGTCAAAGCAAATTAAATAATTAAAAAAATTTGTGAGTCGCAATTTTTGTAAAAAATTTATTGGTGCAGCAAGTTAATAGACGATTCAACATCAAGCGTGACCTTTATCTCTTAAAACGGGAAGAAGGTTATTTAGTTTAAGCTAATTAGTAAAATAAAGCAATTTGCGAGATAAAAATCGCGATTCAATGCATGTGCGTAACAGAATCAGAATATAAATTTGCCACAAAAAATTTTTTTTTTGTTTGTGTTTTGGATCAGTTTGAAGAATTCATTTGTATCATGCACTTGAAGTTTATAATATCGTTTTTAACAGTTTTAGTTGTGCGAAATGTGTTCACCGCACATTATACAATGAAGTTTGAACGTGTGTCTTGTGAACCATCGGGTGAAATTACAGTCAATGTATGTATGGTAAAACCTAGGAATCGTACGTTGCGGACTCTAGAATTTAATGTAAATTTTACGGCCACCACATATCTTAAAGTAAGTTGTATCCATACGTTAACACTTTATTGTTGTGAAACCTAATATGTTTAATTTGTATATTTTTTGTAAGGTTGATTATGAAGTATTTTATAAGTTTGGCAACGTTTTTAGGAGTTTTGGGGTAAAAGGTAATGAAGATATTTGTGCATATTTGAATGACGGGAAATCAACCTTTCTCATGAATGCAGTGGTACCTATGATGAGAAAAGTACATGTATTAACATTCCCAACAAAATGTCCGGTGGATCATTTAGTTTTGGAAAACATCTGGGGAAATACAGATATGATGAAACTACCGCCTATAGTGCCTGAAGGCATTTATAAATTAGTAACATCAACAAATAGTAAAAGATTTGTTCTTAATACTACCGGAATCGTTGAAATCCGACCAATTAATCCGGTACATGTATTTGCGATGGGGTAAAATGTAATATTAACTGTGTATTGTATATAAAATAAAATTACAAATTTAAATCGTCTAGGACGATCTTCCTAAGAAGATAGATAATATTTTTAGTTGTTAACTATCGAGAGAAGTTAACAGATATCTCCACGATGCAATATTAAAAACAATCTCCGCTACCTTTTCAAATTATTTTTACTAATAAATTGAACTTCCACGGTTTCTCATATAAGCGAAATATTAAAAGCGACAAATCTACATTTTTTTTTTAAATTTCTTTAGAGCTTTTTTCACTTCAAACTGATCTTAAAAAGCTCCTAGTTCAACGGATCTAACATTTAAAAAAATTCAACAACTATACGGCTTAGCCAATTTAGGTATTAACATTTTGAGCGCTCATCTTTTCCGATACAAAGAGTCCAGCACAACTATAAAGTTACGAGTTGTATTCAACGCATCGTCAAAATCGGAAACGGGCCTATCTTTAAATGACGCTCTATTAGTTGGGCCAATAATCCAACAAAAATTATCAAGTATTTTGTTGCGGTTCAGACTGCATGTAATAGCAATCACTGCTGATGTGACGAAAATGTATCGTCAGGTCTTGGTGCACGAGGAGTATCGAGGTCTAAAACGAGTTTTGTGGAAATTTTCACCAAGTGAAACACTAAAATCATATAGACTTCAGACAGTGACTTACTATCCAGCCATACGTACACTATATAAATTAGCTGAGGATGAACGGCTTCGGTTTCCAAGAGCAAGTAAGGTTCTATAACGAGATTTTTATGTGGATGATCTGCTATCGGGAGCAGATGCCGTGGCTGAAGCAGGAAATCTTAAGACAGAGTTGCAATCATTATTGGCAGCTGGTGGTTTTGAACTACGCAAGTGGAATTCGAACATGGATTCAATTCGGTCGAACTCCGAAATGAAACAAAGTTTAATGTTTGTGCTTAGAATTCGGTGGGACACTGAAAATGACAAAATCCAAATTCCAATTGAATTGGGTAAGTTTAATTTATTGGCAAAGGTCACTAAACGTAATGTTCTTGCAGAGGTATCAAACATTTTTGTTTCGTTGGGGTTATGTGCTCCTATCGTCACGACTGCAAAATAAAATTGGTTGGCATAAAATTGGTTGGGATGACTCGTTATCGTTGGAATTTGTGAACTATTGGCAAGAATTTCATAGTCAGTTGGTAAAATTTTCGTGTATCGAAATACCTCGATATGTCAAGCCATCCATTGGAGCCAACGTTTCACGGATGCTAATGGGAATCATGTTTATTTGTTAAACGCTCGATAAATTGCTTAGAACTCTGCGCGGCATTATTACTTGCCGAACTGATGGACGAGACACGGAAATGATTGGCCATTCGGATTGATGCAGCTTATTATTGGGCTGATTCACAAACAACATTACATCGAATCAATTCTAGTCCTATGTTGTACAAATAGTTTGTGTCAAATCGTATTTCAAGAATACAGGATTTGTCTAAACCTTTGGCATGGACCTGCGTTGTTGATGGAGAATGAAGACACATGGCCTAAAATTTCTAAATTTGATGACAATGCTGACGATCTTGAATGCAAACCAATTGTCACTTGTACTTTTTACTAGATGTTCGAGCTACATTCGAATTCTCAGGATCATGGCATATTGTTTGCGATTCGTGCATAATTGTAGACATCCAAAAATTGATCTGAAGCATGGTGAACAAGTGCAGAAGAATTGAACGAATTAAAACTGGTTCTAATAAAGATCGTTCAAGGTTTGGCGTATGAAATAGATATTAAGCATTTGGGTAAGCATGGAGTGGTGAACCATAAAAGTAATTTACGTTCATTGTATCCTACGCAATTGTTGGAGGAATATTCACATCAAGATTCATTGCACGCGGGTGTGCAAACATTACTTTATAAATTGCGATTGCAATACTGGATACCTCGCGATCGTAATTTGTGTAAGAAGGTAGTACATAAATGTATTATTTATTTCCGGCACCGATCAAACGTTCGTGAACAGTTGATGGGATCATTACCCATAGAGCGTGTCACAACACAGCAAGCATTTACTGTAACCGGAATTGACTTTTGTGGACCATTTAGCGTTTCACAGATGGGACGAGCAAACGCAAAGGTACATTTGTATGTTTATATGTTTCTGTACAATAGCAGTACACATGGAAGTGGTTCAAGATCTGACCACTCTTATTGTGCAAAATAATTTTATGTCGTAGTTGTTATTTTTTTTTGAAACATTATTGCAAACTAGTGGTTGAATTCACAACATAAATATTAAAACTGTTTTTAAAAAGCTTTTAAATAGTTAAACGGAGCTAACATTTTAGGAGAGTTTGTGTTACTGCAATAGAAAATCCAACAAGTGCAAACACTTAAAGCTACATAAGCTTGTCTAGCAGCAATCACGGAAAATACCTACGGCCGTGTAGAAGACACATCCTACCCCGAATTTTTTTTATACATGTGACGATGGGTCTATTTTCTCCGGTAAAAGACTCCAGTTGGTCATCAGTCACAGTCAATACCAAACTTAAATGAACATAAAGCTAACGCTAATGTGAATAGCCCAAGACCAACGACTTATGGTCAAAAAAGCAATGCAGTGTCAACAAATTTGATTGAAATACAAAAATTCCAATTAAAAAGTGCAAGCTCATCAAACATTGCAATGAATGAAAACAAAAGTAATACGAGTGACTCAAATAATAAAATTGTGCAAAACATTGAGAATGAAGATAATGAAAATGTATCTCTAATACAAACCTTAGTGCAAACGAGAATTGAACGTTATGTTACGGTGACGTCAAAAAGAAAAAGAAACCCAAACTCTCTAGAGGAAACGGCTTCAAACCTAAAGAGCGTAAAGCTAAATTAATCCGGAATAATATCTGATAACCGATTCGAAGTTCTACAAGTGGAAGGTGATAACAAGGATGAGGAGGAAGAGCCTAAAGAGAGACCTCTTCCAATCTTCTTAAGAGAGGCGCCATCAAAACTGTTACTAAAAACACTAAATGCAGAAACAAGTGAGAACTTTTTCATTGCCCACGTTAAACGTGGTAACATCAGCGAAACCAGGATTTAAGCCAAAAACATCGACGGATACAGAAAAATTGTAGCCGTTCTTGAAAAAAATGGAAAATATTTTTACACATACTGTCTAAAGAGTGCAAAAGGAATCACAGTCGTGATAAAAGGAATCGAGTCCTCTGTGCAGCCAGAGGAAATAAGCGAAGAGCTGTCAAAAATGAATTTTAAAGTGAAGCATGTAATAAACATTATAAATCATGACAGAAAACCTTAACCACTGTTTAAAATTGAGTTGGAACCCGAAGTCACAATAACTAAGGGTAAACATGCAATCTACGATATTAGATATTTATTGTACAAAAAAGTTATAGTGGAGGACACAAACGTAAATCGTAAACTACTGCAAACTCCCGGCTGTTTGCGTAATATGTGGCAAACTGCATGAAAGCAGCAACTGTGAACTGGATAAAAGCAAACCGGAGGCTAGAAAATGCAGTAATTGTGGTGAAAATCATACCGAAAACTATAGAGGACGCGTGGTGTATAAGGAGTTAAGGAAAAAATGAATCCACGTCAAAGAGCACAAACACTAAATCATATTTTCAAGAGTCAAACCAATGCTGGTCAAATGTCGGCTACAATCAATCCAAAAATATCGTACGCGGAAGCTGTGAGAGGTAAACCTCTTAATTCAAACCCAAACGACGACCAGGGAATTTATAAAGTGATTAATACCCTCAATGAATCAATGAATAAGTTTATGCAAATGATGGAGACCAATATGTATGAATACCCTCATGCAACTTCTCATCAAAAACCAAAAATGAATCAACTTAAATTAGCTGTTTGGAACGCCAATGGGCTAGTGCAACGTAAACTAGATTTTCTTATTGAACACAACATCGATATTATGCTGATTTCTAAAACCCATTTTACAACGACGAGCCATTTCAAAATCAAAGGGTACACATTTTATGACACTACGCATCCTAGCGGAAAATCGCATGGGGGAACTGCTATCCTTATCAAGAACATAATAACACATTATGAACTCCAAAAATATAGTGAGGAGCATATACAAGCAACTAGCATCTGTTTGGATGAATGGTCAGGAAAATGCACCATATCTGCAGTTTATTGTCCACCGAAACATTCAGTGAAAAGATATCACAGTTTTCAAACTACTTCAAAACTCTGGGAGATAAGTTCCTTGCGGGAGGCGACTACAACGCCAAACATATCCAGTGGGGTTCCAGACTAATATCTTCGAAAGGAAAACAATTGTGGGAATGTACGACTTATTGGCCAATTGAGAGACGAAAAATTCCCGATTTACTGGATTTGTGTAGCTAGACCTCTTATAATGGCCGAAACCTGTTATGATCTATCTTCTGATCATTCACCGATATTAATAACACTGAACATGCAAGTTCTAAAACTACCGCCACCTACATTTCTGACGAATCAACATACTAATTGGACCCAATTCAAGTCTACGTTAAACAAAAAATGTTGTTTAAACATTCCGTTAAGGGGACGTACCACCTTCAAATTTTCAAAAAATCGAAATTTTTTTTATGATAGAATATGTTAGAATGAACGTTTAAGAACATGATTTTAACATGAAAATATCAAAAAAAAATTTATTTGTATTTTTAATTTATTTATTGCGAAAGGCGCCAAAGTTCGCTGTATCGCTACACCGACTTTCTCTTAGTAACACCTGATTATATATACATGCATATATATAATATAATACGTTATTCTCTCACATAACAGCTGTAAAAGTAGAGGGGAAATTTTTGAGAGGAAGGTATATTGTACGGTGCAGGCATCGCAGATTAAATTTTGGTAAGGTTTATTACTGTAATTTTAACTAACGCGATTATCTCGAAATGACGTTTTTCAAGTTGGCGTGCAAGATTGAGAAAAAACTACTTATCCAATCGTTCTAAAATTTCAACACATTGATCTACATATATTTCTGCTCAGAATGAACTACGGAAGGAATAATCGGCTGTCAATTTTTTGAGTTACAACTAATTCGGGGGGGGGGGGGGGGGGGGACAAAAAAGCTGCATTTTCGAAAAAAATGCCGCCATTTTTTTTATTTTTCAACCAATTTTTCTTTTTATAGTTCATTCCAAGGGCGATTTAATGCTGAATAAAACCCAGTTTTTTTTTTTTTTTCGGACGTTTCTGACAGCAGTGTTTTTTGGAAAACCGTTATAGCAGACGACAGTGGGCTAAAAAAAAATCTAAAAAAAATTTTTTTTTTATACTTTCAGTTAAATAAAATGTCAATGGAAAGTTTCATTATGATATCTCTTTTTATTCCATTAAAAAAAAATCTTTGAAAAACTTTTTGTTTTTCAGTTTTGAAGGTGGTACGTCCCCTTAAAAACAAAACATGAAATTGATGTAGCAGTACTAAGCCTAACGGCTGAATTAAAACAAGCTGCAGCGGATGCGACACTATGTATAGCTCAGTTTACTTAAAGTTGGGCAAACAGTCTCAGAATATTCAGCAGCTGTTAAGGATAAAACGCTCAATACGCAGGCAATGGCAACTACACAGGTCTTCTACACTTAAATCAAATTTAAATAAAGCTACCAAAAACTTGAAAATGTCAAGTTCATGCTGCAGACGTTCCGTGTCAGTGAAAGCATTAATGTCACCAGTTCGTTTAAAAGCTACAAATAACTCAAAACCAGTATTCAAAACTTGATAAAATTCAGACACGGCATCCGAGATATTCAGATTGTGGAACAGAGTTATCCAATCAACGTTTACGAAAAAAACTCAATTTCAAGGGCATCTAAAGATGAGAAAACTAAATCCAAAATACGTTCATGATAGTTGAAAACAGTGTTGAACTGACGAGTCCCAAACTTTTCAAAATTATCTAATATCTGGTTAGAAAGGTCATCCGAAATTGATCCATAAAAATCGCCAATCGCCCAGCTTCAGGCAGTTTTCGGTAAATTAAAATCGCCTGCAAATAAAATATGATCATTAGCCAAACAGCCAAAACTCAACACATTTGGCTTTAACAATAAGTGACTCACCATTGTGACATAATAGATTTACGCGCTGAAATATTAAATCATTGTTCAGTGCAACAATGATACCCCCCACCTTGAGGGGGTAAAATTGTGACGTTCTCGGGCTCACAATTCAGACGAAATACAGTGTAAGACGATGGAAAATATTCTTCTGAGTTAAAATTGATGTTTAATCAAAGGTCTCAGTAAGAATGACAATATCATAATCATTACATAAAAGTGATGAATAAATTGCAGTAGCCTTCGAGCGTATCCCACGGTTATTGTGATAATAGATATAAAAACTGTTGTGATAGCAATTATTTACGGAGACACATTCAGTGTTGGAATCGCTATGGGTTATATGAGGTTCCTTTGCCATAAAACAATCGAAAATATTTGTCTATCCTTTATTGCTTGAAGGACCTTCCAACACTTATTATCGCCAAAAAAGTACCAATCAATTTTGTTTTCCGAATAGATACAAATCAAATTTCTTTGTCACTTTTCTCAGATAATACGCTTAAAAGCTTCGTTTAGTATAAATAAATTTTTGTTTTAAGTAACCGAAATGTTGATCACACAGAACAACAGCTGATGTCAATAAAAGTTGTTTTAATCTTTATACAAAAAACGTCAAATCAAATTAAATAAAAAAAAAATTTATAATTTTGGTCGCAATTTTTGTAATAATTTATTGATGCAGCAAGTTAATAGACGATTCAGCATCAAGCGTAACCTTTATCTCTTAAAACGGGAAGAAGTATATTAGTAAAATAAAGCAATTTGGCGAGATAAATATCTCGATTAAATGCATCTGTACACAACAAAGCAGACTATAAATTTGCCACAAAAATATTTTTTTTTTGTTTGTGTTTTGGATCAGTTTGAATTCATTTGCATCATGCACTTGAAGTTTATAATATCGTTTTTGATCGTTTTAATTATGCGAAATGTGTTCACCGCACATTATTCAATAAAGTTTGAACGAGTGACTTGTACAACATCGGGTGAAATTACAGTCAACGTGTGTGTGGTAAAACCTAGGAATCGTACACTGCGGACTGTAGAAATTAATGTAAATTTTACGGCCACCACATATCTTAGAGTAAGTTGTACCCACGTTAACACTTTATTGTTGTGGAACCTAATATGTTTAATTTGTATATTTTTTGTAGGTTGATTATGAACTATTTTATAGGTTTGGCAACGTTTTTAGAAGTTTTGGGATAAAAGGTAATGAAGATATTTGTGCATATTTTAATGAAGGGAAATCAGCCACTATGTTGAATGCACTTATACCTGTGATGAGACAATCAAATGGATCAATATTCCCAACAAAATGTCCGGTGGAACGTTTCGTTTTGGCAAACATGTGGGGTAATGCAGATATGATGAAACTACCGCCTATAGTGCCTGAAGGCATTTATAAATTAGAAACATCAATATATAGTAAAAGATTTGTTCTTAATACTACAGGAACCGCTGAATTCCGACCAATTAATCCGGTACATGTATTTGCGATGGGGTAAAATGTGATATTAACTGTGTATTGTATATAAAATAAAATTACAAATTTAAATCGTTTTGGAAGGTCTCCCTAGCATGATGAAAAGAACCAATATTTTTCGTAGTTTATTAGTGGCGGAAGTTAGCAGACACAAATATAGGTGTTTACCTTCAAAGATATAGTTGTGGAGCCAATATTCCTTCTTTCCGATTACCTTATCCTTCCAAGATGTCATTCCCATTACGGAATATTAAGAGCCGAAGACTAGATGAAAAAAAAAAATTACATTGTCTCAAAACGCGCCATGCGATTTCAGTTAATATTTATTTTACTATAATTCGGTCATTTAAATAAATTAACAATTTTCTTTGAAAATTATAAAACTTTTTTCTAAAACCCGCAAAGCTTTCAGTTTAGATATTCAAAACATAATTTTGTTTTTCTAATTTCGTATTTGGACTTCTCAAAAACAGTTTAGTTGTAAACTGATTAAAACAATTTTTTTATTATTAAAAAGATGAAAAAAGCTCGAAGTTTTTGGTTTTTAAATATTTAGTGTTATCGAAATTTGAAATTTTAAGCTTTTCGAGCTTTTTTTAAAGTTTCGCATGCCAAATATAATCCTTGTGAAAAAAATTGTAATTCAACTGTTTATCCTCGGAGCTTTCAGTTTAAAAACCAAGAAATACAAATTGGATTGGTATTTTTACCCGAAATAAGTATTGACATTTCTGTGGCAAATTTTAGGGCTTAACAGCAAATATTACTTGTACAACTACTTAAGCTCTTCTCAGATAAAAGCGCACAATGCTCTCAATTTAATTGACAATAATCTAAAGTAGGAAAATGTTTCACCAACAAGAAAATATCGCGGTGATTAGATTGATGAATTCTGAGGGTTAATAAAAAGCTTCAAGCACTTTAACAGGGTAGAAGCTTTAATAAAACATTATCGATACTTAATAATCCTTTTCTGCGCAATATACAGACCCTCAATGTTACTAAAATAAGTGCCACCCTCTAGTCCCACTAATTGGGCATAATTTCCTAAGATTATAGAATATATGTACTGTACCGAATATGTCCTAAAATTATGTGTCCTATTTCACCCGGTTAATAAAATGATACACATAAATTGTATCGCGATGTCTATCTCATAAATTGCTTTAAGTGTAGCAGGCAGAAAGTTAAACATAATCAGAGCCTTCTAGAGTATAGAGCCATAATCATTATGACGTATTTTTTCGAAGCTTTTTTAGTGGTATAACTTTTCACTGATTTCCATAGGAATCCATAGTAAAAATGGTGTTTTTTAGCTTCAAGTTTTTCAATGAAAACAGCAAAAATGTTACAAAATGTTTATACAAAAGTGTTCTACATATCTTTAGCAGCAATATACATTTTTCGAACTTTCATTTTGAAAAATACATCAAAGTTGGCTCTGACAAATTAAAATAATACTTGCTAAATTTATCTTTAGTTTTACTAGTGTACGTTAGATGTCTATAATTGTTGGCAGAGAAATACGAAAAAAAATTATTTAATCACACAATTATGACACGTTCTTAATATTTTGTGAATTTGTTTTGCTTATCCTACAATTTTTAAACTCAAATTTCCCCAGGTCGCAATTTTTGCAACGATTTTTCAAAATGTTTACTACCCACTGCCATCTATGTACATTGATTTAATGCACACGACTTGTAGTAAGCTTTTCTCTTTAATTTGACCAGAAAGCTGTTGTTATGAACTTTTTTTTATATTTTGGTTAAAATAAATCAATTATTACAAGAAAATGAAAACGATTTACTTAAACGAGATTTATATATGTTGAAATTCAAACATTTATGAAAATATTTCAGAAATCATAATTAAGAATTTGCAACGTTTTCATTTACAAATTTGTCTTAGGAAAAAAAGTGATATGTTTTATGTGTTTTACAATGGAAATTTTGGTTTTTTGCTCGTTTCTAATTCCTTTATAAAAGCTTCGTTTTTTAGATTATGGCTTGTATAATCAAGGTTGCTTTGACATAATACATAAATTATATGTGTTGCGATATCCCATTTTAATTGATAAATATCATGCTCGCTGTCGAAGCGTTTAATAACAAGGTTCATGATTAAGTTATTAAAATAATTGCAACATAAACTGTACGGACACGCGCTATTGCGAACAAAAAAGTTTCGTTAAATATTCTAGTACCATATCAAATTTATTGCCAGTACGAACATGAACCTCAAGTATATACTCTCGTTTCTGGCCGTTTTAATTGTGCGATATGTGTTCACCGCCAATTATTATATGAGTGCTGAAAGGGTTGTTTGTACAAAATCGGGTAATATTACGATTAATTTGTGTACGTTAAAATATTTAAATCGTACATTACGGAGTTTAGAACTTAATGTTCAGTTTATGCCAACCCGAGATCTTAAGGTATGTCGTATATTGCATTCGACATTTTGTATTGTAGTGTAAACTAATATATTTTGTTTGTTAATTTAGTTGGAATATGAACACTTTTATCGATATGGTTTATTATACAGAGAGTTTGGGATCAAAGGTACGGATGATGTTTGTGCATATTTGGATAACGGAAAATTTTCACCAATAATAAACGCAGTAATACCGGCGATGAGAAAAATAAATTCTTCATTGTACACAACTAAATGTCCGATTGAATATTTTATTATCGAGAATTTTTGGGGAAATGTAGATTTAATGAATCTACCACCTGTGATTCCCTCAGGCACATATAAACTTGTAATGAGAATTTATAGTAAACAATTCGAGCTTAATGTTACCGTAACCCTGACATCGCGACCAACAAATCCAGCACATAACTATCCAATAGGCTAAAATGTAATATTATTATGTGTTGAATAAAATTTGTATCTGATAACCTACATAATACCAGCTATTTTTATTTATTTAATGGTGGAGAATGTTAGGTAAGAGTTCAATTAAGTTTTAAGTTTACTAATCTGAGTTTACACAGTTTTTCAAGCATATTTGGTTACAGATTAATGTTTCCGAATGCTTGCCGTTTCCAGTTTAGATGCTTAATACAATATAAAATTCCGCGAACCGTCAAGCAATATTTTAAATGTGATGGAAGGAACCAATTTTCAAATATTATATTAACTAGCTAGGAACATTAAAACTAGTATTACATAGAATTTGAATTTACAGATTGAATTAAAAATTCACATCTTAAAGCATTTTTAAGTTTCTGTCGAAGAACAGAATGTTTTCTCAAAAATTTGATGTTTGGTGACCCAAGGGGTCACCATTTTTTATATTTTTTCTGAAACCTTAAAAATAAGGATTAGTTCGGTAACTAAATTCGCTTTTAATGTATTATTCTCTCTAACCAAATAATATCATTTAAGTCGCAAACTATATATATTGTAGAATGATTAAAATAACTTCGATTGTATGTTGCTTTTTTAAGGGTAAGGGGCAGTGGTTTTTTACACAAATGTTATTCGATTAAATTGTCCATATCGAATACAGCGGATTTAGTAATGGTTTAATTCGTTATACATAAAGGTCAATCAAATTAAATAAAGCAATTTTTGTGATCGCAATATGAGTCGCAATTTTTTTAATAACCTAATGATGTAGCAAATTATTAAACGCTTCGACAGCGGGGGGTTTCCTAAAATAAAGCAATTTACGAGATAGACATCGCGATATAATTCATGTTGTTTATCATTTTAATAACCGCATTTGGTAACCGCCCAGTGATGACGGTATTTTATGGATCAGTACCGATTTTACTAAAACGATTTTAACCATATTAATTATGCGGAATGTGTTCACCGCTCATTTTGCAATAAAATTTGATCCCAATCGTACAATGGGGACTTTAGAATTAAATATAAATTTTACTTCAACATGGTAAAGTAAGTCGTACGCATGAACTTTTGGGGGAAATGTAATGTAATGAGTCTTCCACCTATTATGCCTGAAGGTGCTTATAAATTAGTGGTTGCAATCGATGACGTTCGATCAACTAATCACAATCACAAATGTTTGGCAAATAATACAATTCCGACTTAGTTGATTTATGTATTTACCAGCACTAATAAATAGCATAGGTTACAATACTAATAGATTTTGTATGTAAATAAGTGTTAGAAATTTTTATTATTTCGAATTCGACTGTTCAATAGTAATCCCCTGAAATGTTAAAATCAAAAAGTTCTGAATATTTATTACAATATTTTGAAGTACGCACGACCAAAATAAATAAAAGTTAAGCAATACCGGGCAATCAAGGACAATCCAAGGCTACGAAGGTTCAAAAGTGTACAACCACCGGCATATTAGGTAAACTAAATCCGGAAGTTGAACTTTGGAAGTCTTCGAAGGGCAAGTATCAAAAACTTTTTTTTCATTCGTTCAAGATTATCGCTACATTCTAGTTAACTACAGCATATTCCAAAATAGGCCTAACAAAAGAAATATATAATGTTTTCAGAGTGTATGGGTCAGAAAATTGATGATGAAATTAATGATTAATGAATGATTATACAATTGATGAGCAGCCCTTGCTACAGTCATTTCCGTACGTTTAGTAAAACATATAGGTTACCTATAAACAAAACACCTAACTCAATAAACTGAGTAGCTCTATCAATTTCAACATCTTGTAAACTGTACGGAGCTACAATTTAATCCTTAATTCTTACAAACGACATAATTTTACATATGGAGATATTGAGAGCTAAACGATTTTCGACAGTCCAATCACTAAACCGATTAAAGTCCTGTTGTACCAATAAAACGTATGCACCATTTCGGATATTAGCGTAAATTTTTACATTTGGAAACATTAATCAATCGGAAACCTTAATCTGTAACCAAATATGCTTAATGTTAATCTTACCTAACTTTCTCCAACATTAAATAAATAAAAATAGCTGGTATTATGTATGTTATCAGATACAATTTTTATTCAACACCTATTAATATTACATTTTATCCTATTGGATAATTATGTACTGGATTTGTTGGTCGCGTTGTAAGGATTATAGTACCATTAAGCTCGAATTGTTTACTATAAAGTCTCATTACAAGTTTATATGTGCCTGAGGGTATCACAGGTGGTAGATTCATTATATCTACATCTCCCCAATAATCCTCGACAATCACATAATCAATCGGACATTTAGTTTTGTACAATGAAGAATTTATTTTTCTCATTGCCGGTATTATTGCGTTTATTGCTGGTGAAAACTTTCCGTTATCCAAATATGCACACACATCATCCGTACCTTTGATCCCAAACTCTCTGAATAATAAACCATATCGATAAAAGTATTCATAATCCATCTAAATCAACCAATAAAATATATATTAGTTTACACTATACATAATAATACGAAATGTTGAATGCAATATACGACTTACCTTAAGATCTCGGGTTGGCATAAACTGAACATTAAGTTCTGTACTTCGTAATGTACGATTTAAATATTTTAACTTACACAAATTAATCGTAATATTACCCGATTTTGAACAAACAACCCTTTCAGCACTCATATAAAAATTGGCGGAGAACACATATCGCACAATTAAAACGGCCAGAAACGAGAGTATATACTTGAGATTCATGTTCATACTGGCAATAAATTCGATATGGTACGTGACTATTTAAACAAAACTTTTTCTGTTCGCAATAGTGCGTATGCAATATAGTAAATTAGTTGTTATAGTGTGCAATAATTTATGTGGCAATTATTTTAATAATTCAATCATGAACCATGTTATTAAACGCTTCAGCAGCGAGCCTGATCTTTATCAATTAAAACGGGATGTCATAACACATATATGCCAGGTAAAATTAAGGTAATTTGCGAGATAGATATCGCGATACAATTCATATGTATCATTATCATTCAAGTATATATTATCGATTTTGACCATATTAATTGTGCAGAATGTGTTCGCCCCACATTTTTTATTAAACTATGATCGGTTTTTTTTGCAATTAATAGGGTGAAACTACGGTCAATGTATGTAATCAATGACTGTAGGATTCAATGTAAATTTTACTTCAACCTTCAATCTTAAAGTAAGTCGCCACACACTTTCTCCCTTTACTGTAGTGGAACCTAATATATTTTATTGGTATATTTTATGTACCTAGATAGATTTTATCGATTTGGCCACACTTTTAAGAATTTTGGAATAAAAGGTACTGAGGATACTTGTGCATATTTGGATGGAAGAAAATCAAACCCTTTCGAATGCACTTATACCAGTAGTCGATTAAATTCACCGTTTTTAGCAAGAAAATATCCGATGAATCTTGTAATTATGCAAAAATAATGAATTTTTCGCCTTTCATGCCTGCACTTATAGAGTATAGTAGCTACTATATATAGCGATAAATTTATAATTTATAATACATCAGGCGGTGAGATTCGAGGATATTTCCAATTAGGGTAATATGTAATATTAGTTGTGCATTAAATAAAAATTATCAAATAAAATCATCAGGGATTTAATATCAATTTTTCCCTGATGTTATAGTTTGCGCCGTGTAACGCCCTGATCCTTGTAGTTAACTAAAATTAACGAAACAAAACAGTTGACGTTTCGTTACTTTTTGAATTACACATTGGAAATATATTCTGCAAATACTATTCTAACTTCTTCAAACTAATTTAAGTAAATTTTTAATTTTTAATTTTAAATTCCAAATTTCAAATTCCAAATTCTAAATTCCAAATTTTAAATTCTAAATCCGAAATTTCAAATTCCAAATTTCAAATTCCAAACTTCAAATTCGAAACTTCAAATTCCAAACTTCAAATTCCAAATTTGAAATATAAAAATTCCAAATGTTAAATTCCAAATTTCAAATTCTAAATTCCAAATCCACAATTTCAAATTCCAAATTTTTAATTTTAAATTATTAATTTTAAATTCCAAGTTTCAAATTCCAAATTCTAAATTCCAAATATCAAATTTCCAAAACCAATATCCAAACTCCAAACTTCAATTTCCAAATTCTAAATTCCAAATTTCAAATTCCAAAATCTAAGCTGGAAATTCCAAATTTTCAACTTCAAATTTAAAATCTCAAATCTTAAATTTCAAATTCCAAATTTTAAATATTAAATTTTAAACTTCAAATGCTAAATTCCAGACTTCAAATTCCAAGTTTCAAATTCCAAATTCCATACTTCAAGGTTTCAAACTTCAAATTCCAAATTATCAACTACAAATTCTAAATCTCAAATTCCAAATTCCAAAATTCCAATTCCAATTGTAAATTACAAATTTTAAACTTAAAATTCCAAATTTCAAATTCAAATTCCAAATTCCAAATTCCAAATTTCAAATTTCAAACTTCAAATTCCAAATTTTAAAATCCAAACTTCAAATTCCAAATTTTCAACTTCAAATTTCAAATTCCAAACTTCAAATTCCAAATTTTAAAATCCAAACTTCAAATTCCAAATTTTGAACTTCAAATTTCAAATTCCAAACTTCAAATTCCAAATTCCAAAATCCAAACTTCAAATTCCAAACTTCATATTCCAAATTTGAAATATAAAAATTCCAAATGTTAAATTCCAAATTTTAAATTTTAAATTAGTAATTTTAAATTTCTAATTTTAACTTCCAAAATCTTAATTTCAAATTTTAAATTCTAAATTCCAAATATCAAATTTTCAAAACCAATATCCAAATTCCATACTTCAATTTGCAAATTCTAAATTCCAAATTTCAAGTTCCAAAATCTAAGCTGGAAATTTCAAATTTTCAACTTTAAATTTAAAATCTCAAATCTTAAATTTCAAATTCCAAATTTTAAATATTAAATTTTAAACTTAAAATGCTAAATTCCAGACTTCAAATTCCAAATTCCATACTTCAAGGTTTCAAATTTCAAATTCCAAATTTTCAACTACAAATTCCAAATCTCAAATTCCAAATTCCAAAATTCAAATTCCAATTGTAAATTTCTAATTTCAAACTTCAAATTCTAAATTCCAAATATCAAATTCCAAAATCTAAGCTGGAAATTTCAAATTTTTAACTTCAAATTTAAAATCTCAAATCTTAAATTTCAAATTCCAAATTTTAAATATTAAATTTTAAACTTCAAATGCTAAATTCCAAACTTCAAATTTCAAATTTCAAATTCCAAATTCCATACTTCAAGGTTTCAAATTTCAAATTCCAAATTTTCAACTACAAATTCTAAATCTCAAATTCCAAATTCCAACATTCAAATTCCAATTGTAAATTTCAAATTTCAAACTTAAAATTCCAAATTTCAAATTTCAAATTTTAAATTTCAAATTTCAAATTATAAATTTCAAATTTCAAATCTCAAATCTTAAATTTCAAATTCCAAATTTTAAATTTTAAATCAAATGCTAAATTCCAGACTTCAAATTCCAAACTTCAAGTTCCAAATTGATTATTTATTTGTAGTAAAATGGCTCCTCTAGTAAGGTTATTGAGAAAGTTGTCCTACTATGTTCCAAAGCATTTATTAAAACTAATTTATTTTGATTTTATACATCCACGTATTGTATACGGAATAATTATTTATGGCACTACCAATGTTACTAAACTAAGAAGGATTCAAATACTAAAAAATAAAAGTGTTAAAGCGATTTGTAGACTTTCTTCTATTATTTCCTACTTTGGCGCTCTACAAAGATGAATCTGAAGGGATAATGCCAGTTGCAGCATTATTTGATTTACAAGTTGCACTATTTATGTACAAATCATTACATATAACAAGTGCTTTATCAAATTTAGAATTTACTAGGGTTGATAATAGTTACCACACTCGGTTTTCTCAGAATTTATCGTGTGGTGCTATTACAAACGAATATGGAAGAAAATCAATTAGGTTCAATGATCCAACGGTTTATAATAGTTTATCTGAATCAATCAAACGTGCCGTAAATATTCATCAATTTAGATATAATCTTAAAAATTGTTATCATGCCATGTTGGAAAGTTATATAAATTAATTCCAATGTTTTATGATCATAAATTGTCATAAATACGTGTATTTTAAATAGTCTGTAGAGCTGTTTACTATGTATGTGGGGCATTTGCATTTAAATCTCACATAAAAAAATTTAAAATATAATTTTTAAATCATATTTCTGGTTCTTTTAAATCTGGGCGTGAGCAGATTTGTGTTTTGCATTATTTTAATAATCTTTTGTGCTATTTTTAATTTTTCTGTCATGAACGTTACCTAAAAATACGTTTTACGTTATTTTTAAAATTATTAATTTGAAAATACAAAAGATTAGTATACTATTTGGAAGTAGACGTATCACCAATGTGAATAAACATCGATACATTAAATTTATATTTTTGAATTTCACAATTTATCTAAAATAAGTAAAGTAACGTTCATGACAAAAAAACTAGTTTTTTTTTAAGTAGAAGTAAGTCCAAAATAATTTAAAAAAATTCATTTTCATAAATTTCTGTATTGTGATCAAATACTTAACTTATACCTGTTAAAAATTATCTGTAAACTGCTAAGGGGACAAAAAAATGCTTGGGGACAAAAACGTGTGAGAATTAAATGCAAATGCCCCATGTACATATGTATGTATGTATATTGTAAAAATTTATGAAATAAATAAATAAATAAATTTCAAATTCGAAATTTTCAACTTCAAATTTCAAATTTCAAATCTTAAACTCCAAATTACAAATTCCAAAATCCAAACTTCAAATTCCAAATTTTCAACTTCAAATTTTAAATTCCAAATTTCAAATCTCAAATCTTAAATTTCAAATTCCAAATATAAAATTTTAAATTTTAAACTTCAAATGCTGAATTCCAGACTTCAAATTCCAAACTTCAAGTTGTAAATTTCAAATTCCAAATTTTCAACTACAAATTTCAAATTTTAAATTCCAAATTTCAAATTCCAAATCTTAAATTCCAAATTGGAAATCCCAAATTCCAAACCCCAATTTCCAAATTTTAAATTCCAATTCTAAATTTCAAATTCCAAACTTCAAATCGCAAATTTTAAACTTCAAATTTTAAATTCCAAATATAAAATCTTAAATTTCAAATTACAAATTTAAAATTTTTAATTTTAAACTTCAAATGTTAAATTCCAAACTTCAAATTCCAAATTTCAAATCCCAAATTTCAAATCCCAACTGTAAATGTCAAATTCCAAACTTCAAATTCCAAATTTCAAATTCCAAACTTCAAATTCCAAAATCCAAACTTCAAATTTTAAATTCCAAATTTCAAATCACAAATCTTAAATTTCAAATTCGAAATTTTTAATTTTAAACTTTAAATGCTAAATTCCAGACTTTAAATTCCAAATTTCAAGTTATAGATTTCAAATTCCAAATTCCAAATTATAAATTTTAAATTTTCATTTTAAATTTAAAATTTCTAAATCCCTAATTTCTATTTTAAATTTCAAATTCTAAACTTCAAATTTCAAATTTTAAATTTTAATATTAAATTTCAAATTTCAAATTTCAAATTTCAAATTCCAAATTTCCAATTCCAATTGGAAATTTTAAACTCTAAATTTCAAATTCCAAATTCCAAATTTTCAACTTCAAATTTTAAATTTCATATTCCAAATTTCTAATTATAAATTTTAATTTTAAATTTCAAATTTAAAATTGCAAATTCCAAAGTCCAAACTTCAAATTCCAAATTTTCAACTGCAAATTTTAAATTCCAAATTTCAAATCTCAAATCTTAAATTTCTAATTCCAAATTTTAAACTTCAGATGCTGAATTCCACACTTCAAGTTTCAAATTTCAAATTCCAAATTCCAGAATCCAAACTTCAAATTTTAAATTTCCAACTTCAAATGTTAAATTCCAAATTTCAAATCTCAAATTTCAAATTCCAAATTATAAATTTTTAATTTTAAACTTCATATGCTAAATTCCAGACTTAAAATTCCTAATTTCAAATTCCAAACTTCAAGTTGTTAATTTCAAACTCCAAATTGTCAACTTCAAATTTAAAATTTAAAATTTTAATTCTAAATTTCAAATTACAAATTTCAAATTCCAAATTTCAAATTTCAAATTCCAAATCTTAAACTCCAAATTTCAAATTCCAATTGAAAATGTCAAATTCCAAACTTCAAATTCCAAATTTCAAATTCCAAATTACAAATTTCAAATTCCAAACTCCAAATTCCAAATTCCAAAATCCAAACTTCAAATTTTAAATTTCCAACTTCAAATGGTAAATTCCAAATTTCAAATCTCAAATTTAAGATTCCAAATTTTAAATATTTAATTTTAAACTTTAAATGCTAAATTCCAGACTCCAAATTCCAAATTACAAATTCCAAACTTCAAGTTGTAAATTTCAAATTCCAAATTTCAAATTATAAATTTTAAATTTTAATTTTAAATTTCAAATTTCAAATTCGAAATTTCAAATTTTAAATTTCAAATCTTAAACTCCAAATCTGAAATTCCAAGTTTCAAATTTCAAATTCCAAATTCCAAATTCCAAAATCCAAATTACAAATACCAAATTTTCTTCAAATTTTAATTTCAAATTCTAAATTTCAAATCTCAAATTTTAAATTTCCAATTTCAAATTCCAAATCTTAAACTCCAAAAGCCAAATCCCAAATTTGGAATCCCAAATTCCAAATTTCAAATTCCAATTATAAATTCTAAATTCCAAATTTCAAATCCCAAATTTAAAATCCCAAATTTTAAATTTCCGATTTCAAAATTTAATTTTAAATTCTAAATTTTAAATGTTAAATTTCAATTTTTTTGTCGCACAGAGAAGTGGCACAATTGAAAACTTTAAGAATTATGACATTCTAACAGTAAACACTGTGCCTTTTATGGAACTTTAAGCAATAAAAAAGCTTACGCTTGACGCAAGTATTTTGCTACTTGAAATATTATTAAAGTTATAGGGAGTTGAAGAAGCACTTTGCAACTTACATAAAGATATCGAAAACTTTTAAGTTTTAATAGCAAAGCTTTTATTAAACCATGGTTTTTTTGCTTCTAGATAAATTTGTGATTACAATTTGAGATGGAGAAACAAACAACAAATGTTATAACATTTAAAACGCTCACAAATTTTGTGGAGCTTCTTGCAGCTGCTTTTAAATAAAAAAGGGCTTTAAAGTTCTTCAAGTTGTAAAGCTCAACTGCACTTTTAGAAAGTACTTATTTTATTACTTGCTTGCTTAGATTATTTTAAATAGAAACTCCCAAAATTTTTAAAGCTCTGTAATTTTCTACAAGTGCGGATTTCTGCGTCTTTGTTAAAATGTAATCTTTTCTTTCAGCGATCTTTAATGAAACTACGCTTTCAAAGTTTATTTTGCGATAAAATGAGAGTTAACAAAACATGCTAATTATGTTTTTGGGAACTTCTAAAAATGTTGTTTCCTTGGTTACTTGCTTAGGCGCTTTGAAAATATTACATAAGTTTTTTAACTGACTTTAAATTAAACTTTTCTCAAAGCTTTGTTAAAATTTTTAAAACTAAAAATGCGGTTGAGAGTTTTAAGCAAAATCTAGTATATTTTGGTTTCCACAAAGCTTTGACCAATCGAACATTTTATAATATTCCAATAGAAGAGAATCGAAAAGGATTTTTGGGTAATGCATCGTAGCTTCACCCGATGAATTGATCAAGAAAACGGATCATACTTTATTGAAAAATGTGCGGTGAACACATTCTGCACAATTAATATGATCAAAATCGATACTATAAACTTAAAGTTCATAATGTTAATTAAATCGAACTGATTCATAAAGAGCAGGTTTCTTCCGAGCAGTGATTACTAGGCCTATTTCATCCGGCTATTAAAATGATACACATGAATTATATCGCGATATATATCTCGCAAATTATCTTAATTATAACTGGCAGATGTTAAACACAATACATAAATTATATGTGTTGAGGCATTCCGTTTTAATTGATAAAGATCATGCTCGCTGTCGAAGCGTTTCGTTAATTATTAAATCATTAAACTAATTCCAATATAAACTGTAAGCATACGCACTATTGCGAACAGAAAAAGTTTGGTTTAAATATTCTCGTACTCTATCAAATGTATTGCCAATATGAACCTCACGTTCATACTCTCGTTTCTTGCCGTTTTAATTGTGCGATATGTGTTCACCGCAAATTTTCATATGAGTGTTGAAAGGGTTGTTTGTTCAAAATCGGGTAATATTACGATTAATTTGTGTACGTTAAAATATTTAAATCGTACATTACGTAGTTTAGAACTTAATATTCATTTTATGCCAACCCGAGATCTTAAGGTATGTCGTACTATATTTCATTCGACATTTTGTATTATATGTATAGTGTAAACTAAAATATTTTATTTGTTGATTTAGGTGGAATATGAACTCTTTTTTCGATTTGGTTTATTATTCAGAGAGTTTGGGATCAAAGGTACGGATGATGTTTGTGCATATTTGGATAACGGAAAGTTTGCACCAGTAATAAACGCAGTAATACCGGCGATGAGAAAAATAAATTCTACATTGTACACAACTAAATGTCCGATTGATTATGTGATTATCGAGAATTTTTGGGGAGATGTAGATTTAATGAATCTACCACCTGTGATGCCTTCAGGCACATATAAAGTTGTAATGAGAATTTACAATAAACAATTCGAGCTTAATACTACCATAATCATGTCATCGCGACCAACAAATCCAGCACATAATTATCCAATAGGCTAAAATGTAATATTTATAGGTGTTGAAAAAAAATTGTATTTGTTTCGGAGGGTTTCTCGAGCAATTCATTTTATTACCAGCTATTTTTATTTATTTAATGGTGCAGAAAGTTAGGTAAGAGTTCCATTAAGTTTTTAAAGATTTGTTCAATTATATCTTTTCAACTACTTCATTAAAAAATCTTTTCGTTTAAAATTACGTTTCCAAAATATACCTTATCGCTTTTAGAAATGCGGTTACGTTACTATTTTCGATAGTAAATAAAACTTTTCTCAAAAAGTACCTAATATCTCGGAGCTTTAAGTTACAAAAAATCAATAAATTTATCATTGCAATTAGTCTCGATATAAAGAAATATTTTCGAGTTTTATTAAAGCTTTTGAGCAGTGAAAGCTTTCCACGATACAATTATACTATGAATAAGGCGATAACAAAATTTAATTTTATTCGCTAAAAGGCTATGGCTTATGTAGTGGGATGAGTAAATAAATTGCCATGTAGTGGTGATAATCATGTAGAGGTTTAAATCTATTGGTGCAGACTATAAAAAAAATCGTTCTTATAATCTTCAAGGGAAGCTTCAATCGCAATGATCTCAGACAAAGTGCGTGTAGGTGTTGTTTTTACGCCTAACAGGTAGTGTCTATGTACACTATCACTTAAATTAAATTGCGGCATGAAGGAAATAACAAATCTACTGCTTGATGTCCTAAATCATGCCACAGTATACGCATCTCCTTTCAAGGCACCGTTTGGATGCAGCTCCAAAATTTCTTCTTCTTTAATGAATTCAGAAGCGGTTTCGATAACTCCACTGCTGTAGTAACGTTAATCGAACAGATCTTCGGAATGTCACCATTATTCCCCGTTAAGGCAGTTACATGTATTGAACTTATCCGCAGTTAACGCCATGTGTTGATTTTGTTGTAGTCGAAGCATCAAATAGTTAGAAAATGGCCTAATGTAGACATATTCTTGCTAATGTTGACGTCGATTATATGATATGTGACTGCTATGCCTAAGTTACTAGCATGAAGAGCCAGGTTGGTGAATTCCTCATGAAAAATGATGCTGGTCACAATGTTGTTGAATGCCTGAAATTTCTTATTGATCTCCTTGTAACTGTACTAAAGTCACGTTGATAGTTGAATCTAATATCAACATTTGCTGTTGTAATAGCTTTTGGTGGTGTTATTGGTTTGAATTTAATTTGTATTTGCTATTCTTGTAAGCATTGCCAGCAAGTTCGTCGAGCACACCAAATAACTCGTTGGTAATTATACCAACAAAGTCAAAAGGTGATCTTCTTTTACTTTGTACCGACTTAGGGCATTTAGTATTTCATTTTGACCCCGTAACTCAACGTAGAATGTTGGAATGTATCCGCGTGTACCGCTGATATTAGTGTTGTATTCGCGCATAATTCGTCTAGCTGACGAGCGTCACCTTCTAGGTGGTCTAGCTCTGCACAATATAGGATGTGAGATTATAGTATGATATAAGCCTCTATTCACCATTAATAAGATTCCGTTGACCAATTTTATCTAAATAAATGCCAGGATGGTTAGTGAACCGTGTTGCAACAGGGTAACAGGGTTAATTTGCTGTTTGCTCTCGTCGTTCGTCTGTGTTGTATCGGTTATCTTTGTTTTGCAGTATTTACTTGTAACAAAATCCCCCAAAAGGGATTTTGTTAAACAGAACATAGCAATAGAGGTCTGGTTGCGGTATTGCACTGGCTGAAGCTCGCCGCTAGGCGTGGGGGTTACCAGACATATTACTATGCTTGAAAACCGCATAGAGATAAAACGAAGGGGACAAGAAAATTATTCTACTGTGCCACGACCACAGTGGTAGATAATCATAAAACAAAATTTGCGTTCGACAAGGACGCCGGTGCCACTCCGGCGTCCCTGCTCAAGGCCTAGGTCAGCACAAGGCCGCCCATCCTCACGCGATCACACTGAACTATTTATTCACTCATCACTAAAAATCAAAATGTAACCAAAAATCATAAAAAAGAAACAACCTGTAATTACGAATGAAAAACCAACAAAACGGTAAATGAAATGGAAAAAATGAAATGAACAAAATTGAACCAAAAACGTTATCAAAGAAAATAAAAAAAAACGTGGTGCAAATCGATTAGGGTGGGCGTCATACGGTACGCCACCCGGAACCTGTAAACCGCAAAAATAATATATATATAATAAGAAATATAATAATAAAACAAAAAAAAATCCCCGTCAAGTGTGGAGATTACAAAATTTTTTTTAAAAAAAATATATAAAAAAAAAACACGCGGTGCCACCGGTTTCTTATTTATTTTTACCGAATGGTCACCTTACCTGAACAAAAAAAAATGTTTAGGCCCGTCCGACCTCTCTGCTACCAACAGCAATCAGCGCCGACGCAGGATCCCTCGCACGAACCCCACTCCGTTAGGCGGAGTTGCTGCCACAAACCCAATTCTTTCACTAATTTTCCGAAATCCACGGAAACTCAGATGCTGAATCACCAAAACACGGGTATATAATAATCGTACACAACTGGTCGATACCCAGATATTGAAATGGCTCAACAATATAACGTCTTGTCTCGTTCATAAGATTATCCAAATCACAGGATACAAAAAAAACACAGCATCAAATATCGTTTTAAGTTTTAATAATACATATTTATTCGAGGAATCACTACACAGATTTTTAAGTAATTATTTATTTATTTATAACGGAAAAAAATTCCAACCAATGTCATTATGCTATTTATTAATACATCTTTAGATTTATTTAATATAAAAACAGCATCTTATTATAACATTCCGTAACCAACAACAAAATTAAGCAAATCTTAATAATTAATAACTTTTATTTAATTATTATCTTTTCAATTTTATTATTTTTAACACAAATAAAATGTCTCTCAAACACCCAAAGAAATTCCCACTTGAATATTTATATAAAAAAACTTGGGTTTGGGTTTTTATATTTTTTTTTTTTCCACCATAGGTATATCAATAAATATCTCAAACAAAAAAAAAAATTTCTTAGATTATAAATCAGAACTCTAAAAAAAAAACTTTTCGCTTAATTCTAAACTAAACTTAAAACTACTCTCTACACTTGACTCGTCACTTTCCAAACTCCAAACTAGACTAACCAAAAAAACGTACGACGCGTACCAAAAAAAAATAATTTTTTTCCCCCACCCAAAAGAAATTTTAATCATATATAAAAAAAAAAAAACCCGACCGATAAATTTCGGGTGACGTACACATACGACATCACCCAAAATCGACTCGCACACACCAATACTATTTAATTTAATCACTGGAACATTCCATTTACATGGAAAATCCACGCGCTAACCAAAACAAAACAGATGAAGCAAAACGACAACCACTACACGTCATTACATACCATCAAACAAAAAATGATAAAACGAATCGAGTAACCGACCAAAATACGGAGAAGTATAAAATGCTAAATGGTACACTCTACCAAAAAAAATATATTTTCTATTACAAATTAAGCCAAAGAAAGAATGACGTGTAGTGGAAGAGATTTTATGCAGCGCAGTGGATAAACATGCAACCTTGTTGGGATTTTCAACCGTAATTACAGATTTAAATTAAACAGATCATAACAACCACAAGCGGTTGTTACAGCGTGGGGACGACTCACACCCGAGAAAAGATCTCAAAGCCAGGCATGAAAGTAAGAGGGAAGGAGAAAAAAATTTCACTAATAATTTGTCACAATCGTATATCCTTGGCATGATAAACTCCCAAAGGTTTTCCATCAAGATTTCTGATATTATAAGAGACTGTTCCGATTTTATCAGTGATAAAAGCAGGAATAAACTTAGCAGCTAACTTTGCAGAAAATCTATCAGGAGCACTACTTTGTGCGAAGGATCGGACAAACACAGGTTGATCAGGCAGGAAATTCCTATTGGTACTTCGTAAATTATAACGAGCAGCGGATTTCTCATGTGCAACTTTCAGGTAATGAGTTATTTGATCACGAATAAGATTTAATCTATTAGACTTGGACAACACATGTATTTCGTTATCATCCTGAGGAGATAAAAGTTTACGTAAAGCATAATCTGAACCGTTTAAGGACATGTGTTGACCAAAGACCAAATAGTGAGGAGAAAAATTCGTGACGTCGTGTTTAACATTTCGCAATGCCGCAGTGATTTCAGACAGATGGCAATCCCATTCATTATGTGCATGATCATCAAGATAAGACCGAATACTAGACAGTAACGTCCGATTAACTCTCTCAGAAGCGTTGCTTTGAGGAGAGTAAATAGGAGTACGTATATGATCAACATTATATTTTTTCAAGAGATCTTTAAATAAGTTAGATATGAATTGTTTGCCATTATCAGAAGTAATCACTGCAGGCACAGAGAAAAGTAAAAACACCTCATTTTCCAAAAAGCTACACAGAGAAGAGGCGGAAGCTTCACGCAATGGTTTGACTAGAACAAACTTTGAATAATGATCCAACACTATAGCGATACAGGTATTACCTCGTTTGGAGCGAGGATAAGGTCCAAGGAAATCAACGAACAATTTTTCAAAAGGTCTGGTAGACTCAGTTTGAGAACCCATCAAAGGTTGAGTGCTAAAATTTACAGGCTTATTCATCTTGCATTGTAAACAATTAGAGATGAAAAGTCTGATTTGTTTAGTCATACCAAACCAGAAAAATTGCCGTTGAAGTCGTTCTACAGTTTTTTTAATACCCATATGAGCAGAAGTAGGAGAAGAATGAGCCAGTTCAATTAAGTTTGCAGTCAAGGACAACGGAACTACTAACTTCCATTCAGACAAATCAGTGGACGTATAACGAGAAGCGTAGGAAGGTAAGATCAAGAGTTTATTATCACGGATTTTGAAGTTGTGATCACAATCTTTTAATTGTTGTACTCGATTGATCTGTTGTACATATTCATCGTCCTGAAAAGCTGAAGAGTTAAGATCAATATGTAGAACCGAATTGTCACTTGAAGAATTTAAACTGGACACATTTTCTTGTATAACAGGCGACTTAGATAGTTCTGCGGAGTCCGGTAATTCACTCAACGCAGGTATTTGCAAAGTAATGCCGAATTTATTCCAAAAGTCAATCCCTAAATAGAGAGATTGCTTTAAAGAAGGTACTAAAAAGAAGCGCATGTAATGAGATTGAGAGTTAAAGCTAATCTGAACATTTATATAACCAATGACGTTCTGAGGTTGACCACTCGCAGTCTGAATAGAAGTAGGAAAATTATGAATATGAAGGTTGTTGTCCGCCAACAACTTTTCAGAACCACAACCCAACACACTTACATTCGCTCCACTATCTAATAGACCTCGGTATGGAACATCATTGACAAGAATATCGGCATAAGGCCGTTTATCGCTTGTCTCAGAACCGAGTACTGAAGAAACAACAAAGGATCGCAAAATCCGACGTTGCTCCCAGTATTTTTTTGAGCGAAGTAACTGAGCTGAGATGAGTTTCCCAAAAGTGTTGGGGAGAGACGGAACGGAATCAGAAAAATTAGAACTATTGTTAAATGAAGAAGTTGAAGGAATGGAGTGTTCCAATTTGGAAAAGGAATTTACTCGACATTCAGGTGGAGAAACAGGCAAGCAAGAGTCCGATACCATTAGGTCGGAACCAGCTGAACCAGATCCAGAAGAGATTGCGGAGTCAAAGGACTCAACGCGAACTTTCACTGGTTCGACTGATTCTTTCCATCTGGCATCAGTCTCTTCCGAAACTCTGGGTCGGTATTGCTGACTGCATCTACTTTGGTAATTATTGTTGGGGTTGAGATGGTCTGTGGTTCCTGGTTCCCCGATCTCCATGAACCACTGGTCTGGTTTCCCGCACAACGAACACAATTTGTTGAGATGGTGCCTTTGAGACCACAACGATAGCAAAAGGCACCCAAGTGAGGACGAGGACAGTCTTGAAAACCATGCCCTATATCAGAACAATTATAGCAAATGTAATTACGGCCAGATCTAGAGGTATTGGTTACATTAGTTGAAGGAGAAATAGAGGAGGGTTTAAAAGACTTAGAGTTTGTCATAGTCGTTCCCATTGGAGCACGATAAGAATGACTTGGACTAATCGCAGAAATATGTTGCACAGATTCGGACGTCGGAACAAAAACACCAGATGGAACGCGATATGCGGTTCCTGACGTATCTGCGGATGAAACTGATGGATTAGAAATTGAAACGACTGGTTCTGAATCATACATTCTCTCAACACCGAGTTCATTGATACTACGACGAGGGTGCATCGAGTAATCAGGTGGAGAACGAAAACGTTTTAGCGAATCTTCCCATGAAGTACAACTTTTGATGAGCTCATTGATATGTGAGAAGTATCGATCAGTAAGTTGATACTGAAGGACAGGCTTCATATTGTTCATCAGTAGTTGTATGAATTCATCGTCGCTGTAAGGGGTGTGACACTGCAGGGCCAAATTCCACATGTGATGATAAAATTCCAAGAATGATTCGTTAGGTAACTGTTTGCGAGACTCAACCATACGACGAATTTCGTAGGGAGTACGCCTATCTTTAAATCTTTCTTGGAAGGCTAATCGGAGGCTATCCCAAGGTGCTGAAGGATTATACCTGCGGTAGGTCCAGTACCACTGCAGTGCCACATCTTTCAGGACAAGATGCAGATCCAGAAGTACAGAGGAAGGTGATAGATTGTTGGATTTCACTACAGAGTCCAGCTGAAAAAGGAACATGTCCACAGTGATACCAGAAGGTGAACCTGTGTAGGAAATCCCACATCGAGATAAAGAACGTCTATTGAAATCAGGATTATATTGAGTAGATGGATTATGAATTGCTGAAGGCACGGGATTCAAAGTACTATTATGAAGATCTCTAACATCTGGTGCTGACTGAAAATTGGAACGTTGGGTGGCCTGCTCCGGAGATGAACGCTCTTTAGAGACAGGTTCCAAATGCGAAGACGTTAAACCAAGGAAATCATTTAACTGTTCGAGTCCTCCCTGAGAGGTATGTGCTGGTGGAAAATGAACTTGGGCTGATTTTTGAATATTTTGATTCGCCGCTACGACAGCCGGGTCCATTGGCAAAGAACGACCGCCAGGATATTCGTCAGCAGAACTTTTAACCCCGGATACTACAGGAATGCTATCCCCCGAAGGAATTGGAGCAGTCTGTCTTACTAAAAGCTGATTGGTGAGAAATTGCACTTGTTGCATTAATGATTTTAAAAGTTCTGCTTGGTCACTAGAGTTAACTGCCTTATCCGCCGTGGTAATGGTGTTAGAGGTTGAAGGATGCAGTACCGAATTGCTAATCTTACCCGCAGGACTAGGTTGGGATTTACTCACTACTTCTGGGATGGTCAGTTTTGATTCTACCGGATATACCTCCTGAAATACCAACGCTTGACCTCCATCAATACCTTTAGCGGACTCAACAGATTGATCCAGTAAAGTAGGGTCAGTTAAATACTGATCTAGCGCCGTGTGCAATTTAATACAAATATCTAAAATAATTTGAGCCTGCTGTCCATATGTAGGAGACTGAGTAGCTCTTTCCAAACGATCATGTACATGAAGTAACCGCGACCGCAGACGCTGAGCTGTTCGAACCTGATCTTCTACGTCTAGATTTTCAATACCAATAAAGGTTTGTTGGAGACTCTGCACCTTGCTTTGACAAGTGAGAATTTCTTCATTGGGTTTCTTTTTAGCTCGATTGTGCATCTCGATCGGTTTGTCCTGAGTACCATCCCGCTCTGCGGCCAACGCCTTCCTTAATTCATTCACCGCTTCCTCAGTATTGGGTTGGATAGATCGAAGCAAAAATTCTACTTCAATCTCATCAGCCTTAAGATGTGAAATATCCATTTTAACACGCAACAACGAATTTAACGAGAAAGAAAAAGGACTTAATCAAAAATGGAATTTAAACGTGATTTTAAAAGTAATGAGAATTAATTTTTAATAAATGTAAACTAACAATATTTAAATAATAAAAAAAAATTCCAACTTATATTTACTGAATAGATTATAGTTATAATTAAAATTACCTAAACCAAAAGTTATTAAAATTTAACGTAAATAGTAAATGAAAACCAGCGATACTGGCACTTTCAACCACAAAAAAATCAAATTATTTAATTGAAGAGATTACAAAAAAAAATTTTTACCCACCAAAAAAAATTAAATATAAAAATATTTGAATATATATATATATATATATATGAAAAAAAAACAAGATAGAATTACTTAATTTAAAGCAGAAAAAAAATTTTAAATTATTAATTAATTATTTAAAGAAATTTATTGAAAACATATATTGAAGCACCAATCTCAAATTAGACTCACTATGACCAAGTAGATATCCACAAGCCGGGCTGTTTGAGGAGCTGCGAGCACAAATTACTATCCACTGGACCACTCGCGTCAATACTGAACTAGCGCTCAACTCAAAACCTTTTTCTCATCCGTACTCGCCAGTCTATCCCAAGGTAATGTGTTGGAATCTAAAGTGTTGCTTAATACCTCAATATAATTTAAAGGACAAAAAGAATTTATGTTTACTGAGTTTACTATTGAAATGAATATGAATAAAAAGAATTATAAAAGAAAATAGAGTGAATTTATATATATATAATATATATGTATATATATATATATACACCAAAAATTACGGTAAAATTAATTTAAATAAAATGAAACCGATTCCCGATCAAAAAAAAATTATCGAATAATAAAATTTTTTTTAACTATATTGAATGAGTAATTTAATAATTTCAAAAAAAACTTAACCAAAACCGAAAAAAAAATTAAAGTAAATAATTTAATAAAATAATGAAATTAGAATGAACTTTTAAATTATGACTATAATAACCACGTAGATATCAACAAGTCGGAAGGATTGAGGAGCTGGAAAATTACTATGGTTATCCCAAGGACTTATCCGCGGTAAAGCACTACTTTCACTCGACTCAAACACTGTATGAACAACCGCACTTGCCGGTCTATCCCACGGTAGATTATTATTGCCGGAATTCATTCGCAAGCAAATATAAACCCAAAACAAAAACAAAAAAAAAAATCAAAATACCGAAATAGAATTACTACAATATAAAAAATGAACTAACCAAAATTATTAACAGTATTTTAGCTGCTCCATTAACCAACTGAAAAACAACCAATAATCAAAAAACAAAATTTCACAAAAATGAAAAAGCAAAAGGAAAAATAAGTAAAATGTATTACTTGTATCAAAAAATAACAAAAAATGTGATCACGTGAGAGATGATCACGACCCCATGCTGAGCTAGGCGTGAACGCTATAATAATAAAAATAATAAAAATTACCACTGTGGTCCCAGTAGTTTAATTAGAATTGAACAAAAAAATTTGAAAAATAAAATTTTACCTGAAAGTAGAAATTGACTAAAGATGTGCCAATGAGTACTGCGATCACGAACTGTCCAATCAACACCACATTGGTGGAAACAACAAGTTCGCGATCCCAACACCCATAACACATGGAACCAACATGACGAGCGATCCAGCAAGATCAAATAACCAAAGGTTAGAACATGCTGTGATCCCTCCCCATGAAGGTAGTCGGACTGAAATAGAAAATTACGTTAATTAAAAGGTACGAAGACTCTCAAAATTTAAAAAAGACTAAACCCAGAACGAAAGAAGAATGAGCTTAACCACAATCAATGCCACATGGCAGAAATGGTAAGCCCATTCATCAGACGAGCTGAGAATAGGGATCAACATTCTCATCTGCATGCAATCAAACAGCTTACGCTGGTTGCAATGCAGATTTGAATGTTGATCGGGCAGAAAACGTTGATGTGAGCACCCGTGCAAGCTCAAACAACGCAAGCGTTGGACTTTGCACGTGGTACTCACAACAAGTAAGCTGAAAAAAAATTGTGACATTAAAGACGAAAATGCAAAAAAAAAATTAGCCGAAAATTGGGCGCCACTGTAACAAAATCCCCCAAAAGGGATTTTGTTAAACAGAACATAGCAATAGAGGTCTGGTTGCGGTATTGCACTGGCTGAAGCTCGCCGCTAGGCGTGGGGGTTACCAGACATATTACTATGCTTGAAAACCGCATAGAGATAAAACGAAGGGGACAAGAAAATTATTCTACTGTGCCACGACCACAGTGGTAGATAATCATAAAACAAAATTTGCGTTCGACAAGGACGCCGGTGCCACTCCGGCGTCCCTGCTCAAGGCCTAGGTCAGCACAAGGCCGCCCATCCTCACGCGATCACACTGAACTATTTATTCACTCATCACTAAAAATCAAAATGTAACCAAAAATCATAAAAAAGAAACAACCTGTAATTACGAATGAAAAACCAACAAAACGGTAAATGAAATGGAAAAAATGAAATGAACAAAATTGAACCAAAAACGTTATCAAAGAAAATAAAAAAAAACGTGGTGCAAATCGATTAGGGTGGGCGTCATACGGTACGCCACCCGGAACCTGTAAACCGCAAAAATAATATATATATAATAAGAAATATAATAATAAAACAAAAAAAAATCCCCGTCAAGTGTGGAGATTACAAAATTTTTTTTAAAAAAAATATATAAAAAAAAAACACGCGGTGCCACCGGTTTCTTATTTATTTTTACCGAATGGTCACCTTACCTGAACAAAAAAAAATGTTTAGGCCCGTCCGACCTCTCTGCTACCAACAGCAATCAGCGCCGACGCAGGATCCCTCGCACGAACCCCACTCCGTTAGGCGGAGTTGCTGCCACAAACCCAATTCTTTCACTAATTTTCCGAAATCCACGGAAACTCAGATGCTGAATCACCAAAACACGGGTATATAATAATCGTACACAACTGGTCGATACCCAGATATTGAAATGGCTCAACAATATAACGTCTTGTCTCGTTCATAAGATTATCCAAATCACAGGATACAAAAAAAACACAGCATCAAATATCGTTTTAAGTTTTAATAATACATATTTATTCGAGGAATCACTACACAGATTTTTAAGTAATTATTTATTTATTTATAACGGAAAAAAATTCCAACCAATGTCATTATGCTATTTATTAATACATCTTTAGATTTATTTAATATAAAAACAGCATCTTATTATAACATTCCGTAACCAACAACAAAATTAAGCAAATCTTAATAATTAATAACTTTTATTTAATTATTATCTTTTCAATTTTATTATTTTTAACACAAATAAAATGTCTCTCAAACACCCAAAGAAATTCCCACTTGAATATTTATATAAAAAAACTTGGGTTTGGGTTTTTATATTTTTTTTTTTTCCACCATAGGTATATCAATAAATATCTCAAACAAAAAAAAAAATTTCTTAGATTATAAATCAGAACTCTAAAAAAAAAACTTTTCGCTTAATTCTAAACTAAACTTAAAACTACTCTCTACACTTGACTCGTCACTTTCCAAACTCCAAACTAGACTAACCAAAAAAACGTACGACGCGTACCAAAAAAAAATAATTTTTTTCCCCCACCCAAAAGAAATTTTAATCATATATAAAAAAAAAAAAACCCGACCGATAAATTTCGGGTGACGTACACATACGACATCACCCAAAATCGACTCGCACACACCAATACTATTTAATTTAATCACTGGAACATTCCATTTACATGGAAAATCCACGCGCTAACCAAAACAAAACAGATGAAGCAAAACGACAACCACTACACGTCATTACATACCATCAAACAAAAAATGATAAAACGAATCGAGTAACCGACCAAAATACGGAGAAGTATAAAATGCTAAATGGTACACTCTACCAAAAAAAATATATTTTCTATTACAAATTAAGCCAAAGAAAGAATGACGTGTAGTGGAAGAGATTTTATGCAGCGCAGTGGATAAACATGCAACCTTGTTGGGATTTTCAACCGTAATTACAGATTTAAATTAAACAGATCATAACAACCACAAGCGGTTGTTACATACTTCACAACCGCCTCAAGCCGGTGATACGTGCCTAACTTCAGTGTTAGGTTTTAGCAGACCTATTTCTTCCAACTGGTCACTATCCTCAATTTAACGATGGCTAATTTTGGTGATTGACCTTTTAAACAACCCTCCATTACTGTTTTTTACGAGGACCAGCTCCTCTTTTGATATACGAGTATTAGATTGTGTATTGGTCCACAAGCAAATGTGTTGCTATCAAGGCAGTTGTAACCCTTTTTTTGTTTTAAACAATTAAAAAGCTTAAGAGTAAGATTCAATTCTTCGCCTCAAAAGATGTACAAATTTCAAAAGTTTAGTAGGATTTGAAAGTTTTTACTTGCATGAGAAGTTGCATAATGCAACTTTCTAAAATTTGTAATAACATGTGAAGTTTCATTCTGGCAGGAATCTTAAATCAAATAATTTTTTGACGAAATTCGAAATATAAAATGGTATTTTTTGATATTTTCTAATCTAAATAGTTGGATTTATAGAAATTGTTTGTCGCCCAGAATGTTCACTGCAACTTATTCGAATAATGTCTGCCATTAAACCAAATCTTGTTATTGGCTTATAGATAAGTTTCTGGCTTAAAACAATTAAATAAATTAATTAAATTCATCGTTCATACAAAATTCGTCTTCCTGAGCAAGTAATTAAAAATCTTTCTATTTTTTTTAAATTCTATTCCGGAAGGTCCATTGTGCAATACGGCAAGCAACTAAATGTCTAACAATTTTATAGTTTAGGAAGTTAGTAGATAGCTTTAACATTTCAAAAATATCATTTGGCAGGCAAATAACACAATTAGGACAAATTACCAATGTCGTACGGCTATTAAATGAAAAATTTTAAAATTTCATTTCAATTAAACTCATTTTATTTATACCCTGTAAAAATAATGATTAAGTTGTTTATTTGAAACGCAGTTGATCAAATAAAGAAATTAGTTAATAAAGATAAAAATCGCGACACGGTTGTTGAAGCAAAAATACCAAAAATATGATTAGTTTGGTTGGGTTAAAAAAAATTGTTTCAAATTGTTATATAAATAGAGAGAAGTTGAACTAGAAAGATAACTTTTTGTTTAACAGTTCGAATTTATTTCAAGTATGAACCTCAGGTGCATATACATACTCTCGTTTATGACCATTTTAATTATGTGACATGTGTTCGCCGCTAATTATTTATTGTCTGTTGACCCTTTCATTGTTTCTAAAAAATCGGGTGATATTACAGAGTTTAGAACTTACTGTTCATTTTATTTCAACTTGAGAACTTAAGGTAAGTCGTATATGCATTTGATATTTTGTATTATTGTAGTGGAAACTAATATTCTTTATTTAAGACTAGCTATTATTAGTTAGTTAATGGTGGAGGAAGTTATCTAGGATCTCTACAATCAAAGTAAGTCTTTCTAAAAGTTATAGTAACTCTGTAAATAATATTTGAAACTTTCCAATCGTAAAGTTTTAAAAAATTTGTTCAATTATATCTTTTCTACCACTAAAAGCTTTTCGTTTGAAATTATGTTTCCAAAATACATCATATCCAATTAAAAGCAGCGTTTACGTTAATATACATATCCACAAGGCGAGTTTGAGTTTTGAGAGCTTTTATTGAACATGTCAAGCAATACATGAACTACTTCAGATATTAAATTTGAATTTTGGAAGAAAAATAATTTGTTTAAAAAATTTCATTCTGAAAGGTCCATCGACCAATTTATGAAGCAATACATTTTTTAAATATTTTATGGTTAAGGAAGTTAGAAAAGGTCCTAATGATTCCAAAATTATCACCCAACTACACATAATAATACCTCTTACATCTAAATTGTGAAATGTGGAATGACAATTAATAAAAATTTAAAATTTTTATTTCGATACAAGTGTAAATGGCAATGCTAATGACCAAACAAATGTGACTCGATTAATTTGTTTTATGTCAAACGCGACGGATGTTAACAATTTATGTGATTTTATTTACAAAAATGAAGATAGAAATCAAAATTATTAAATTCGAATGAAGGTTTTATGATCGCGCGGAACAAATAAAAATCAGTTTGGTTAAGGCTTTTAAGCAGCTTACACTTTAGGTACAATCTAAAAGCGATTATATGTAATAAAATTAATTTTTGGGAAAGATTTTAATACTACGGGAAGTTGTATGGTTATTAAAAGCTCAAGTCAAGTTTTTACGAAAAGTGGAACCAGTTTGAATATTGTTAAAAATATCAAAGCTCTAGGGGTTGACAAATTTGAAGGGAAGCTTTTTTAAGTTTAAAAAATAAAATGTTTATTTAATTCATAATAGCTTATAACAGCTTTTGCAATGAAAACTACATTCACTTTTCCAGTTTAAATAGAGCCTTTGTTTTTATTTTCTTTGGATTTCTAATAGAGTTGAGAAATATTTCAAAATAACTAAGAACTTAAAGCTTTAGTTAAAACAACTTTTTGAACAGTGTGATCTAAGCATTAGGAATAAGATTTTGCTTGATTTTTTACAAGGTATTCAATAGATTTTTACTGAACCGAATAATGACCGCGATGTAACTTAAGGATAATTGGCAATTGTTAAACTTTTAAATGTTAAATCTTCTGGGAAGAAACATGGAATGCTTTTGCTTAAATTTTTGAAAGTTTAAACGCTTCAAATTCTTTTTTGAAGTTAAATTTAAACCGGCTAATCAGATCAAAAAAAAAAATTAAAGATTTTCAACTTCAAATATTTACTCAACTTAAATTAAACGAAAAATGAAATTTGGTAGTTTTTTTTCTTTTTAAATGTCATTCGGAAAGGTCCTTCGACCAATATATGAAGCAATAAATTATTAAACTATTTTATGGTGAAGGAAGCTAGAAAATATCCCTAAGAATCCAAAACTACTACTCACTTAACAATGATAATATATTGTACACCTAAATTATTAAAGTTTTGCGACTATTAATTAAAAATGAAAAACTCTATTCAAATTATTTCGAAACAAGTGTTATCGACAGTGTAAATTCCAAACAAATGTGATCCTATACGTTATTTTTTGTAAAATTGGGAACAGATGTTATAACCATTAAGTGATTTAGATAAGATAAAATCGCCAAATTTATTATGAATTGATAACCAACGGGAGTAACGCCAGCAAAAACAAAAACATTTAGATAAAAATGTGTTGAAAAAATTAATTTGTGAAATCGTTTAGACAACAACCGACATCCTTTATCTATCATAAAACAATTTAAGATTTAATCACTTCCCCACAAAACCTATTAGGAAACTAGTAGATACTTCTAGAATTTCAAAAAATATCGTTCCAATCCTAAATATATTTAGATAGTCGAACACTCAAAAATAATTTATTTTGTAAATACAAGAGCAACTCTCTCGAATACAGCGAATTACAACCAACCAGTTGTTTTAATAATTTCTAGCACTTGAAACGGATGTCATTACAAATCCAGTTCATGGGTAATGTTTAAATTCCTACTAAAAAAAACGCAATTTGCGAGATAGATATCGCGATACAATTCATGTACAAATTTTTAATAGCCGGATTAAGCAAAATATACACTAAACAGAATTTTTTTTAATTTTTTTGGATCAGTTCGAATTCATTTGCATCACTTTAAATATAAAAGTATCAATGTTGACCATATTATTTGTGCGTAACGTGTTTACAGCAAATTATCTACTAAAGTTTAATCGACTTATTTGTAATGCATCGGGTGAAATTATGATCAATGTGTGTATGGCAAAAGCTCGAAATCGTACGTTGCGGACTAAAGAATGTTAAGCCCAAACTACCAATCTAAGAGTAAGTTGTATCTATTAGTACTTTATTGTAGTGGAACCTAATATATTTAATTTGTATATTTTTTGTAGATTGATTATGAAATATTTTATCGATTTGGCCACACTTTTAAGAGTTTTGGGTTAAAAGGTTCTGACGAAGTTTGTACATATGTATTTGGATGGAGGAAAATCATCTCTATTTAACCTATCGTTGATACAAAAGAAATATCCGATTTACAACCTATAATGCCTGAAGACATTCATAAATTAGACAGTACAATATACAGTGAAAATTTTGTTGTTAATACTACAGCGATTGGTGAGGACCAAGAAATCTCTTACATGTATTTCCAATCGGTTAAAATATAATATCATTTGTGTGTTAAAATAAAAATAAAAATACAAACTAAAATCTTTTCGGAAGGTCTGCCTAGCAAGATATAAAGAATCAATATTTTTAGTTCTTTAATAGAGAGGGAAGTTAGCGGACGTTTTCACGATCTGGTTAAAAATATTATCCGCTTCCTTTCCAAATAGGATTTCCTAATAAATTAAACTTTATGCATCGTTTGTGTTCTGAATAGACGAAAATAAATTAACGAACCAATACACTTGAACGAAATTTTTTCTTCAAGTTGTGTCAGTTCGAATTATTTCCCATTTTCACTTCATCTATAAATGTACCACCTAAACAAGTTATATCTTACTTCTAATTTCGTTAAGCTTTTACTTAAGTTCCCTCTGGATCTAGCATCTAAGAAAATTTCAAATGTCTGGTTTATTTAGGGCTTGAATTTTTTCATCAATTTAAATAAAAAGTTGTCGAAAAACTTTAAAATTTTAATCGTTAAACTTTTATCAAACTAAGGTTTTTGTTTCTCGCAAAAACTTATTGTCAGAATTTGAGCTGGACAACTAATGCATATTGTAAAATTTGAAAAGCTCACATATTTTGTAGAAATCTGTAACTAAAAATGCTTTTATAGTTCTTAAAATCTCAAAGCTCAACAAACCATGCAACTCACCAAAATTATAAAAAGTGCTTATTTTATTACTTGCCTTCTTAAATCCTATTGAATAAAGTCTTTTAAGTTTCAATAGAAACACTTTTCTCTAACTAAGATTTTTGTTCTTCAGTAATTTTTTTTGTTAAAGTTTGAGCCAACAACCAAACGATAAAAAATATTAAGTTTGCAAAAAAAACAAATTTATAAAGCTCGTACATTTTCTAAATCTGCCGTATTTAAGGATAATTAAACTAAAACTGTTTGGGAAATTGTTGAGCTTTCAGTTTAAAAGTGTACTCACAAAATATTAAATCAAGTTGTTTGATAATTCAGACATTTTCAAACAAATTATTGATAACTATTAAAACTGATCTTAAAAAGCTTCTACATGAACATGAACGTTTCATTTTTTTGAAAGTTGATTGATCATTTTAGTTTTAATTTTTATTGCTTATTGAGCTGAATTTATCCAAATTTTGACATCAAAAATTATATAACAATATATAAGCCCAAACGCCAAGCTTATAGCTGAAATACAACGTTCAAGCTTTTGACTTACACACTTACCATGAAATAATTTCAATACAACTATAGATTCAAAATGGATTAATCAAGTTTTGTGAACATTTTTAGTAAACCGTCGAGCTTTTAGTTTAAAAATTATGTCACCCAGATCAATAGCTATATTCCAAAAAACTTAAATAATTGATATCCAAGCCGGTATGTTTTCGAATGATTCTGCAATTTTCACTTCATCGATAAATATACCGTGCAATGGATTATTACTCGAAAATAATTAAAATTTAAAGAATATCGGAAAGTAAAAAATCATAGTTCCGTTTAGCCCTTTAATTGACTACTTGGTTAAGTCATTTTGAATAAAAAGCGATGAAAAAGCTTCTAAGCTACAATAAGAACATTTTTCTCAAACTAATGATTTTATTTTCGACGAATTGATTGTTATAACTTGAGTAGTTGGAAAGCCGAACAATTAATAAAATAGAACGAGAACAGCTCACAAAAATTTAAGAGCTTTTGAAGCTTCTGCATATATTTTCCAGTCTGCACCTCTTTAACTATAATAAAATTTAAATCTATTTAAACACAATTTTAAAAAGAGTTTTATTTTACTATTTGCTAGTTTAGATTTTGTTGAATAAAATATGGTGAAGGAGCTTTTAAGTTTCAATAGAAAAGCTTTTCTCAAAGCCAAATATTTTCCTCTGCAGTCATTTTTTAAAATTCTAATTGAATGATAAAAAGTATTTAGTTTGAAAAGCTCCCAAAATTTTTAAAGCTCTTTAATTTTCTACATCTGCAGTTAAATTTGCGCTAGATTGAGAGTAAACAAAATATGCTAATTGTGTTTTTAGGGTGCTTTATAGATCTTGTTTCATTGCTTGCTTTCTTCAGCCTTTTAATTAAAAGTTACATCATTGTTGTAACTGACCTAAAACCAAACTTTGTTAAAAGCTTTCAAAACTAAAATAGCAACACAACAAAAGTTTTAAGCAAAACCACCTAAATTTTAGTTAACACAGAGATCTCACCAATGGAACTTTTCATAATATTCTAACAGAAGAGATTTAAAATTACCTCTGATAATAAATCATTCTAGGCCTTTCACATGGCTATGGCTGGGCCAATACTGAAGCTAGCTTGCCATTTAGAATTTCTGCTAAATAAAAATTGTTTAATGTAACGCGTTCAAATATTGCAAAATAAAAAAATGGAAAACAATTCTTTTGGCCAAGAACACTCTAGGATAAATTTCCGTGAAATGTAGTATTACAATTGTGGAGGCCTCAGGTAATTTCCTGCACTATAAAATGATTAAAAATATTTGTATTTTTCATCTTGCTTGTTGGACCTATTACAAAAATAAATGTTTACTAAATTATTTTTCCAGGCAGCACAATATATTTAAAGGGGTCCTTGAAACTCTAACAAGACTGATTTAATATAATTATTGCTCTAAACGAATGGAACAAATATTAATATTGCTTCGAACGATGTAAATGTCCTTTAATTCTATTGAAGGCCCTCTTAGTTGATTGGGTGGATGATAATCAATGATTTCCATGATGTATTTCCTTCCTAGTTTTTATCAACTTGTCGATGAGGTATAGGTTACAGTTTTTGTCAATCTCACCAATTCTAATCTGTAGACTGTAAATAAATGTTTACAAAATTTGCAGCCAACCTCAAATAACATTACAATCGAGAATTATCAAAAAACAGCGAATTACCAAATTTTTGATTGGTTACCAATATAATGTAATGTTTGGTTCATAGTAGTGATAAGGTAAAACACGTATTTTCTATATTTGATACTTTAATTGAGCTTTTAAGCTCCGGCAATAAATTCGCTTTTTAGATAAGATTTATACGTAAAATGTAACAGGCGAATTTCGAGAAAAAAATGCATAAGTTATTGTAAGAGTTTTAAACTGAAAGCTCTAGGGTTTAAGCTCTGGAATACAAGTAAAATGCTTAAAACAATTAAAATATCAGTTGGGATATCAGTTGTAATATTTTACGAAATAATATTTCTGACGTAAAAATATAGTGATTTTTTTTGACAATAATTCGTCGCCGAAGGTCGTTCTAGCAATAAAGGAAGGAGCAACTTCGTTTGTTGTTTTATGCCATAGGAAGTTGAATGAGACTCCTACGATTCTAAAATTATCATCATCTGCCAAATTACAATATTAAAACAAAGTTATTGCTAGCATGTAAGCCCGTAAGCCATTACTCAAAAATATTATTAATCAAGTTTTGTGAAATTATTTGGAAACCATCGGGCTTTAAGTTTAAAAATTCCATCACGTTTCAAAATTAAGCTTTTGTAGTTTACAACAATTTAAAATATTTTCGATATCAAATAAAACTTTTCTCAAAAAGCACCTAGTATCTCGGAGCTTTTATGTAGTTAACAAAAAAATCAATGAAATAATTAAAAACTGAAAATCAGTGTGTTTGCAGTTTGTCTCGACACAAATAAATATTTTAAAGTTTTATTAAAGCTTCTGACCAGTTAAAGCTTGCCACGATTCACACGATACGAAAATGAAATTTGTTTAAATTGCATTTAGTAAAATAAGCTTAGCTGTTCCACAGTTGGATTAATTTTCTTTAACATTTTATACTGTTACTCAAGAGATGGAACCAGAACTGGACCATTTACCCATCCTACAGCTTAGTAAGCGTGAGGAAGGTATTTTTGAAATCGTAACTGTATTCGCTAACTTCCAGTATACTAAATTCATAAAAAATATTTATTTTACTCATATTGATGAAACGACCTTTCAAAAATTATTTACGAAATTAGTTTTAATCTGTAGAATAAGCAGACGGGATTGATTTTTTAAGTTTTAAAAATACTAAGTTAAACCAAATTAAATAAAGAAATTGATCGTCATCTGGGCACCAATGCTAAATATAAACATGCTGGGAGTTTTGAAAAGAATCTGTGCAGGCGGAAGCTGGTTTTGATAATTGAATGACTATACGATACGGATGTCATCAATGTCTATTAAACAAAAAAAAAAAAAAAACATTTTGCTAGATAGACATCGCGATGTGCATCGGTTTAATAGCCGGATTAAGCAGATTACAAATTTATATCGAAACTGCCACTAAAACGATTTTTTTTAAATTTTTTAGATCAGTTTCAATTCATTTGCACCATGTACTTCAAGTACATAGTAGTATCTATTTTGACAATTTTAATTGTGCGGAATGTGTTCACCGCCAATTATCAAGTAAAGCTTGATCGCCTTATATGTGACGGATCGGGTGAAGTTACGATCAATGTGTGCATGATAAAACTTCGGAATCGTACGGCACGGACACTAGAATTCAATGCAAATTTTACGTCAGCCAAACATATTATTGTAAGTTGTACGGTATTGGCATTTTATTGTTAATTTACTAAATATATTTTATTTGTATATTTTATGTAGATAGATTATGAAATATTTTATCGATTTGGCCACACTTATAAGAGTTTCGGGGTAAAAGGTTCTGAGGATTATTGTGCTTATTTGGGTGGAGGAAAATCATCGCCCCTTTTAAATGCAATTATACCACTGCTAAGACAATATAATGTATCGCCACTACCATTGAGGTGTCCGATAGACCATTTTATTCTGGAAAAATTGATTGGAAATATTGATTCAATGGTTCTACCACCTATAGTGCCTGAGGGTATTTATAAAATGGAAACTTCAGTATATAGTAAATACTGTCGTATTAATCTAACAGGAGTCGGTGAGATACGACCAACTAATCGCTTACATGTATTTGCAATGGGTTAAAATGTAATGTTAATAGGTGTTGAATAAAAATTGTATCTGTTTCGGAAGGTTACTCGAGCAATTAAAGAAGATCAGCTATTTTTAGTTATTTAATGTTGAAAGTTACGTGGGATCTCTTCAGTCAGTAAAGAAAAGCTTTCCGTTTGAAATTACGTTTCCAAACTTTATCGAATTAAAAAGAGCGTTTACGTTACTATTCTGAGCTCAAACGGCCGAGTTACCGTCTCCAGTTTAGACTATAAAATACCACAATAATAATATTTTTAATGTGATCGGAGAAACCACTTCAAATATTAACTTGAATACACCAACATTAAAACAAATTTAAAATTTGGGAGAAAAATATTTTTTTTTTTTTAAATTTCATTCTGAAAGGTCCATCGACCAATTTAAGAAGCAATACATATTTTAAATATTTTATGATGAAGGAAGTTAATAAAGGTCCTTACAATTCCTAAACTACAACTCAACTATTCATAGTAATATATTTTGTATCTAAATTGTTTAAGGTGTAATCACTATTAATAAAAATTTAAAATTTTTATTTCGACACAAGTGTAAATGACAATGTTAATGACCCGACAAATTTTGACTCGATTAAATTGTTTTGATGTATTTCGATGGATATCAACAATTACGTGATTTTATTTACAAAAATGAAGATAAAAATCAAAATTGTTAAATTCAAATAAAGGTTTTAAGATAAAAATCGCGACACGGCTTATAAAGGCAAGATACTGGATTATGAGCGAAACAAATAAAAAACAGGTTGGTTGAGATTTTTGAGCAGCTACACTTTAGGTACAATTTCAAAATGATATGTAATCAAATTTTCTTATAGAAAGTCTCTTGAGTACTACGGCAACGCAAAATATTATTCATAATTTAATGGTAGAGCAAGTGACCAGACCTCAAGCGACAATTCAAAAAATTCTAAGACAATAGCCCTAATTTGCAAATTTTGCTCCTCTCTCGGATTGACAAAGTATTTATAGATTATACTCATTACTTGAAATGTAGAAAACAAATTCGTAGAAGTATAGAAAAATTATCATATTTAACTCGGGAGTAATGGTTATTACTCATTCGGTTAAATATGAAATTTGGTAACGCCCGTATTACAAACTTTATCCTCACGAGTAATAACCATCATAACACACTGGTTGAATAATATACTAGTATAGTAGTGCAAAGCAAGTGGCCAAAAAAGTCAAAAGTATTATAAAAAAAATTAAAGTTCACTTGAAACGGATGTCATTACAAATCCAGTGCACGTGTTATATTTAAATGCCTATTAATATTAACAAACAAAAATAAAAAACGGCAATTTGCGAGATTGATATCGCAATGCAATTCATGTGCATCTTTTTAATAGCCGGATTATGCAGAACATAAATTTGCCTCGTAACTGCCATAAAACAGAATTTTTTTTAATTTTTTGGATCAGTTTCAATTCATTTGCACCATGTACTTCAAGTACATAGTAGTATCGATTTTAACGACTTTAATTGTGCGGAATGTGTTCACCGGCAATTTTCACATAAAGCTTGATCGACTTGTTTGTACAGGATCAGGTGAAATTACGATCAATGTATGTATGATAAAATTTCGGAATCGTACGATGCGGACTTTTGAATTCAATGCTAATTTTACACCTACCAGTAATATTACGGTAAGTCATATACCCACTTTGGCACTTTATTGTTGTAGAAGCTAATATATTTTATTTGTATATTTTATGTAGATAGATTATGAAATATTTTATCGATTTGGTCACACTTTTAAGAGTTTCGGAGTAAAAGGTTCTGAGGATTATTGTGCTTATGTGAATGGAGGAAAATCATCTTACCTTTTAAATGCAGTTATACCACTGCTCAGACGATATAATATAGCGCCACTACAGAAATGTCCGATAGACCATTATATTCTGAAAAACTTATTCTGGAATATAGATTCAATGATTCTACCACCTGTAATACCTGAGGGCATTTATAAAATGGAAACTTCAATATATAGCGAATATTGTCGTCTTAATATAACAGCATGGACTGAGGTAAAACCAACTAATCGCTTACATGTATTTGCAATGGGTTAAAATGTAATATTATTTGTGTGTTGAATAAAATATCATTACGAAAGGTCTCCCTAGCAACATAGGAAGAAAAAATATATTTTGGTATTTAGTAATGGCGGAAGTTAAAATAGACCATCTCCACAATTGCAAATTTGGATTTTTGCCTTAAACTATATAGTTATGGTACCTATTTTCAGTTTTCTCGGCCTTATTTCCAAATAGTTTTGATCAATAAATTAGACTTCCATGATGTGCTACATATTTTCGATATACGAAATTTTATTAAATTCGATATATGAAATTTTAAATTTAAATTCATTTTATTTTACCACAAAACAACGAATTAACCACCACCAAAAAGAAGAAAAATAAATTAGTTTGGTAGGGTAAAATAATAAATTGGTTCGAAATGTTGTCTACAGTGAAATTATAAACCGAAAATAAAATGTCTCTGGTCCTAGATAATAGTTCGATTTTATTCCAAGTATGAACTACAAATACATACTTTCGTATGGTGGCTGTTTCCAGTTCAGACTGTTATAGCAAATGAGCTTTCTCTAAAAATGTCAAACAATATTTTGAATGCGAACGAAAGAACCACTTCAACAAATATTAGCCTGCCTGATATTAAAATACCGAGGATTCCAAAACTACCACTCTCCAAAACCAAAATAATACCTTTTATATCTAAATTGTAAAAAGGGGTAATGACTATTAATAAAAAATGAAATTTTTATTTTGATGCAAGTGTAAATGACAATGTTAATGACAAACAAATGTGACTCGATTAATTCGTTTTATGTCAAGCACGACGGATTTTAAATTTTCTGTGATTTTATTTACAAAAATGAAGATAAAAATCAAAATTGTTAAATTCGAACAACAGTATACGATTAAAATCGTGGCATGGATTCTGAACAGAAAATACTGGATTATGAGCAGATCAAATAAAAAACAGTTTGGTTGAGTATTTTAAGCAGCTTACACTTTAGGTACAATTGAAAGCCAAAAAAAATAATAATTTGACGGTGCAGTACCAGACGCTTAGACAATTCCTCAAAATTGTGTTATAGCTTTGAAAATTACGTCAAGCGAAGGTGAAATTTCCGAAGAAAAAAGCAAATAAGCCGGTGATTAAATATGCTGCTTGTCGGTGCAAATATATTAACAAAATGGTGTTAATTAAAAATAAAAATGTTTTAGTCTTAAATAATATTTCGGAAGCAATATAGAATTTAGAATTTAAGCAAGTACAAATCTCCACGTTTTCAAATATATAAAACAACTCAAACATCCCACCGTTAATAAATTAGCCGAATTTCTCTCGAAGAGAATCCTCTTGATTAGTAACTTTGATTGTCAGGTACCATCTAATCGGAATTAGTGAGCTATCTTTTGCGAAAGTTAGCTTTTAAGAGTAGGAATTTAAATACAAACAAAAAAAATTGTTAGCCTTCTATTAAGCTATCAGCTTACCCATGAGCTGAGGCAGCATTTTTGGACACATTAGCCTAACGAGTATTTAAAAACAAGGTTATAAAGAAAAATGTATCACCGGTCAGAAGAAAAATCACTAAAGTTGTATTGATCCCTAGAATCCATCAAAATATTTTCTAAAGCTTATATGGTTAAGAGATCTCAACTCAAATGCTTCTGAAAAGCTTCTACTTAAATGTTACATTTTGCAATCAATAGAAGTACCAAAGAGCTTTTATTATCTATTTCTAATTTGAGCTTTCCAGTCACGATTTAATGTCTATATAAATGAAATAATTGATTGCTTAATAAAAGCTCATAAGTCAGCGTCAACTAATTACAGACAGTCTACGTTTATTTTATTTTGGTAACTGATGAAATTAAAAATGTCAAAGTTCTTGATCTGTGAACAAATTGAGCGATGACTTTTGCAATGAAGCCATCATTATCATTTTTCACTATTTTTTTTAAAAGCTTTTGGAGGGAGGCGGGGGGATGTGAGCTTCCCGAAATTTGTGATACATTTGTAGAGAGTTTATAAAAGCTTAAACTTCAACTATGGTTTCAACATGGTGAGCTAACCTAAATGATAAGTGTAGTGTAATTTAAGCATATTTTACCATTGGTTCCATAATGTGTTTCACATTTTCGAAATATTAATGACGATGAATCTAATCAAAAAAAATTCTAGTGCCTTTTCCAAAGTATGTCGGAGAAACAATTTTCTAATAGTTTGGAAAATTCCTAGAACGTAATTTTACAAATTCTGTTCCATCCGTTATTTTATTTTTGATTAGCAGAGGTACTCAGAGTTTTTGACGAGGCCAAAACAATTTTGTAATAAAGTCATTTATTGCTATAAATAGATTCAGTTCAACAATAAAATGTCAAATGAAACAACAAATTTGGAAGGGATTGGTGCGGCTATTTTTACCGCTGATATGGCAAGCAAACTTATTGTTAATGTGATCGAAAACTATTGTGCAACTATAAATTTAGCGATTCTTCCTAGCTTTATTTCGTTTCGGAAGGTCCTTCAAGCAATGTATGAAGGGCAAATATTTTATATTATTTTAAAGGACAGGAAGTTAGAAGGAATTCTAATGATTCAAACATGCATGTTGACAACTACTATATAAAAATATTCTTAGACAACGATTTGGCCATACACGTGCCATTTGCCGCCGTGTGTTGTTCAAGAATCATTTGAAGCGTAATCTACATCTAATTTTTCTACGCCTCTATTTCTACGCCTCTATCGTAAATCAGAACATTTCAGTTTGCACGAAAATAAATGCGGCAGTGCTTGCCATTTTTTTTTTTAATAGGTTGCAAATATCAAATAAGTAATTTTTATTAGTAGTATCGATATATCGCAGTTCATCGACAAAATGGAAGAATTCGGATGTCTATACAATTGGGATGACATAGCTATTATCCATTACACGCTGTCTAAATTGAAAGGTAATGTTGGATGCTGGCAGATAGACTTCCTAGGGAAGAAAGAAACTGGGATGATTGAAAGGAGTTACTGTACGCTAATTTTCCAATCATTCGTTCGACAATATAGTGTGCTCTCGAGGCGCAAAGTTATAAGCGCAAAGCGGGACAATATATGGTTGGCTATTTCTATAAGAAGCTGGCTTTGTGTAACAAGGAAAAGTTCAGGACTAACGAGTTGGTGGAATGGATTGTCATGGGGTTAGACAACAACAGGTTCTGTGACTATCTAGGTTCATTGTCACAATATAGTACGCCAGCAAAACTACTCACAGAATTAGTCAAGGCAGCCGATTACATTGACAAAGCGGTCAGTTAAACAAATAGCGGTAAATCCATAAAGATCGACACGAAAATCGAAAAAGGAAGCTGATATTATAGAAGACAGCACATCACTATATGCAAGCCCTGTAATACTAATTCGGAAGAGGAATGGCGATGTTCGAATGTGTATCGGTTACAAGCGGCTCAACAGCAAGACAATCAAGGATCACTTCCCTTTACCACTTATTGACGATCAGTTGGATCGATTGCAAGGAAAAGTCTACTTTACTAGCCTTGATTTAGCAAGTGGATATTACCAGGTTATTACCAGTTTCGCAGGATGCCTTTCGGGGTATGTAATGCCCCTGCGGTATTCCAACGGCTAATAAATAATGTATTGGGGAGGTTTCGGTATACGATAGCCATGGCTTATTTAGACGACATCATAATTCCAGCCACCACAGTCGACGAAGGAATGAAAAACCTGGATATAATTATGCAACAAATTGAAGATGCAGGCCTAACTCTTAACTTGAGCAAATGTGTATTTTTTGCCAAAAAATAGAGTACTTGGGGTTCGAAATTTCGATAGACTGCATCGAATCAGGAAAAAGGAAATTGCTAAGTGTGGAAGGTTTTCCTGAATCAACAGGTGTAAGAGTGGTACACAGTTTTATTGGGCTCTGCCGTTAGTTCCGAAGGTTTATCGGGAGTTTTGCAACAATAGCTAGGCCGTTAACCAACTTATTGAAAGAAGATCACAAGTTTCATTGGAGAGAAAACCAAAGAGCCGCTTTCCTGAAAATAAAGAAAACGTTAGTGAGTAAACCCATTTTAGCCATGTACAATCCAAATTTGAGTTGTGAGGCTCATACGGATGCCAGTACTGTCGGATTGGGTGCCGTATTATATAAAAAGCAGAAAGACGAAAGCCTGAGGCTAGTTATGTACTATAGTCGTAAAACATCCAGGGAAGAGTCCAAGTATTCAGTAATTGAATTAGAGACTTTGGCAATAGTGACCGGTTTAGAAAAATTTTGGGTCTGTAAACAGATTTAACTTATTCGAAGATGATGTAATGGAAAAGAAATTTCTGGATGATAACTTTCCTAACGTTCCGCAACTGATAGAGTTGCCTTGCAAATGGCCTACAGCAATAGAGGATCAGAGTGAATTTGAACAGGCAGCAATTTTGGAGATAATAAAACAGGCTAAATCTACTGCTCCAGGGAGGGAAAATATTTCTTATAAATATTTGAAGTATTTATTGAAAGCAGAATTCACGGTCTATTTAAATGGGGTGTGTGTGAAGAAAAATTATCCAGATGGATGGAATGAATTCACAGTGATCGGTATCCTGAAAAAAGAAAGTAAAGAACAGGAAACAACCAACTGCAGACCGATTTGTTTGCTGTCAGGAATAACTAAGATTTTTGGAAAATTAATATTAAACAGAATGGATTCACAGATAGCTAAGAACAATTTATTACATGAAAATGTCTTCGGTTTTAGGAGAAACAGGAGCGTGATTGATCATTTGACCACGCTATTTCCGTGTATCGAAAGAGTAAAGTTACGAAAGATGGTATTAATAAATTTAGATATCTCCAGATTGTTAACTGGATTTACCTATTTTAACAAATAGAAAAGTGAGTATGAGGGATGGCACGGGAAGTTTCAGTAATATCACTAATATTGTTGTACCACAGGGAAGCAGCCTGAGACCGACTCTGTTCACTTTTCACTTTCATCATTACACTTCCAAATTATGTGAGATAAATAACGACAACACGAGACTGTTTCAGTATGCAGATGACGTAAGTATATTGATCAGTGCTTATTGTCAGTCCTGAGACTCTTCACAAACGTCAATAATACTAGGATGTCTAGTATAGAATTCAAAAACAATATAATAGCGGAGAGAAGACAAACAAAAATCCTGGGGATTACTTTTTCCAGTAGGCTTAATTTGAACAAACATTGACGGAGATGCAAAGAAACCTGAATTTACTTAAAAGATTTACACAATCAAACGAAGTTGCAAATATAGAGACATTACTTTCAATCTATGGTTCCATAATTAAATCCAAACTAGATTTTTTTACACAATCACGGAGGAGGAAAATGGGTACTATAAAAAGGTATGTCGGACAATAAAAAATTCATGTATCAGAATATGTTTGGGTTTTGTTAAAAGCACACCAATCCCAAGCCCTACTTGCCGAGCCAGTTGAGATGCACATAACATAAAATAATATGTTTGAATAGCCTATATGATAGCGTCGGTGGCTACAAAACTTCGGGTAACGACTTCAACTCTAATTGTTGTCGATTTGATTTTTTTATTTCAAACTGTATATGGCAAATATATAAATAAAAAACCACATTTAGGCTATTACTACTTCAAAATAAAAAGTAAATTTACTGCGAAGTAAAAATTTTCTCACTTATATTAGACCATAAAATAATGCTAATGCTTTCGCTTCGATGGGCGCAAAAATTAAAAATTTAAGGGGTAGTGTCTATAGCAGTGATAGCAAATTCGAGACACGCGTGCCCAACTTGGCATGTTTAAAATTTTTTCAGGCACGTCAAAAAATTTTGGAGTTTTAAAAAATCGACCGTTTTTGCAATTATTCTCACAAAAAATGGAAAAGACGTTTCTAGAATTTTGATAAAGCCTAAATATATAACGAAATACTGGGAAATAAGAACCTGTGTCAGCAATTTGAACATTTAACCACCCTTTGGAATGAATATGAATTATTTTTGGCAAACACGGAAAGCTCGAAAAAAAATTACTTGTCGATAAAATACATAGCTTGATCAAACAAATCGTCAAATTTTACAATTTCGCAAGTTGTTTAAATAAGTCCATTTACCACAGTTGCTTTTTGGTTGTGTTGGTACAATTTTTACTGACGTTTCTTGGCATTTTAAGTCATATTGGATGATTAATTTATTGTTGGCTGTTTTTGGCCAAAAATTTACTAAAAAGCAGAGAAGTGTGAGAAAGTGCATTATCATCGTACAATGGCCATGAGTTTTTTCCCCACAAATCCAAATGTTTCGCTCGGATCGTACGACTTAAGAACTCAAGTTACACAACTTGACGAGCTCTTTTTGGTCTTGCCTCTTTTTTAGGAAGCTTTTAGGGGGCCGATTGAGCATTACTTTCAACGTCATATTTGTAAACTCCTGTTTTATCACCAGTTGTGACTCGCTTGAGTAGTTCTGGATTGTCGTTGACTTCATTCGGCACTGCTTTTGGTCGAAATTCAATAATTTGGGGTGCAGTTTGATTTTTTAATTAAAATATTTAAATTGTATGGAAATTATTATTTTTCTGTCCTTCCTCTGAGTTTTCAGGACAATGTAAGACATTTTCCCGGACGCCCGCAGAAGTTTGGTAAACCAGAACATGTCCGGAGAAACCTGCGCGTCTGGCCACCCTAGATTTCTTACACTATTCGTAGTATTCGGCAGATTTATTGCTGTTTTTTAGATTCCGCTCGTGGTAAATTGTCAGCAATTTCTTCGACCAGTCGAAAGTAAGTCTATTCCTATTTTCGTTTTTGGACGATACAGATACTGCAATCAATATTCGAATAAATAATGCTCCAAATGCATCTAATGACCATGAAATAATGACAATCATTCCAACGATTTTTACCAATGTTTCTCCCTAGCTTAGACATATTTATCAAGTTGAAGTTGAAACTGCTTACATTGGTAATCGCGGTATACAACGGGTATCATTAATTTTCACTTGTAATATGCACGATGAGCAAAGAATTTATAACACAGCTACCAATAGCGATGGGGTGGCTTTAATTTATGTACTTCATAGTGGTGAACATTACCCCGCCCCAATGCCAGTAATAACAGAACCATAAAACGTAAAATAAAAAAAGATTTGTATAAAATCAACCTCTAGCATGTTTTGACTAAAGTTCGATTGCATTTATGTAACTTGTTAAAGGCTATCGCAGGAAAAATATTCAGTTCAAGTTACCCGTGGAAGTTTCAAATGAAAATTTGTGAATGAATTTTGTCAAAATCACCATACGTCTGCTAAAGCACAGCTTTATATAAAATTGTTGCTACTAAACCTGTTTGTATTTTTTTTTAAGAATTTGCAAATTTTATTGCATTTTATTATGTTTGGTAATGATTTTTACTTTCGTTCTCACTTTAGATTGAACGCTTAATATCCGCAGTAGCCATTAACTACAATATATGGACACGACTTTGTTCACAATTATTTTAACGATGGGGTTCCCCTTCAACTTCAATTTGTGAGAAAGGAACATTGGCAAAATATAATTGATTGACCACAAATTGGGTAACCAAGATCATTTGTTGAAGGTTTCTCTTCAGTTTCAGACAAAAACAAAACTTTCTGAATCCTTATGTTGACCGTCGTTAACGTTTGAAATATTAAAGAATTTAGGAAGTTACAGAATTAGAAACCTAATGAAAATTAAAGAATTTTAACAATTAAAAGTTTTAAAAATTAAAAAATTAGAAAAATTTAGCAAATTAAAGAGTTTAAAAGTTTAACGATTTTGGAAAATCAACAAATTAAAAAATTGAAAGAATTTAGAAAATTGAAATAAAGAAACCGATCGACAGAGATTTCACCATACAAGAAGTCATGGAGATTCTAGCACAATGAGCTCGTGTACTAGAAGCAACATCTTCTACTGATTGTAAGGCATCAAATATAGAATCCATTGTCAAAAATTCTCCAAAATCAAAGTATTCATGGGTGGTTACCGAACCAAGAAACCCAATCGCGTGTTACTATTTTAACTGTGAACATTTGATCTACAAATGGTAACGGTTTAAATCAATGCCATGGAAGGACAAAATTCAATGGCTAAAAGATAAAAAATTATGTCACAATTGCCTTGATGCGCATCATATACCCAAGTGCAAATCCAAACTTTCGTGTTATACGTGTAAGAAAAGAGGAGTCATACGCTTTTACACATTTTAACTTTTAATCATGATAATCTTGATATGACTCAGGTTTCAAAGTCCATTCAAAACGTATCATTGCCTTCCAATATTATTGCTACTTCGAGTGGTTCGAACCAAACTACAGATACTAATAAAAGTAGTGCTTCCGAAATTCCTAGTTTGAATCCAACCGTTCCATCTAATACTCAACGCGAGGTTATTGCCACTGTACAGTCAAATATCGTGACTAACACAGATGTCGAGGGCAACCGGTCTTCATTCAACCGCATCTCAAATACTATTATCCAATGTTTTGCTTTGGGTAAAAGGTTCAAAGGGAACGCGTGTTTTATGTCGTGCATTGTTGGATTCCGCGTCCCAATCTAATTTATAACAGAAAGGATTTGTGAAATGTTGGGTACTCAAAAACAATCAGTTCATTTTCTATTCAAGGGAATCAAGGGAATAAGGTTAATTTGTCGATTGAGTCTCGTATTCAAAATTTTAAACAAAGTTTGAAATTTTCAGTTCTCCCAAAGATAACCGGCAAATTGCCACTGCACCCAGTTCATTTTGGCTTGCACATGTTACCAAAGAATTTGGAATTGGCTGATCCAAATGATATTCTGATTGGCGCAGAAATCCTCAGTGATGTTTTTAGTGGAGAAAGGATTCGCGTATGTCAAGAACTTCCATCATTCCAACAATCGGTATTTGGGTATTTGTTTTGTGGAAAAGTAACTTGTTCAATGCCGTCAGTATCTGTGTCATTATTTTGTTGTGACGTCGATATGTTGCGCAAAGAAGATAAATTTTATGAAATCGAAGACGTGATGTCTAAAAACAATTTCTCATTGGAAGAGAAAGCGTGTGAAGCCAGTTATGCCGAAAGCGTTAAACGTGATTCCAATGAAAACAAATACATATTTCAAATTTGTCTAGTAACAAAAATAATGCATTGAGACAGTTCTATAATTAAGACAGTTATATTCTCAATTTATGGAAGAATATATTTCATTGAATCACATGCAACTATCCAAGGAACCCGATGCTGACTTGCCATATTTTCTCCCACATCACGAAGTGTACAAAGAAAGCTCATCTACAACAAAAATCCGGCCGTTAAACACGCTACATACAATGAATTTTTTGATACAATGCGATTGAGATGACTATACGGTCTAAAATATTTTGTCAAACATTTGTTTCGATCAATTTGGTAAACCAATCTCTAATTGGGGGGAATAAGTTGTCAACAATGGCTGTGCAGCAAACCTTACTTTTAAAAGCTTAAAAGATTTCAGTTGTTTAAATTTAGCGCTCCCTGTTAACAAATCTTCTAAGGGTTTTACTGTGTGACAAAAACTCTAATTAATTTGGATGTCTATCGGTAAAGGATAATTAGCCCAAGTTTCAACCGATTAATAAACACAAAATCGATTGGGGAACAATAAAGCTCCTAAGCAAACCTGAAATTGATTTGGCTACTGTTTCACAAAATCTTCTGAGCCCCGTAATAAAATAGTTATCGGCAGTATGGGAGATTATCATTTCGAAATCAACAACAGAATATTCTGTTTTATGGTGATCCAAATAGTTTTCGCGAAATACTTTTCCAACCCAAGTTACCAAAATATCACGTTCAATCACCAATCGGTGAGTCATAATTTTATCTGGTACTACGTGAAAAATGACACATTATAACCTAAGATTATACAAAACAAGTAACCTAAATTAAATGTCACAATAATCTTTGACTGGCTTTGATTCATCTCGCAAAAACTCACGTCCACTACTATATTTAAAGCTTTCAATCAGATTTCTTAACACACAACAATATTTAACAATGGTGAAAAGAATTACAACGTCTACCATAATACCTTCAATATATTCTGGTTGAGATGTGTCCATACAGTAAATAATTGCCTTATTTTCTTCTGGCCGCTAGTCCCAGGTGTATCCCGTGATTTTGCATAATGGTTTGAGAAGTATCAACCACCGCCACAATTAAAACATCTAAATGGTCTGAGCCTGGGGGAATTTGTTAAATAGTAAGATGATACGGTTCCTATGGGTTTTACAATTTTTCGCAATCGTAAATAGTTAGAAAGCGGAATGAAATCAAAAACGGAGCGAAAGAATTTGGAAAATTATAAAAATTTTGAAAATTAAAGAATTTACAGAAGAACAGAATTTAGAAAATCCACGAATTCATCAAATTAAAATCTATAAACAATTTAGTAATTTAGTAAACAAAATAAAGGAAAATTAAAGAATTTAAAACAATAAAGAAATTAGAAAATAGAAGACCTAAATATTCGTAAAATTTAATAATTTAGATAATTAAAGAAATTGGAAAGTCAAAAAAAATTAGAAATATAAAAAATTCAGAAAACTTAGGAAATTAAAAAATTTGTGAATCTATAAAATTAAAGAATTTAGAAAATTTAAGAATTTGGAAAATTAAAAAATTTAGAAAATTAAAGAACTTGCGAATCTCCAGAATTTAAAAAATTTAAGATTTAAAAAAATGAATCAATTCAGGCAAAATTAAAGAATTTTGAAAATACACGAATTAATTAAATGAAAATGTCTAAAAAAATCAAGAATCTACAAAATGAAAAAAAACAAAAATTAAAGAATTCAGAACATTAAAGGAATTAGAAAATGGAAAACTAAAATATTTGTAAAATTTAGTTATTTGAATAATTAAAGAATTTAGAAAATCAAAAAAATTAAGAAATATAAAAAAATTAGAAAACTAAAGAACTTACGAAACTTCAGAATTTAGAAAATTCAAAATTTTAAATAATTAAAGAATTCAGGCCAAATTAAAGAATTTAGAAAAAACACGAATTAATTAAATTAAAATTTTTAAAAAATTCAAGAATGTAGAAAACAAAAAAAAATCAATAATTAATGAATTCAAAACATTAAAGAAATTAAAAAATGGAAAACTCAAAAATTCGTAAAATTTAAGTATTTAGATAATTACAGAATTAAGAAAATTAAAGAAATTAGAAAATTTGTGAATCTATAAAATTTAAGAATTTAGAAAGGTTGAGAATTTGGAAAATTAAAAAAAAAATTTAAAACTAAAAACTTACGAAGCTTCAGAATTTAAGGAATTTAGAAAATCCATGAATTCATTAAATTAAAATTTGTAAAAAAATTCAACAATTTAGAAACCAAAAAAAATGCAAATTAAAGAAATTAGAAAATGGAAAACTATGATAAAATATTCAGAAAATTTAAGTATTTAGATAATTTAGAAAATCATAAAAAATTTAGAATATTTTGAATTTGGAAAATTTATAAATTTAAAACGATAAAGAGTTTACTAGAAGTATTGGCAATATCTCGACTCGTTTTATAGGCATACAAACCAACGGCACTGTCTAAAAATCGAAATTGCTCATTCTTGTATAATCATATCAGTAAAATCCTCTAACGTGCGACAAATCATTTTACAAAAACTCCTTCAAGCCATTAAAATTAACCAAGAAAAATTCTTTAAACGTAATTTAAAACCATTTGGGAATATTGCTTTCTAGTACAAAACAATAAAGCGTTAGGTATTAATTTATAACAATTCTCGATTGTTTCGGAATATTTCACATATGTTTCCAAAAATTTAGATAAAAATCGATCTATTAGAGTCATCTATTCTCGGGAAATATAAATTCGTTTTGCTTGTTCAACAGGTACCTTGCACATACCATCTTTATATGGCGCATAGTATGAATTTAACGTGGAATATGGATGGTTTTTGGTATTACAAAATGGATGTCCCTATTTTATCTCTATACTTTTGTCACTGCGTTTTTATTTTTCAACCTTATACGTTGTTCGAAATGAAATTTTCACTGGTTTCCAAAAATAGGAAGACGAATCTGACGTGAAAATTTAGTTCAACAATGCTCGTAAAATTTTATATCACTTCAATTTGGAATATAAAAACAAAATTAATAGAATTAGCGATTTCCATCAAATGTATGGGCCGAGTATTGTCAAATTCAACTATTTGACAGTTCTACTCCCCCTTGTTTTATGGTTAAATTTTGTTCATATTGTTTTCACCAGATGTCAGCTACTTTGTTGGAAATCGCGAAAAGGCGATGGAAAACAAGAAACTCAAATGATGCAACGTCAAAATTATAATTTTGGCTTAGATTTTTAATTTATCAACCGGGTAGATAAAAATGTAGTGAAAAATGTGTAGAGATAAAATAAAGACATCTGTATTTTTATACGACCACCCCCATTTCGCTAGCAAACTGTTTGCCACAAAATGAAATTCAGCGATGAAATTTTCATTTTCATTTTCGCTTGTGTCATTTTTATATCAGAAATTGTAGACATAAAATAGAGACTTCTATTGGGAGCTTAAAGTTTAAAATCTAATTTGGTATTGAAACTTCTAAAAAACAGTTTGGTTCTTAACGAAGTTAAATATTTTTTTATTTTTTTAGGGGGTGATAAAAGCTCCAAGCTTTTAGTTTTAAAACTTGGAAGAAAGAAAAATGTTTACCAATCTGATCAATGATGAAGAGTAGTTGTACTTTAGGCTTTAATATAGTTTTGCCCATTTAAAAAAAATTAATCGTTTTATTTCTAGCCATGAGCTTAACTTGTCTCTCCCTTTGGAAATTATTTAATTGTTCAGAAATGTGCAATTAAAATGATTAAATTATGTTACAAAATATATCTATCAACCATTGAGAAAATGTTAGGGAAATCGTCGAGCTTTCAGTTTAAAAGCGTACTCGTATAGTATTAAATCAAATTTTTCCATTGTTCAGCCATTGTTGGATTTTCTAAATTGCATTTTAGCTTTCAACTTTTTATCATGTGATTTTTTTTCAAAAATGTTGGTCTGGAAGGTCCATCGAGCAATACGGGGGCTATATGTATCATTCCAAAAATACCATTTGAGAAGTAATTTACACAATTTAAGACCAATTATCAAAAGTCAAACGGTTATTAAATGAAATTTTTAAACTAAATGCATTTTATTCGAATGCAGTGAAAATAATAATTAAGTTATTCATGTGAAACGTGGCGGATGTCATAGCAATTGTGTTGTTTTATTTTTAAAAACTAAATTCAAATAAAGAAATTAGTTAATTAAGATAAAAATCGCGACACGGTTCTTAACCGAAAACAACAAATTACTACCAACGAGTATATTAGTTAGGTTGAGCTATAAACTAGAGAGATAACTTTTTGTTTAACAGTTTGAATTTATTTCAAGTATGAACCTCATGTATAAGTTCTTGTTTCTGATCATTTTAATTGTGCAATATGTGTTCACTGCCAATTATTTAATGAATATTGAAAGGATTGTTTGTATAAAATCAGGTGATATTACGATTAATTTGTGTAAGTTAAAATATTTGAATCGTACAACACGGAGTATGGAATTAAATGTTCATTTTATGCCAACCCGAGATCTTAAAGTAAGTCAGATATATACTATTGTAGTGGAAACTAATATATTTTATTTGTTGATTTAGGTCGAATACGAATACTTTTATCGATATGGACAAGTATTCAGAGATTTTGTGATCAAAGGTACGGATGATGTTTGTGCATATTTGGATGAAGGGAAATTTGCACCCGTAATCAATACAGTAATACCCGCAATGCGAAAAATAAATGCATCATTGTACACAACCAAATGCCCAATTGATTATATCATTATCGAAAATTATTGGGGAAATGTAGATGAAATGAATCTACCACCAGTGGTGCCTACAGGCACATATAAAATTGAAATGAGAATTTATAATAAACGATTCGAGCTTAATATTACAATAATCCTTTCAATGCGACCAATTAATCCAGTACATAATTTTGCAATGGGCTAAAAAGTAATATTAACAGATGGTGGATAAAATTTTTAGAGAATATGAACTATTTTTAATTATGTAATGGTGAAGGAAGTATAAAATAAGTCTCAAAATAAGTTTCCAGTTCAGAAACTCACTGTAATATAGATTTTTCAAAAAAATTGAGGTAAAACATTTTTATAAAAATATCAAGCAATACTTTAAATTCAATCGAAGGACGCAAAACAAATTTATAGTTTGGGAGCAAAAATGTAAAAAAAAATTTATTCTGAAAGGCCAATCAACCAATTTATGAAGCAATACATTTTATAACTATTTTATGGTGCAGGAAGTCAGTAAAGGTCCTTACGATTCCAAAACTACCACTTAATTACCCATAATAATTCATTTTATATCTAAATTGTAAAAACTGTAATGAGTATTAATAAAAAATTAAAAATTATTAACAACAATAGTGCGATTTAATGTTTGATTATGGAGGACTTTTTGGGAAATATAGATTTAATGAAGCTGCCGCTTCTGTTGTCCGCAGACACATGTAGAATTGAAATTGGATGATATGGTCAACAATTTATACATGATATGGTGTAAATATTTAGACAATGGTGCTAAATTAATTTAATTATTTCGAAAGGTCTTTCAAGCAATATAGGAAAACCCTATATTTTCAGTGGTCTTTTAGTTGAGGAAGCAAGCAAATATTCTCACGTTTCCAAATACATCACAAAAAACTCAGAAGTTAGTTTAAAAAACAAATCTAACAAAATCTACTTTCAGTTTCATTCAATTATTTGGAACCGTTCGGCAAGCCGTACACAAATCCAAACACCCTACTCATTTCACACCTCGTCTTGGATTATAATCGTCTTCGTAAAATAAAATAAATAGCGACGAAATATTCAACTTACTCGATTTGTGTGCCATGAAAATGGCATTCGATGATCCACGCTACGACCATGAAAACTATGAATTTGATAAGCTGATCAAATCGCTGGCAAAATCCCAAAAAAATATATAAAATCCGGTATGTACATTGAACATGAGGCTGTACGTAATCAACAAGGACATGTAAAATTGTGTTTAGCAATTTGATAATCACGAAACGGTCGCTGGATAATTTGCCATGCTACCATTATGAGGATATAAGTAACATGTACTGTAAATTGGAAAATAATGTGGCGGTAATATATCGCATGGATCGAGTCGTTATGGTGATCACTTTGTTGGAGGAGGGTCATACGCCTGAGCTATTTATGCAATACATTGAGGATGGCGGAGAATTTAGAAGATTTTCAGTTTCGAAACAAAATTTCTCTCACAACAAATGCGTTTCTCAATTTTGGGGAATATAAATTCGTAATGGAGCAGAATCATTGATATTTATAAATATCCAAGAATTAATAATAACATTTTCGGTTTTATTGGTGCGTTAAACTCAAAAATATTGGTGCACAAAATTTAAACTTGGTTAACAAAAATATGTACATACATACATATGGGTTTTTGTTGGTGAACCTGGAATCATAATTTCAAATTTTCAACAGGATCTCTAAGAACGACAATTAATCCAAACTTGAATGGCATACCAATAAGACCGGGCCAACCACATCGTCGACAAGACAGTACGCGGAAGCACATTGTTGACAAGACAGAAAAAGGTAAATCTGGGAAAAGCACCGAAGTTGTCCTGATCCCTAATATCAATCAAAATATTTCCTGGAGTATATATGGTTGAGATCTGAAATCAAATGATTATTATTTAAGCGTTAGTTCTAATATTGTAGTTGAAATCTAAAAGCTTTTAATTGAAAATTACATTTTACAATAAAATCGAAATACCAAAGAGCTATTATTATCCATTTTTAATTTGAGCTTTCCAATCACAATTTAATTTCTTAAACACATAATAGAACATCACAAATTAATAATTTTCCATTTCGTTAATAAAAGCTCACAAATGAGGGTCAACTTCCAACTAATTAAAATATCAAAGTTCTAGAGCTTCCGAATAGAAAACTTAAATTTAATTCATAAAAGCTCATTGCGGTTTTTGTAATGTAGTAGCCACCAGTGATACATTTCGCAAACTTTTTATTTGTCTTTCCAATTTAAATACAGCTTTTGTAATTATTTTCTTTAGTTGCAAAAGAGTTTAAAAACATGGAGCTTTTACTATTTATAATATAACTAAAAATTTAAAGATTTACTGGAATGAAGTTAGACTTAAAATATGAGCTTTTCACTTAACCGAATGATAAGCGAGGTATAAATATCTATAAGCTTAATTGATAATTTGTTAAACTTTCAAATGTTAAATACTAATATTACTTTTAAAAGCTTTCTAAAATGCTCCCTTTAATTTATTAGGTGGAAATGCGTGTTTCTTTTGTTTGCATTTTCCACAGTTTTAACGCTTCAAATCATTTGTTTTGAGTTAAACTTGGTTCTAATTAATATTATCTAAGAGTCACAAAAATCGAATGAAAAAGACTTGTCAAAATAATCCTTCTCTCCGTTTGCCATAAATTTGAGATTAGAGATTTTTCTTTCAAATTTCAAGCATTGATCTGCAAAAATTATTGAAAGGCTGTCTCAAGAGTTTTAAGGCGATTTTTAAATAGTATCCAAGCTTTCGACTTAAACTAGTATTCAATGAAAATTGAAATTTTGGGAGATTGTTTTTTTATATAACAATAAAACGAGAGAAGGTGATTCGACCAATATGTGGTGCAGTTTATAGTTCAGGAAGCTAGTTAATATTCCTACGATTCCAAAACTACCATTTACCAACCAATAATTATACCTTTCATACCTAAATTATGAATGTTGTGCGACTATTAATTCAAAATTAAAAACTGTATTCAAATTATTTCGAAACCAAGTGCCAAAGACAATGTTAAATTCAAAAAATTTGTGACTATTTAATTATGGAAAATGGCCTGTTGTTCCGGAAGGGAAATATAAAGTTGTTTTTAAAGCATATAATAATAATTTTGTGTTTAACTTTTCGACAATAATTGATGTTCGACCAAGTAATGGCGAAAATATATTTCCAATGTGGTAAAAAACAATTTTTTTTTAATTTATGTTCCGGAAGGTCGTTCAACTAATGTACGAAGGACCAATATTTTTTGAAGTTTTATGGTTAAGGAAGTTAGTAGACATACGCACGATCCCAAAAATATTATTAACTTACCAAATTATACCAATAAAATGTAAATACCGATACCATCTGCAATCACATTACGATATAACTTTATCACTTTGTTTATTTCGTGCACCTAACCAATAATTAAAACAAAAACTCAAAAATTAATCGTTTGTAAATATAAAAAAAAATGGCAGAAAGCTCATTCCATATAATATACAATAAAGCAACATTATATGTACGTACAATAATAAAAATTATCCTCATTATTTTTCTTCTAATTGCTCTAATGATGGAAAATTTGTAATTTTATGTTATTACATCATTCTACTCTACATTCTTTTGCCATCATTAGAATGGAAAAATAATTTCCACACCATGTTGTCTATGTGTGTTGTACTCTTGCTAGAAAAAAATCTTTTTTTCCGTTACGGTCTAATTATCCACTTTCAGTCTATTATACATAAATATACCATAAGAAAATTGTTCAAAAGCAAAAAAAAAAATTAAAAATGTTAGTAATAACCATAATAATAAATAAACTACCTTGCTCCCTATTTTCCGCATTTTGTATCCCGAAAAATCACATTTTTCAAATTATCGTTGCTTAATGAGAAGTTACATAAAAAAAATCGCGCGTTTCAAAATGATGATGAACTCACCCATCTTGAAATACTAAATATATATGCAATTATTAGTCGGGATATATGTAGGCGCCACAAAAATCCACCCTACAAATTACAAAAAAAAAAAAACAACGGGTGCAATTCTAAACGATTATCGTTACGACATTCTTTGGTCCTAATGATGATTTCGTTCGTATTTTTTTTTTGCTATTATGCTCAATCAGCATAATATGTACTATATTGTTTTCTTTTATTAAGTTTTTATTTTAATTATTAAAACGATTTATTTGTTTTTTAACTTATTTTTATTTTTATTTTTATTCAGTAAAAAATAAGTTAAAAAACAAATAAATCGTTTTAATAAATAATATGTACTGTTTTGATTTTTGTCTGTCTGTCTGTCATTACTAAAACATGATTATTTGTCAACAATTTTTCCTATTCAATATATAAAATCAATATAATAGATCGAAGTAAAATCCACTTTACTTGTCTCGAAAATATTTTTTATCGTTTCGTTTCCAAAACGAACAATAACATTGAAGAATAATATCACAGAAAGACTCAATAGACAATGAAGAGTATATGGAATCTTAAAGAAATTGTGTATGTTGTATAGAGCGCGCATAACAATCAAGAACATGAAATCAGCAGAAAATGATTTTTTTTATTTTTTTTTCGTAAATGTACAACAATTTTATGGTGTTCAAGTGCAAAAGGTTTTCATCAAGTGATTTATTTACTGAGATTTTATTTTTTTTACAGATATTTTTCAGTCGCAAATAAAATGAAAACCAAAAAATACATTAAATCACGAGGGGGTATGGATCGAAAATGGGTGAAATATCTTGAAATTTGAGGAAGATACATTTTTTTAGGGTAGCAGCTTTTAAGATTTAAGTATTTGGATTTCGTTTTAATACTTATTGAACGAGGAAGGATAAAATTAATTTCTACCAGCATTGTTTAACAAAAAAAAACAATTTTTAAAAGGTCCTCCAAACAATATGGAGGGTCAATCATCTTTTAAAATATTTTACGTTACTGTTAAACCAAAAAAAAATTTTATTTACTACCAACTTTTTAACGCAAAAAAGGAAGGCGTACTTAAGTTGATAAATAATTTATAAATGAAACAAACTTTTAATTTAACCTTGACTTAAACCTGAAATAATTATTTCTAGCTGAACATGATGATAGCACTCGCTGGTTGTGCTCTATTCTTTTTCTATCAGACTAGAGAATTGCTCTCCTAAAGCTTGTGTGTCTGCCGAGTATTTTTTTTTTTTGGCTAGGTTAAAGTCACCTAGCATTGTGACCTAAAAAGATTTTTTCGACTCTAGTTGACGAAGGTGATATAAATCTCTCTAGGACGGCTTTTGCCTATCCTCCCAGAGCCCTACTATTGCCATAAGGTGACTCTCAGTGACAGCAGAAATGATCTAATAATGCATTGCCTGCAATAGTTTCAATACAAAATATAGTCACAACAAATTTCCAAACACAAATGGAAACATCAAAATTTCGAATTTCGAAAATCTCATTTCTATAAGAGCATGTAACTCAGGGCTATGCTTAATTGAACTCCAAGATAAAATCGAGTCAAATTGAAAATCTCCAATACTCTCAAAAAATATTCAAATCTCAAATAATTTTTATTACATAATACTCAACACGCAGCAAATCAGAAAGGCGAAAGACGCTATAAGCCTCGAACACCTACAGCACTTTACAAATTTATAGTGATTCCGAGAAACTCAAAGAGACTCGAATGAACTTGAAAAGCTCGAATAAATTGTATCTTAAAATTCTAGAATAATCCCGATATTCTGAAAAAATTTCGAATAAACTTAGAATCGTAGAATAATGTTCAAAACTTACAAAAAACACCTTTCTCCTAAGAATAACTGAAAGTTGAGAATTTTGAATCAAAGCTGCATTAATCCAATAATCTTGGATTACGAGCTTTACCTAACTCAAGTACTAAGCTTAACTCAGTTCAAACAAAACTGCGACTTTAAACAATTGCGTCAGTTCAAACAATTGCGACTTTATTAATTACGAGTTCTCGACACCAATAACTCCAAATACGTAACCAAAGCCAATAAAGACAACCCTAGCAGATGGTCAAAATGACATTTAGGCGCAAAATTAAACCTATCACATCAACGATTCTGATGCTAACTAAAGTTAATGTTATGGTAAGTCGGTGAATCTATTTGATTTGAAGCAAATTCTGTGCTAATCTTCAAAAATACACCCGCAAAAAATTCTAAAATAATCCATAATCGGTTCCACAATTTTAAAACATTTAAAAAAAAATGTTTGGGCTATACGCGCATCTTTTCAAATTAAATACTAAAAAAATTAATTATGTGTATACATTTATTTGACTTACCTCGACAGAAGTACCGGTACCAGTTCATACTGAAATTGAAACAAAATTAAAAGAAAATTATTTCTTTGGGAAATTTGATTATGTTGCGAAACAATTTTTTTGTGTATCCAAAATAAAAGAAAATATTTCAATTACGTGTCGTCGTGATGATGATCTTCTCAGTGCTGAGATTTTTTTGTGTTTTCGTAAAATTATTATTTTTTGGGATACCTATGTATGTGGCTTCGGTAAGAGGGAATTTTCAAATGTATTGTGAATTTTTTACCGTTGGCCCCATAATGATATATGTACCTGCGTAATTTTTTTTCACGGTATCGGGCATTTTTATCAAAAGCAGAGTTATGCGCGATGATCAAGTAAATTTTGATATCGTATTACTGATCACTTTTTATTTGTTTTTTTTTGTACCTGTATTACCGTGACGGCCGGCGGAGCACGTGTCACAAACGTAAAATTTTGCTTAGAAATTACATCTTATCGTTAACCGCCGGCAGTACAAGCGGCACTGAAAACAAAATCGAGTGTGTATTGCGGCGGTACTCAAGCTGGTTAAAATTTTAAATTCTAAAACTTTAAAACTATAAAATTTCAAAAAACTTTTATACTTTAAAACTTCAAAATTTTAAAAAAATGTAAACTTCAAAACTTTCAAATTTAAAACTTTACAATTAATAAAACTTTTATTTAATTTTTTTAAATATTAGAACTTTTAAACTTTAAAATTTTTAAACTTTAGAAATTTTAAACTTTTTAATTTTGAAATTTTAAAACTTGGAAAATTTTAAACTTTAAGACTTCAAAATTTTTAAACTTTTAAACTTTAAAACGTTTAAACTTTAAACTAAAAAATTAAAATTTTTAAACTTTAAAACAATAAAACTTCTATACTTTAAAACGTTCAAACTCTTAAACTTCAAAATCTTCAAACTTTAAACTTTAAAATTTCAAATTTTTAAACTTTAAAACTATAAAACTTTTAAATTTTCAAATTTTCAAAACTTTTAAACTTTAAAATCTTGAAATTTTAAAACTTATCAAATTAAAAATTTAAAAACTTTCAAACTTTAACGTTTTTAAATTTTTACACAACTTTAAAACTTTTAAAACTTTCAAATTTTGAAACTTTAAAACATTTTAGAACTTTAAACTTTAGAACTTTTAAACTTTAAATTTTAAAACTTCAAAACCTAAATACTTTTAAAATTTTGAAACTTTAAAACTTCAAAATTTTAAAACTTTAAAATTGTACAACTTTAAAATTTTAAACTTTAAAACTTTTAAGTTTAAAAGTTTTATAGTCTTAAATTTTTCAAATTTTTAATTTTTAAAATTTTGAACATTTTAAAGTTTAAAATTTTAAAGTTGTAAAATTTTTAAGTTTTAAAATTTTGAAGTTTTTAAGTTCCAAAATTTTTAAAGTTTTTAGATTTTAAAGTTTTAGAGTTTAAAGTTTTGAAATTTGGTAGTTCAAAAGTTCAAAAATTTTAAAATTTTAAATATTATAATTTTAAAGGTTTAAAGTTTAAAGTTTTAAATTTTTAAAGTTATAAAATTTCAAAATTAAAAAGTTTCAAATTTTACAGTTTAAAAGTTTTAAAATTTAAAATTTTTAAGATTTAAAATTTGAAAATTTTTGAAGTTTTTAAATTTTAAAGTTTTAAATTTTAAAGTTTTAAATTTTAAAGCTTTAAATTTTAAAGTTTTAAATTTTAAAAATTTTAAAATATCAAAATTTTAAAGTTTGAAAGTTTTAAAATTGTCAAGTTTTCAAATGGTTATAAATCGTAGTTTTAAATTTGCAATTTTTTTAAAGTTTTGAAGTTTAAATGTTTTAAAATTTTGAAATTTTCAATTTTCAATTTTTTTCAAATTTTTAAGTTTAAAAGTTGCATAGCTTTAAATTTTTAAAGTTTGTATGTTTTAAAATTTTGAAGTTTAAAATTTTAACGTTTTAAAGTTTAAGAGTTTAAAATTTTGAAATTTTAAACTTTCAAAATTTTAAATTTTTAAAGTTTTTAGATTTAGAAGTTTTAAAGTTTGAAAGTTTTCAAATTCTAAAATTCAAAAGTTTAAAATTTTTTAAATTTTATAATTTAAAAATTTTAAATTTTTCAAGTTTTAAAATTTGAAATTAAAAAGTTGATTTTTTTTTTAATTTAGAAGTTTGAAAGTTTTAAAGTTTAAAAGTTCTTAAATTTTAAAGTTTTGAAGTTTCAAAATTTTAAAATTTAAAGGTTTTATTAATTGTAAAGTTTTTAAGTTTTGAAGTTTAAATGTTTTAAAATTCAGAAGTTTAAGCAGCTTAAATACTGTGTGCACCGCTAGCTTTTGAAAATTTTGCTATTTTAAAGCTTGTAAAATTTAAAACTTTCAAATTATGTAACTTTAAAACTTGAAAATTCTGAAATTTCAAAATTTTACAACTTTCAAATTATAAACTTTAAAACTTTTAAACTTCAAAATTTTAAAACTTGGAAACTTAAAAAAATTGTAACTATAAAACTTTTAAACTTAAAAATTTTAGAAATTTCAAAATTTTGAAACATTTGAACTTCAAAATATTAAAACATTTGAACTTCAAAATTTTAAAATTTAACACTACAATTTTTAAACTTTTAAATTATTAACTTTCAAACTTGACAAATTTATAACATTACAACTTTTAAAATTTTGATATTTTAAAACTTTTAAATTTAAAACTTTAATATTTTAAAACTTTAAACTTTTAAACTATAAAACTTTAAAAACTTTCAAATTTTGAAACTTTAAAACTTCAAAATTTTAAAACTTTAAAATTTTAAACTTTAGAACTTTTAAATTTCAAAACTTAGAAAATAAAAAGTCTTAAAAATTGAAAACTTAAAAATTTTGAAACTTTATAACTTAAAAATTTTGAAACTTTATAACTTAAAAATTTTAAAACTATAAAATTTTAAACATTAAAACTTTTAAACATTAAAAATTTAAAACTTTAAAATTTCAAAATTTTAAACATTTAAAATTTCGAAACATTAAAATTTAAAATTACAATTTTTAAACTTTAGAATTTTAAAACTTGGAAACTTGACAAATTTAAAACTATAAAATTTTGATATTTTAAAATTTAAAACTTTAACAATTTTAAACTTAAAAACTTTTAGAACTTTCAGGTTTTGAAACTTTAAAACTTAAGAACTTAAAAATTTTAAAATTTTTAACTTTAGAACTTTTCAACTTTAAAATTAATAAAATTAAAAATCTTAAAACTTAAAAATTTTGAAACTTCAAAATTTTAAAGCTGTAAAATTTGAAACTTTAAAAATTTAAAACTTTTAAACTTTAAAACTTCAGAATTTCGAAACTTTAAATCTATTAAACTACTAAACTTTTAAACTTTTAAATTTTGAAATTTTAACACTTAAAAACTTTTAAATTAAAAAACTTGAAAACTTTTGCACAATATTACTTTTAAACTTAAAAATTTTGAAACTTAAAAGTTTCAGAACTGTTAAATTTTAAAACTTCTAAACTTTTAAATTTTAAAACTTTGAACTTTTAACCTTTAAAACTTTAAAAACTTTTAAACTTTAAAACGTTTTAACTTTTAAACTTTAAATCTTTCACAACTTTTAAATTTTTAAACTTTAAAACTTAAAAATTTCAAAACTTTAAAATTATAAAACTTTGAAATTTTAAACTTTGAAACTGTAAAACTTCTAAAATTTTAAAACTTGAAAATTTTAAAATTTTAAAACTTTAAAACATTTAAACTTTAAAAATTAAAAATTTTGAAACTTTTAAACTTTAAAACTTCAAAATTTTAAAACTTAAATACTTTAACACTAAAATACTTTCAAACTTTAAAAGAAATATAAGATGGATTTTTGAGTTTCGAGGCCTCCATTTAAAATATCCCGTTTTTTTGGCCTGCATATCACATTGCTTCATTACTAATGCTTTTAAATAAGACAAATCATTAGATACTAAAAAACTTACATAAGATATAGAATTTCCACATAAATACAAATTTTGATATCGCAAATCTAATTCTGACATCATTTATCGGATTGTGACATCATAATTCAAATTTTTGCCCTAAAAATTCAAATTCTGACATGACTGAAATTCTGGCGTGATATTTCGAATATGACGAATTCTGGCGAGATATATCGAATTATGACATAAAATATACAATTCGGACATCATAAATGCAAATTCTGATATTGTATATCTAATTCTGAGATGAAGTATAAAGTGAAAAGCACTTTAATGTGGATTAGGCACACATTTAGAGGCACAGTAAAATACTTTTCACTGTATTAAGGCAAATTTTAATTGAAATCCGTCATTACAACGAAACTGATGCCAATCCCAATTTTATCACGTAACCATAATAAAATCGATAAAACTGATATAATCATGTTTATGATTCAAATGCGATTTACATAATACATATATACGAGTGCACACGAGATGCAATACTGTATAAATAAATCTGGTGAAGCAACAACACAAAAAATGGTTACAAAACTATGTATATACATATACCAGTGGTGTTATGGAATGAGTCAATTCTCGCTAGACATATATACATGAAAAATCTGAATAATGTATTCCCCACACACATAAGTATGTACGGGTACTTGTTGTTTTTGTCAATATTTATTTTCTCGTTACATTCAACATTAATATTTCAATTTCATTCACAAAATTTCAATAAAATATTTACAATATTCCTTGTGCCGTTTGCCAATTGGTTGAAAATAGCTATTTTGGAAAAGCACGAATTTAAAATCCAAAAATAAAAAAAAAATGGAATTTCCTGTTTTTCAATTTGCCTGGGTGTATTATATTTTCTTGAATACATCGTATAAGGGGGGCAAGTTTTTTTTTTTTTGGAATATTTTATGTCTTCTCTAGAGATATCGAACCAAATATTTATCTTAAGAGAATAAATAGAAATGAAAGCACTAAGTTTTTTTTTTTTGGAAGACGTTTTCTTATTTCTTTTTCGTTTCCTTTAAAGATTTATTTATTTTTCCCAAACTTTGAGTATTTGTTTGGGAATATATGTATAGATATTTATGTGTATGTGTGTGCACACACGAGACTAAAGAATATACATAAAATGATATGAAAACTTTAATTTGTTGATACATTAAAGTTCCAATGTGTTTAGTTTGGTGCCAGGATTTCTGCCTACAAAGCAATATACAAACACCAGACTGCAATTAATCTCGGTACATAATCATTTTAGTTTCAAATAAAAAAATAAACTTTCCAAATAAAACTTTAAAAGTTAGCAATATTCTACATATAAAACATACCATATAAAATCTATGTTGTTCGGCTTCGAATATTAATTAAATTATGAATAATTCAATAGAGTTGAGATTTTCAAATTTTTATTTTTACTATTCTGTAGCATAAAAACACTAAATAAAATCCCGTACTATATCAAACAAAAAATGTAGCTTTTACTATCATTTAAAACTCATTCCAATTCGGATTTATATGTTTCTCCCACTCCACAATATTGATTTTTATCGTAATGTCAGTGCATTGGAAAAAAAAAGTTGTAATCTGCATTATTTTTCCATCTGCAATTTAGTAGCAAAAATAGTAATAATAATATTGAAGATAGCTATGTAATATAAGTAAATGAAATAAAATTGGTTTAGATGAGCTTTCGTTTGGTTGTAATGAAATTAATTGAAAGCATTTTAATTTTGGGTAAAACCATGGATTATGAATAAACACGACTATCAAATCAAATGGAGCAAGAGTTGTATTTTATGGCGGGCTCTGTCTTTAGAAACCTAATATTTTAAGGTAGAAAGATAATATTTAAAATACGTTCAAGCCAATTAACAACTTTAATTACTTGAAAGGTCTAGAACCGAATTTACAATAATATTGAAAAAATTATTTCACGAGCTTAAAAGCACAAATTTCCAAAAATGAATTTGTCTAACTTTCAAACAAACTATAGCTTTAAGCGAGCTATCTTATATCTTATACTTTACTTTAAGTACCATCTATTTGATTTCAAAAGCTTTTAAAAATTTACTTTTCTAGAATTCTGTAAATCGCTAAAGAGCTTGAAAAATTATTTTCATATTAAATCTCTTTTATTTATCTACAAACGGTTTTCAAGCTAACATATTATAAATTATTAAAAATATGTAAACCTTCACCACAGATTCAGCTTTACTATGGTCAATTAAACTGGAAATTAACTAGCCAAAATTACATCTTTAGCTTTTCACGTGTATCTGTAAAATGATCTAATGAGCTTTTAAGACTCACGATCCATAAACAATTTCATATTATTATGCATTCTGTACCATTTTATGTATCTGCTTAAAGTTTGCCAAATAATATTTCATATCAATGTACAAGAGCTTTAAGAAAGCTCTTTTATTGTAAAATGCAACAAAATGTCTATTATATTTAAATAACTAAAATTAGTAAAAGCAATAAAATTTACTAGTATTTAGAAGTTTTCTTGAAAGCTTTGCAAATTTAGACACCACTATTGAGCGTTGAAAACTTAAACTTTGGGTAAACTTTAAAATTAGCTAGAATAATTTGGATTTTTGCATATACCTGAATAATGATTTACTGAGCTTTTAACGAGGGTGTGTATAATTTATCTGTAAAAGCTAATTATTATTTTTAGTTATTAAAATTTTATTTGAAAATAAAATTCTATCGAGCTTTTTCGAAACTGAAAATAGTCAAAACAGTATTTTTGTGGCACTCGCTTACGTTTATGCAGTTTTAAAAGCTTTGGGCACAAACATATGATTTGGACACCATCAGATTTCAGTCGTTTCATGCAGCAGATGCTTACTGAAGATTAAAAAATTATCTTGGGCATAGTGAAACTAAATCAAGTTTCCTCTACAAATCAATTTCAAAAATTAAAATTTTGAGCTTTTAATTTAATATTTCTGAAAAATTATTCATCGAGTTTTTGTGAAACATTTTTACTGGCCAAATTTATTCATAGTGTGCCATTTTAACAAAATATTTAAAAAGCTCTAAACGTTATGAAATTTTCGAAGCAATTTTCGAAATAGTTAAGCTACATAAAGCTTTACCAATTAACAGCTAATACAAGTTTTCAATTCGAAATCAACTGAGACCTAAATGAGGAACCTTTCCGTTTGTGTAAATCTTAATTAGCCTATTCTGTAACGTAAACTCTACGGTTTAGTAGAGTAACGGTAAAAGCCTTTTCTTTAAAGCTTTATTACTAATTTCAAAATTAAATGATTCCATACGACTTATACGGTTACCTTGAGACTGATAAACTTATTTTCCAGAGATTTAAAGTAATACCAATATTTTACTCAATACTCCAAACAATTACTTCGCTAACTAGCATTTTATAAAACCATTTACCTAATTATCTTGAATATAGTTAAAAGCTTTTTAATTGTTGATGAATTTTCGTTTTTTGTTTAGAATAAATTAAATAAAAGCTAAAAAAATAAGCTAATAATAAAGGAATAAAAGCTCTCCTACTTACAATCATTAAATTTGGTTTGATAATATTCAAGATTTAAATGTTTATTACGGCAGTGTAGCTTTATCAATTATTGCCGTAAAAATATTTAGACGAATTACACCCCCCCCCCCCTCCTCGTTCATCAATTTATTTAAATCTCTCAAAAATTACCCCTTATATCAAGATATTATCGTTGTGACGTTACTAAACCAAAATGTTGTTCTCCCAATGTAATTATTCAAAAGCTTGTTTTGTTTATTTGTTTGACGACGTTATAAAAATATAGCAATAATAAAGTGATTTGTCTTGACGATCGAAAATCGCAACATTGAGATAAATTTTAACACAAACCAAAACACTAAAAGTGGAAAATTTAAAATCTTTGGGCACAAACATAAAATTTTAGCTGATAACTAAATATTAAAAAAATAAGTGATAGTGACACTTAATCAAGATTGTTCCACAAATTAATTGGAGAAATTTAAATTTTGAACATTTAATTTAAAATTTCTGAAAAATTATTCATCTAGTTTTTAAGTGACATTTTAGTGATAGTGTGTCGCGAGCATCTAAACAATATATTTTAAAGGCTCTCTAAATTATATAATTTTCTAAGCAATTTTCCAATTTTTTTACTATTTAAAGCTACTTAAAAATTAACCAAGTCAAATTTATCATAAGACTTCACTGTTAGCAAACTCATTTTTAAGAACTTTTCTAAAGCAAATCTAAGCTCTAAATTGTATACTAAAAAAAGTATAACGAGCTTTTATTTATTGTAACTATAAAAGCTTTTCTTTAAAACGTTATTACTAATTTTAAAATTAAATGATTCCGTACAACTTAATACGGTTAATTTTATTTTAGAAAAACTATAAAACTGATAAACTTATTGTCCAGAGCTTTAATAATAATAATATTTTATTCACTATTCCCAAACAATTATATCGATAACTATTTTTTTATAAAACCATCTTTACCTAATTATCTTGAAAAAATTGTTTATAGCTTTTAGTAAATAAATAATAGTTTTCTTCATAAACTAAGAATTCAAAATATTTTTAAATTTGACCGTTTTTGTACTCCATTAATGCCAACAAGCTTTCAAAATAGTTTTAATTGTTAAACTAAAAATCAAAACCTTTCAGTTAACCTAACTGATTTACAATAAATTTTTAAAGCGTCATAAGACGTGGCATGACATGGGTCGTATTTTGCAAAAAAAGTAGAGAAGCGAGTTTATATGTTTTATGCCAAGAATAAATGTTTATTCTGTCTCACTCATTTCTCAGCTATTTAGTTTTGAAAGCTCAAATTTGTAAGGTACATTGGAATAAATTTTAAAAGATGCTAAGTGACTAAACGTTAAGAGACCTCAATGTCATCAAAATATTTGAATGAGTGTTTACGACAAACTTTCCATTAACACGTGATTTTATTTAAAGTCCATTTAGAGCTTTTTATTGTAGCGAGCTTTTCGAATGTGCAAATTAATTTAAAAATGTATGAATTATTTCCTGATTTATTTGACATTTTTCTAGAAAGCTTTATTCGTATTAATAATTAGAGAAAATCCAACACATTAAATTTATACGTTGATTCTAATAGTACCTCACGTCAACACGCAATTGTTCTCGCACTAATTAATTTTACGAATAATTTAATGAAAACTCCATAAAGCATATAATAATTAGAACTTTAGGCATTTCATACAATTAATCTGCAGCAAATTAACGTTAAACGCTTGAAAACCTTCCATATTTCTAAGAAATTTAAATCAGATCATTTTATAGAATAATATAAAAAAGACTTTTTGAATTTTTAAAATAAAAATAAAAGTTAAACAGTTGAAAAACAAATACAAAGCTTTTGGATTATATTTTGACTAGTCATGTCAGGCACAGAGAAAGAGAGACAACTATAAACGTGTATTTAAAAAAAACGCAATATTTGAGAAATTTAGATTTTTTGAAGTATAAATTTGAAAAATTGCTTAGAAAATGTAAAGCTCTTTTAAAATTTATATTTGTGTGACCAGCCTAGCCTAACAAAGGTTTTGATAAATAAAATTAAAATTTTTTAACGTAGTAACCCAATTTCAAGAATAAATATTAATTAGGTATAAATATTTTATTAAGCTTTACAAAAAGAGGCTCTCACTGTAATAAATTTATTTTATTTAATTGCAAATATATTCAAACATTACAAAAGTTTTGAAAATTATTATAATATATTGTATGCAATGTTTGAGCTTAAAAATCACTTTAATTTGAAAAGCTTTTAAAAACCAGTTTCCAATGAATAATTATGCTTTAGTTTAGTAGAAGACCAAATGAGAAAAGCATTATACCAGAAAACTTTTGTCTTGGCCAACAAAATTTAAACGACCTGGTTTAAAAGCTATTTTGCAAAATCACGGAAAGATTTCACCTGGGCCACTTAAATTTTTTAAGCATGATATTTCACTTGAATCTTAAATATTATGAAGAAACTTTTTGAATTTTAAAAATGTCTTACATTTTGGATGATAAAAAAATATAAATTTTATCAACGCACTTCATAAAAACAAAAATTGTTTTTAATCCAAGTCTAAATATATTTTTGACTTACAAGTATTTTGTGCGCTTATTCATTTTATTTAACTCGTATGTGTTTGTTTAGTTATACAAACAAAATCATCGGCAATTTTCTCTATAGACAACGGTAATCATAAAAACAAGAGCAACACATCCAAAATTCAAACGGGATACTTTAATACAATAATAAGTTAGAGTATGACAACATACACACACAAACACACCACAATTTCGACCCTCTCTTTCCTATTTAAAACGTGTACAAACACAAGTATGCATAATGAAACTTGCATTAACAAGTATTTACCGTTGGAAATCATTATACTAAAAAATCAATACGTATGTATATAATTTTAACATTAACAACGCAAGTGGCGTGAGCTTACCTGGTTAACGAAACAGTACCGTTAATTAACATCTGTACATAAATAATGCTGTCTCATATGATCCTCAAATTTTATTGACACGAATAGTAAAACAAACTCACATACACAAAGAAATTATTTATTATGCGACACAAATCAATTAATCACTCTATTAATTTTATTAATTAATTAAATTAAATTCTTTAATTACACACACACTGCACTTTTGTTTACGCACTGAATTTACAAAAATTAAATAAAAAAACATAATTAAATCAACGAAAACAAAATTTAATTTACGCACCAAGAAAGACAAACAAAACACGTCTTTCTTGTTTGAACGTGTATTTCCGACTCCCCAATTTCACGAATAAATATTAATTAACAATTTAGGGCCTTTCACTGTATTAAATTTATTTTATTTAATTTCAAATATATTGGATTAGTACAAGAAGCTTAACGAAATAAAATATTTCATTACGTTGTCCAATTGAGTCTAAAAATCCCTTGAATTTGAAAAACTTCTAAAAACCAGTTTTCAATAAATAATTATGCTTTAGTTTTAGTTGACCAATTGAGGAAAAAAATTATAAAATAAAATTAGTTTATTGGCCACCAAATCTTAAACGACCTTTTTTAAAAGCTCTCTTTACAAAATTACAGAAAGATTTTGGTGACGAAAACCTAAATATTCGTAAAAACGGTATTTCGGTTTTTAATACACTAATTTTCGTTTATTTTCATGCAAAGCTTTTTGGAGCAACGCCTTTCGCGTAAGCTTAATATTTAACTTAAATCAAAAAGCTTCTATAGCAGTAATTTTTTGTCGAGTCCAATTTGGTAGCCAGAATATGACCAATTTTTTTTAAAGCTCTTTACAAACTTTCGAATGATAATAAAGTTTAGTATAATTACAAATCTGATCATTTCACACAATAATATCGAGACGGACAGCGTGATTCAAAATATTTCATGAAAACGCTTTAATTATATAAAATTATTTTATTAAGCTTTACATCTAGGTGTGATTGAGTTTTTTAACTAATCTAGAATTAATAAAATTGTTTTAACTAATATTTTAGTCATGAGTATGTCTCACATTAATATAAAAACATCAAATTACTAAGTGATAACAGTAAAAAGTGCGAAATATTCTAAAAATTGTAAACACAATGAGATTGATTTGGTAAAGTAGTGTATTACATCAAGAAACAATTATGTTTTAAAGCGAAAAATTCTAAAAATTGTAGAAAGGATATGTTTCATGAAGCAATATTTAGGCGAGTTCAACAAATACTTCTTCGTTCAATGGCAAACTAAATTTAATTGGCAAAAGTTTATTGTGAATCTGAATCAACTGAACTGAATATTATAAAGTAGTTATATTTGAAAGTTTGATTGCCTTTAAATTTCACTCCCTTCGGTAACGGTGTAACCAAAGCATATTCTAAATAGCAGAAAACCCTTTATTAGCCTTTGTAGTAAAGGAAGCTTTTGGTTTATTTTTAATGAGTTCATGTTTTAATCAAATAAATAAATCTTCCAGTTACCATTAAAATTATTGAGCTTTTAAGCATATATTTAAAAGGATCCCAAAGTAACAACTTTTCGTTAACTTTAATGAATATTGTTTATATCAAAATTTCAATATTTTATTTTACGTCGTTAAAAGCTCGTGCAGATTAAAAAGACTTTATAATATTTTGTACTTCAATTAGGGAAAACTCTAGATGGACAATCATTTCAACGAATTAATTACAATATTATTTAATTAAAAGTTCTAATGGTGTAAAAGCTCTGATAACAGTAAGCAAAGCAACCTTGATTATACAAGCCATAATCTAAAAAACGAAGCTTTTATAAGGGAATTAGAAACGACGAAAAAATCAAAATTTCCATAGTAAAACACACAAAACATATGGGAAATCACTTTTTTTTCCTAAGACAAATTTGTAAATGAAAACGTTGCAAATTCTTAATTATGATTTCTGAAATATTTTCATAAATGTTTGAATTTCAACATATATAAATGTCGTTTAAGTAAATCGTTTTCATTTTCTTGTAATAATTGATTTATTTAAACCAAAATATAAAAAAAAGTTCATAACAACAGCTTTCTGGTCAAATTAAAAAGAAAAGCTTACTACAAATCGTGTGCATTAAGCCAATATACATAGATGGCAGTGGGCAGTAAACATTTTGAAAAACCGTACAAAAAATCGCCACTTGGGGAAATTTGAGTTCAAAAGTTGTAGGAAAAGCAAAACAAATTCGCAAAATATTTAAGAACGTGTCATAATTTTGTGATTAAACAATCTTTATCGTATTTTTCTGTATAAATCTGAGACATCTAACGTACACTAGTAAAACTAAAGATAAATTTAGCAAGTATTATTTTAATTCGTCAGAGCCAACTTTGATGTATTTTTCAAAATGAAAGTTCACAAAATATATTTTAGAAATAATTTAATTTTAATATTTCTGCAATTAATATTTACTTAATACCAATATACCCTTCTTGTATATTGCTGCTAAATATATGTAGAACACTTTTGTATAAAAATTTTGTAACATTTTTGCTTTTTTCATTGAAAAACTTGAAGCTAAAAAACACCATTTTTACTATGGATTCCTATGGAAATTAGTGAAAAGTTATACCACTAAAAAAGCTTCGAAAAAATACGTCATAATGATTATGGCTCTATACTCTAGAAGGCTCTGCAGTAAGCCTTTAATTTTTGAAGGTTTTATTAACAAATTTAAAATTTCCAAAGAAGTATACCAAGATATAACTTCTGTTTTAGTCCGGGAATGATGAATATTTTAATACGATTCTGTTTGTTTCCATAAGTGATCGTGGTCCACAAATATCAAAAAACACGTTTTAAGTCTCCGCCGGCAGTTTAGACACTTGATGGGATATAATGAACGTTGTATTGCGGATTATCTGAAAAAAAAATCGCTGCCCACTCTTAAAGCAGTCATCGTGGATCCGGTGTCTAGAAGCCCGATATTTAGTTTCTAACAATACTACATCTGCGAGGGGACATCCATCATCATCTTCAGAAATTGAGGTTTCAGAAATATCAGCACGTATGGCTTTTCTACCATCCCAATATCTCTTCGCTCGTCTTTTCTGGTTATCGAAAAATTGTTTTATGATGATGTTAATTGTATTAAGATTATTAATATCGGAATGATTAATTGCTTGAGAAGAGGTAGATGAATAAATTGAAAAAGGGGAGTAAAAGCAATTGGATGATCTAAAATGGACTTGAGAGTCGGGACGGCCACATCCATAACAGAACCGTATACGTTCTTTGGTACATACTTCATAAGTATGTCCAATATCTCCAGTTCCAGCAGATAAATAATTCACGATCATTATTTTTTAATTAGTCAGATTTCAGATAGGTTTGGAAATTGCCTGGTTTTCGATTATGAGCAACTGAAAGAGCAGAAACATCTGGATTACGATCATTATTGTGCGCCACAAAATTTTGATTAAACCCTTCTTCCGACATATCTCATTTCGAAGTTTCGTATCAGATACACCATATAGGCAGCAGCGAGATGACTAACTCGTAATAGAAAATTTTTGACGGAGAGATCACCAGAACACCCGTCGAAGGATAAATTTCACTTAGCTAAAGCGCTACTGGTCCGATAACGTTCAGTTAAATCAGGATTGCGCCTTTCCGAACTGCCTTTTTCACAAGTAGGTACTAAAAGAGTGTGCATTGAGTGTGGATTGTGGAATCGTGTGGTTCGAATCTTCATTCTTGTTACAGCCCACAACGGAAACATTAGCCATGTCCAATGGGGACATTTCATCCGTTAATTTCGAAAGAGAAGTAGTAGGTATTTATTTTTCCTGAGCATGCGATGGAATTTTAGATTCGTCCTCGAGAAAGAAATCGAGTTTTCTCAAAAAAATTCTCTTTAAATTATCCCTAAATTGAGCCGAAACTGATCTAGAATAATTAGGCTTTATTCATACGTTTACGTTTTAATAGCAGAAATTCCAAGACATGCACAATTATCATGAAAATATTCCGCAATCTTCTCAATTAATTGATAAATCAAAAATTGTTATCGAGCTTTTTGAATTTTATTAAAATAACTAACAATAATGTTTATTTCACTATTAAAAGCGTTTTGTATTATTGACCTGTAATTTCAGAAATTATCTAAATTTAAGATGAATAAAAGCTTTTTCTATAAAGCTGCGTGCAGTAACTTTTAAAACTTTCAAATTATTGTGGTATTTCAGATAAAAAAAATTCTTCTGAAGTTTTTTTTTCAACATCAAGCTTTTTGAATTTATACCGCTTTTAAACATATTTTCAACCAGACTACTTGAAATGTAAAAGCTTTTACGATACGGTACAAACATTATACGTTTCGAAACAATGACTGAAATTCAATCTAATCATAAAATCGTAATTAAAACGATTATGCTATCTGGTAGGAGGTCACATTATTATTAGCTTCAATCAACCAATACGTATAGTATCGTAAAAATTCAATTATATTTATCCAACATCACAAAATCTAATTAAAAATTATAAAATCAATTTCCATAACATAATTAATAATTAATTCTAGCTGTAGGTATGTTAACTTATCGTATTCAGTCAATTTATCGTGTACATTTCGATATACATAACTTACATAATGCTATATATAAAAATAAATTAATTAATAATTTAATTAATAAATTTTTCCATAATCTATATTAATTTACATTATTTTGTGTTCGAGGCTGTTATCCGGAATTTATTGATTTTTGCGTTTTTTTTTTTTTTTTTTTTGGGGAGTTGTTGTGGTTTTAGTTATTGTTGTTGCCAAAAAATCAATCATGTAATAAATTTGATCAATTCGATGCGATCCGGGATGATGATGTTGATGAAAATTTTTAAAAATTCAATTATTTAAAATTGATTTACAATTTTTAATTATTAAGTTTAAGTGTCGTGCCTAATTAATAAAAAATAAAAATGTTTGATGAGGGATAACATTGATGATAGTTATGTACTCGTCGTATACACATAATTGAATTTAGAATTTTTTCGTAGTTAGTTATATAACGAATGGATGGGAAGAGAAAGCCACACCAAACCCATTATAAATCAAATAAAATAAAAAAGGGATGAAATGACAACGCAAATATTTACAACTAACTATGTAGTAGTTAACGAACGACGATAATAGAAAATCTAATCTAACTTCCAAATGATACCTAATATAAAAATCATTTTTATCTATCAACATCTTACATCGGCAAAAAAAAAATAAAAAATAAAAAAAAAAATGATAACATGACAGAATATGGGAAAATCATTTTTATCATTTATTACAATTTTCGGTATGGTCGTGTGTTTGTGTGTGTGTATGCTTGCTATGTGGAAAAGCAATCTTTTATCAATATTAACTGACTTCGTCGACTTGTTTTTCTCATAAATTTAATAAAGGAAAAAATATCTAGGACTACTTCTTTTGTTTTTCCGGTTATTCTCAATTTTTGTATGACTTATGCTGTTTTCGTATTATGTTCAAATTTTCAAACATCATACCATTCAAGAAGGCAGACAAGAGGATGTCGTATATGGTTGCGATGTCATTTAAATAAATAACAAAAAGTCATTTACATTTTCCGATCCATTTATAGACGTAAATTTTTTTTTATTTTTTTTTTATTTTCAATTCCTGTACTTTAATTTGATTTTATTGTATTATTTTGTTTGGGAGCTTTTTTATGTTGAAATGTTTTTTTATTATTATTATTATTATTAATGGGACTATTATATGATTTTTCAAATAAAAGGCGATGGCAAAATGTGCAAATACCTAAACTTAAAAATATTTTTATCTGGGATGGTTTGAATTGCTCAAATATTTGAAGTTAAAAGCTCTCAATGTATGGTACCAAAATGGAAAAATTTGATTTGGAAGTAACTGTCTTTAAAGTAAATAGTACAAAAATAAAATGTGAGGAAAACTAATCATAAAGTTTTCTAATTAAGAAAAATAAATCAAAATCTCACATTTTCATATCTAAATTTCCATAAAATAGACGCGTTTGACATACATAAATTTTGCAAACGATTCTCGATGACTAGAAGCTTTTAATTAGGAACAAACTGATTTTATATTATATACAAGCCCAAAAATGAATACCCTGCTAACAGGTTTCGATGGCCATAGCCGATATGACTAATAATCAATTTTGACATTTGCAAATATTTTGCCAATTTACGTTTAAATCGCCAGGTTATTACCACAAATTCCAAGGAAAAATTTTATTTTAATTGAAAAACACTAAAAAAAATTCTGGGCCAAAAATGTACACCCTGCTGCCACGATTCGATTGCCATGGCCAATGCAACCAATAATAAATTTTGACATTTGCAAATATTTTGCCAATTTACGTTTAAATCGCCTGGTTATTACTACAGATTCAATAAAAAAAATTTATTTTTATTGAAAAATACTAAAAAAAATGCTGGGCCAAAAATGTTCACCCTGTTGCCACGATTCGATTGCCATGGCCAATGCTACCAATAATAAATTTTGACATTTACAAATATTTTTCCAATTTACGTTTAAACCGCCTGGTTATTACTGCAGATTCCATAGAAAAATTTTATTTTTTTGAAAAACACTAAAAAAATTCTGGACCAAAAATGTATACTCTGCTGCCACAATTCGATTGCCATGGCCAATACAACCAATAATAAATTTTGACATTTGCAAATATTTTGCCAATTTACGTTTAAATCGCCTGGTTATTACTACAGGTTCGATGGAAAAATTTTATTTTTATTGAAACACACTAAAAAAAAATCTGGGCCAATAATGTACACCCTGCTGCCACAATTCGATTGGCATGGCCGATACGACCAATAATAAATTTTGACATTTGCAAATATTTTGCCAATTTACGTTTAGATCGCCTGGTTATAACTACAAATTCCATAGAAAAATTTTATTTTTATTGAAAAACACTAAAAAAATTCTGGGCCAAAACTGTATACTCTGCTGCCACATTTCGATTGCCATGGCTAATACGACTAATAATAAATTTTGACATTTGCAAATATTTTGCCAGTTTGGATTTAAATCGCTTGGTTATTACTACAGATTCCATAGAAAAATTTTATTTTTTTGAAAAACACTAAAAAGAAATTCTGGGCCAAAAATGTATACTCTGCCGCCACGGTTCGATGGCAATGGCCGATACGTCCAATAATAAATTTTGACATTTGCAAATATTTTATCAATTTCCGTTTAAATCGCCTAGTTATTACTACAGATCCGATAGGGAAATTTTTTTTTATTGGAAAACACTAAAAAAAAATCTGGGCCAAAAATGTACACCCTGCTGCCACGATTCGATTGGCATGGCCGATACGACCAATAATAAATTTTGACATTTGCAAACATTTTGCCAATTTACGTTTAAATCGCCTGGTTATTACTATAGATTCCATAGAAAAATTGTATTTTTATTGGAAAACACTAAAAAAAATTCTGAGCCAAAATTGTATACTCTGCTGCCACGATTCGATTGCCATGGCCGATACGACCAATAATAAATTTTGACATTTGTAAATATTTTGCCAATTTACGTTTAGATCGCCTGGTTATTACTACAGGTTTTATAGAAAAATTTTATTTTTATTGAAAGACACTAAAAACAAATCTGGGCCCATAATGTATACTCTGCTGCCACGATTCGATTGGCATGGCCGATACGACCAATAATAAATTTTAACATTTGCAAATATTTTGCCAATTTTCGTTTAAATCGCCTGGTTATTACTACAAATTCCATATAAAAACTTTATTTTTGTTGGAAAACACTAAAAAAAAATCTGGGCCAAAAATGTACACCCTGCTGCCACGGTTCGATTGCCATGGCCGATACGACCAATAATAAATTTTGACATTTGCAAATATTTTGCCAATTTACGTTTAGATCGCCTGGTTATTACTACAGGTTTTATAGAAAAATTTTATTTTTATTGAAAAACACTAAAAACAAATCTGGGCCCAATAATGTATACTCTGCTGCCACGATTCGATTGCCATGGCCGATACGACCAATAATAAATTTTGACATTTGCAAAATTTTGCCAATTTACGTTTAGATCGCCTGGTTATTACTACAGGTTTTATAGAAAAATTTTATTTTTATTGAAAAACACTAAAAACAAATCTGGGCCCAATAATGTATACTCTGCTGCCACGATTCGATTGCCATGGCCGATACGGCCAATAATAAATTTTGACATTTGCAAATATTTCGCCAATTTTCGTTTAAATCGCCTGGTTATTACTACAAATTCCATAGAAAAACTTTATTTTTGTTGGAAAACACTAAAAAAAAATCTGGGCCAAAAATGTACACCCTGCTGCCACGGTTCGATTGCCATGGCCGATACGACCAATAATAAATTTTGACATTTGCAAATATTTTGCCAATTTACGTTTAGATCGCCTGGTTATTACTACAGGTTTTATAGAAAAATTTTATTTTTATTGAAAAACACTAAAAACAAATCTGGGCCCAATAATGTATACTCTGCTGCCACGATTCGATTGCCATGGCCGATACGACCAATAATAAATTTTGACATTTGCAAAATTTTGCCAATTTACGTTTAGATCGCCTGGTTATTACTACAGGTTTTATAGAAAAATTTTATTTTTATTGAAAAACACTAAAAACAAATCTGGGCCCAATAATGTATACTCTGCTGCCACGATTCGATTGCCATGGCCGATACGGCCAATAATAAATTTTGACATTTGCAAATATTTCGCCAATTTTCGTTTAAATCGCCTGGTTATTACTACAAATTCCATAGAAAAACTTTATTTTTGTTGGAAAACACTAAAAAAAAATCTGGGCCAAAAATGTACACCCTGCTGCCACGATTCGATTGGCATGGCCGATACGACCAATAATAAATTTTGACATTTGCAAATATTTTGCCAATTTTCGTTTAAATCGCCTGGTTATTACTACAAATTCCATATAAAAACTTTATTTTTGTTGGAAAACACTAAAAAAAAATCTGGGCCAAAAATGTACACCCTGCTGCCACGATTCGATTGCCATGGCCGATACGACCAATAATAAATTTTGACATTTGCAAATATTTTGCCAATTTTCGTTTAAATCGCCTGGTTATTACTACAAATTCCATAGAAAAACTTTATTTTTGTTGGAAAACACTAAAAAAAATTCTGGGCCAAAAATGTACACCCTGCTGCCACGATTCGATTGGCATGGCCGATACGACCAATAATAAATTTTGACATTTGCAAATATTTTGCCAATTTTCGTTTAAATCGCCTGGTTATTACTACAAATTCCATAGAAAAACTTTATTTTTGTTGGAAAACACTAAAAAAAAATCTGGGCCAAAAATGTACACCCTGCTGCCACGATTCGATTGGCATGGCCGACACGACCAATAATAAATTTTGACATTTGCAAATATTTTGCCAATTTACGTTTAGATCGCCTGGTTATTACTACAGGTTTTATAGAAAATTTTTATTTTTATTGAAAAACATTAAAAACAAATCTGGGCCCAATAATGTATACTCTGCTGCCACGATTCGATTGCCATGGCCGATACGACCAATAATAAATTTTGACATTTGCAAATATTTTGCCAATTTACGTTTAGATCGCCTGGTTATTACTACAGGTTTTATAGAAAATTTTTATTTTTATTGAAAAACATTAAAAACAAATCTGGGCCCAATAATGTATACTCTGCTGCCACGATTCGATTGCCATGGCCGATACGACCAATAATAAATTTTGACATTTGCAAATATTTTGCCAATTTACGTTTAAATCGCCTGGTCTACAGGTTCCATAGAGAACTTTTTTTTTTGGAAAACACTAAAAAAAATTCTGAGCCAAAAATGTATACTCTGCTCCCACGATTCGATTGCCATGGCCGATATGACCAATAATAAATTTTGACATTTGCAAATATTTTGGCAATTTACGTTTAAATCGCCTAGTTATTACTACAGATCCGATAGGGAAATTTTTTTTTATTGGAAACTAAAAAAAAATCTGGGACAAGATGCAGCAGCAGTTGCATGGAGCAGCAGTTAACTTCTAATCTTTGTGACTCTTACCTATTCTCTTTTCATATTAAAGAACTTCCCGCTTATATATATCATGAATTCATCATTTTCACATGTTAATTGGTGGCCAAATTTAGGTCTCAAGCGTAAAAACCAAATTTTTACCACTACATACATTTCCACTATTATTTACAATTTGTTGTTTTGGTACCCATGGTATAACCCATTCATTTTGTCTAATAGCATCTTTTGGAAACTTATAAAACTTTGTTGTTTTATTTTCGATTGATTTGGCGCGACAATTTGGTCAATGTAAATAAATTGAACGAACTGATAAAACACTTTATATTTATAATCAGTTATCAGTGTGACTTTCTTGTCGCCACACGTTATTTCTAACTGTATTTTAAATATGTTACTATATGCACCATTAAAATCAGTGAGTGCGCGGAAATCTTCTTGTTTTTCGACAAAATGTTCTGAATTAAATAGTTTGGCAGTATATCTCTCATTAGAAGAGGCGTTTTGTTGATTGTGTATTCTGTTATTGTGTTATCATGTGTCACTAGGTAAGAGATCTCAAATTTCTATATTTAACTTGGTCAAAAATATTCTTATCTTTTGAGCAAATACTGATAATTTTTTATTTTTGTTTTCAATTTATTTTGTTTTACAAGAATCAATGACGGTCACCTGATAAATTGTATTTTATTTGATAAGTAAATTGTTATGACATTGGCATAAAATAGGGTAGTAATAAACTTCTATTTTGGGATTTCTTTTTGGGATTTTTTTTCGGGATATTTCGCCAACCAGAATTTTTTTTTTATTCTGTTATAAAAACAGAACCCTTCAAACCCAACATCCAACGGACCAATGCATTATGAATGTTCGCTTCAGTTACACCTTGTCCGACTTTATCACATTTCAAGTATTCTTCTTTAATGTCTGAATGTAACTATGTTATTAAAATAATCTGGATCCAAAGATTGATTTTTTAAATAAATCAATTTTTCAGTTTTCCGTTTTATACTAATTTTGCTTAAGCAAATCGCTAAAATATTTGTTCAGCAGAAGATTGGCAAATCTGATTACGGTATAATATATTCCTAATTTTAACAAATCAGCCGTATTAGTGAGTGTCAATTACGCAGTTCGGTTATGAACCGATAAAATACAACATAATATCATTATCAGTTATCGCTATAATTTTATTTGTTTTCCAGAGTTATGTAATTCCAACTGCTTTTAAAGTACGTTGCTATGCACCATTAAATACAGCGAGTGCGCGCAAATCATCTTGCTTTTGATAAGAAACATTATATAAGACAAATAGTCCAAGTTAAAAAATTTGACTGCAATTTCTTGCATTTTCAACGGATTCTCGTTAATTTGAGGCTTATAATTCAAAATAACTTTTTGTTTTAAATTCAGCACAATCTCGAAATTTAAAATCAAATTTTTAATTTTTTCTAAAACTTTAATAAATAGAAGATAGCACAGAAGACAAATATTCTGCATTAGTTGACAATTGAATACTCAATATTTTTACAAATTCGGAAATTCTATACCATTTAGGAATGCCCAAAATCCGAAAACTTTTAACGTTCTCAGAATTGATTTAGTCTCGTGCTTTCTTTAACATTAACAGAATTATGATTCTGAATTTTATAAATAGGTTATTAAAAAGAAAATAAATTTAAATTACAAAATTTCAAAATTTTAACGTAATTATTTTCAGAATTTTGAAAATTTCCAAATTAACATTTTGCTTTTAATTTTTTTTCAGGGTTAATAATTGAAAATTCTTAATTTCTAAAAATTCAATACAATTCTCCTGATTTACCATCAAAATTTTTTAAAAATTTAAAAATTTCTTTACCCATGTGGTAGAATTGATTTAATTTGAGATTTTCTTGAGATTTCGGTATTATCAGAACTATGATTTCGAATTTTGTAAATTGGTAATCTGGAAAATAAAAATTTTCAGTAAGAGATTATTGACAAAATTAACAAATGAAGAGTCTGAAAAGTTATTTATTTTGAACACAACCAATATTTTTAAAAATTCAGTGGAATTTTCGAGATTTAAGCTCAAATTTACAAATTTTTGAATAATTTCAGAATTTCTATAGCATGTGAAATTTTAAAATTTGAACGTTAAGATTTTCAGAATTGTGAAAATTCCGAAAATTTACATTTTGCTTTAAAATTGTGGAATTGAAGTTTAGAAGTCAATTCAAACAAAATTAATAAATAGAACACGTCACAGAAAACAGGAAATCCTGAATTTGTATAATCCAAGAATTTTCAAGATTTTAACTAACACATAATTTAAGTACAGAATTTACCTAAAATTGTGTACATCTGATAAAAACTAGTCAAATCTGTAACATTTTCGGAAAGAGATTGGACACTACTGAGTCTGAACTTCTAGTTTCAGTTGTTCAGAACACATACCAATCCTTTGAAAAACTTAGATACCTCCTTCAGCCTTACTTAAGCTTTGCAGTTCAAAAATATTTAAATCCAAAAATAGGTGAAGCACAGCTTTTAACCCATCATGTCAATATCATTTAATTTAGCATAATACAATTTAATTTAATTTAATCATTTAGATTTTAACCATCGCACATATACACGATGTCCCATTTTAAAAGACGCACTCAAATATTTCGTCAAGACGGTTGCCAATCAAAAAAGTAACTTGGGTAAAACTTATAGAATATTACGGGGCAGTTGATTGGCCAGTCCATTTTCAAGGTTATTTGACGGTCAACTAACCGATAAAAGATTTATAATTTCGTACTATTGTCTAAAGAAATTTCTGATTTGCAGTGCTGTTGCTAAAATTGTTTGCGCCAGAGGCAGATTTTTTTTTCTTGCTTCCCACTTTGATGAGCATTCTAAAAAAAATTGTTTTTTAAAAATTATGGTGGAGCCAATATTTTTCAAAAACATTATGGTCGACCTTTCAAAATTAAAAATTTCCGTTTTCCAGAATTTTTGCAGAAGCAATTTGTTTTGAGAGTTTCTCAGAAAAACAGTCAAAAGTCTAAACTCGCATTCAAGGCCAGAAATGAGTGCCTATTCAGTTTAATGACGTGCGTGCCTACGCAATTATTTACGGTTTACCTTGATATTTTCGAATTTTGACGGTATTTTGATTTTTTTTTTTTTTTTTTAGAATTATTATAGGGATTTCAGACATTATTTGAGGGTGCTAGGGTTTGGAGGTTCAAAATTATACGAGATTTTCAAAATTTTGATTATTGCTTTGCTTTGCTTGTCTTTAAGTTGCAATATGATAAAAAATTTCTAACAGATGTTGCAATTTCCAATAAATTTAAAGATGTTTTAAGGTTACCAGATTATTTGATTTTTATCAAAATGCTGAGCACCCTGATTTTATTTTTTGATGGCGATGCTGAGTTGTAGATATTGGCTTGGCTTCCCTATGTTTGACGTTACACGTTATGAACTTTCGGAATTATTGTAAAATTCTGTAATTTAGCTGTTGTAAAATTTGATTCAAGCTTTTCGCTGGCTTTCAGAAAAGATTATCAGTATATATGCCAAACATACGCGGAAAGTCATTATTAGTTCAAAAAATATTTAAACAAAAATTAAAGTTAAATAAATGAGTGACTCAAAATACACTGGGTTACATCAGTCTGGCTGCCACTCGTCTACATTTCGAATGGCTTAGTCGATCATAACGAAAATTAAGTCGAAATTGGGCAACACCTGATATTAGTTTGAATAATAAGTTTTGAGCTATTATGACCTAATATATACGCCAATAAGACTCTAATTAAGCGACATTTTTGAAATGTTTAAAATTAGGCTAATGGAACGAAACTAATTAGAAAACTTATAAAACATTGACCAACAGTTAAAATTAAATAATGTATAGCATATATTGAGCAAAACTTAATGTTAGTTCGATTAATGAAGTTTGAACTCTATTGGGTTCTTTTAATAATGAGCTACAAATAAACATTATTAAATTTTGTTTGGAAATTAATTTTAAAATCCTGGATTTCGTGTATTCCAAAGAAATTTGAAAAAAAAAATCGATAAAAGTCTAAAATCTCGTGAAACGTTTCAGTTTAAACTTTTTATATTTTTTAAATAATCCATTAGATTTTAATGAGCTTTTTAACAAGCTTTTGTGACAGTTGACTTAACAAGTGTATTACAAACTTTCCAAACTAACCAATATAAGCCACTGAAATCTCAATAATTACAAATTAGAGATTATATTAAGGTACTGCATTCATCGTTGACAACAACAAATCACAGTGACAACAAAAAAATTATAGCTAATAAATTGTTTCTTCAAACTATTTAACCGAAATAATTTGGCAAACAAAATATTACTTGATATAGCATCATCAAAAAGCTTTAAAAATTAATCCACGAAATAACATTTAGGCGTATCTCATACAAATTATATTCACATTTTATCCAAAACAACTTAATTTACTTAAAATAATAAATTTTTCATTTTATGAATATTTTAATTTCACCTAAAAGTGATTAAAAGCTTTTGCAAAGATATTCGGCGAAAAAAAAGCTTTTAACATTATTACTATAATAATATAAAAGCACACAAACAATTTTTTTTTTTTTTTAGAGATTATTTACCTACTCTACCGTCATCGTCACAAATTTACCATTCTAGGTATAATCATAAATAATAATTTTTACTTTTCTGCCTAAATCACAGTACACACAGTACAACACACAAATAAACAACCCGAATTTATATCTTTTGATTTACCGTGTACGAGAATTTTCATTATGTAACCAAAATCCTAAAAAAGTTTTTTTGTTTTTGTTCCCGCGCAGAAAACCCAAAAAAAAAAAGTTTTGTTTTTTTCTTAAACATTACTTCTTCTTCTTGTTCCTTTTCGACTTGTTTTTTTTTTTTTTTGTGTGCGTGTGTTTGTGTTTACGAGTTCGTTGGAACTTTTAATTTAAATTCACTCGGTAGATAATATACAGTTGGTTTACTAAATATGAAATGAAAATATTTATTTTTCAGGAAATATAAATTATTTGGGAAAATTCTGAGGAAAATCCTTCACAAGAAGAAGAAGAAAAAGAAGAAAATGTTTCTATACATTTTTTTAATTTAATTTATAATAAAAAAAATAAAAATTAAATTTTATTCAGTTTGTCGCAAAATGTCACGCCTTTTGTGAAATTATGGAAAACACACACATTTTGAGGTCAGAAGAAGAACACACAAAAAAAAACAAAAAAGTTGTCTTTATTTTTTCTTTTGTATATCTTATCATGTTTTTGGTGATCTTTGGCCGGAAGGTTAATTCATCTTTAGATATATATTTACTCTATGTGTGTATTGAAAAGATTATACGTAATGTGAAATTGGCTGTGTTACCCCGCAGGATGAATGTACGTAACTCTATATTCTCGTACAATGAGAAAATTATTTTTTTTTAACGTTTTTTTTTTCTTGTAATCATTTTTTGTTGTTGTTACTGTTTACTGTAATAACATTAAGATCAAATCCGCTTTATTGCGATAACGATTGAAAGGAAAATATGTATTTTACTTTATTATTATGGTTATTGATATCGTTTATCGATTAATGACACGCACAATATTGGAAAAGGAATTTTGGTTATTGTGTGTAGTTAGAGAGGGATGAGCTTTTTTTGATAAGTACAAGGAAATTTAAAAAATAATAATGTATTTGTGTTCAAAACTTGAAATATTGCGTTGAGCTTTTAAAAATGTTCACCACAAATAAAACAACAATAAAAATGATTTTATCGAGCTTTCAAAATAAAATAATTTAATTTTGCGAATAAGATTAACACGAGCTTTTCATCTAATAAATAATTGTAAAGGTCACGAAATTATAGCTTACTTTAGAAAGAAGCTTATAATAACTTGAAACACTTTGAAAAACTTTTAAAAGGTTTTAAGTTAAAAGCTCTAAAAAATTTAATTTTTTTGTTTCTAAGCTGATTTTTAAAATAATAATGAACATGATTTTATCGAGCTTTCAAAATAAAATAATTCAAATTCGCTTATACCATAACTAACATGGGCTCCTTCTGTATTAAATGTAACTAATAAATATTACAAATCGCCACTAACTTACTAGAGCTTTTCCTATAATAACTGTGAAATTGTTAATTTAATTTTTGTAGATAAATTTAATCTAATTTAAAAGCTTTACTCAAACTGCGGACAAGCTTCTAAATTGTTAGAAGTCACAGAAGCTCACACAATTATATCTAACTTCAGAAGCTCATTATTTGATTGAAACTATTAAGTTTTGGAAACTTTTAATAGCTTCAAACACTTTAAAATCTTCAAAAAAGTGTTAGGCTAAAAGCTCTAACAATTTTAATTTTTTTTGTTGACACTATTTGATTTCCACTACTACTTTTTAAAATAATAATAAAAATAATTCGATCGAACTTTTAAAATAAAATCCAAATTTGCGTATCACATAGGACTAACCAATACATGTGAAATTTTCAAATTGTTTTTAGATAAATTAAATTTAATTTAAAAGCTTTACTCAAAATGTGGTCAACCTTTATAATTTTTGGAAGACACAAAAGCTGACAGAGCTATAGCTTACTTCAGGAGCTCATTATTTGATCAAAATCAAAACTCTTGAGCTTTGAAAACTTTTAATAGCTTGAAATACTTTGAAATGTTTTAAAGTTAAAACTCTAACAATTTCAATCTTATTTTTGTTGACATTTCTGATTACTAGCCTTACTTTTTAAAATAATAATGAAAATAATTGTATCGAGAGCTTTTAAAATAAAATAATTCAAATTCGCGTATACCATAACTAACATGAACTTTTCCTATAATGCCGTAATTTAATTTTTTTAGATAAATTAAATCTACTTTAAAAGCTTTACTCAAATTGTGATCAAGCTTCTAAATTTTTGGAAGACACAAAAGCTCACAAGATTATAGCTAACTCCCATTAAGCCATAAGCCCATTATTTTATAGAAACTACTAAATTTTGGAAACTTTTAAAAGTTTGAAAAACTTTAAAAAGTTTTAGGTTAAAAGCTCTAAGAATCTCAATGTTTGTTGTTAACATTTCTTTTATTTTAGGCATTACTTTTAAAATAATAATAAAAATAATTTTATCGGGTTTTCAAAATAAAATAATCCAAATTGGCATTTAATATGAGGTTCTCCAATTAAGCTTAATTCAAAAGCTTTATTAAAAATGTGATCAAGCAAATTTCCGCAAGACACAAAAGCTCACAAATTTATAGCTTAACTTCAGAACTTATTATTTAAAAGAAATTACTTAGTTTTGGAAGCTTTTAATAACTTAACATACTTTGAAAAAAATTTAAAAAGATTTAAGTTCTAATAATTTCAATTTTTTGTTGTTGTCAAACGTAACAAAATATGTATCCAACCAAGCAAGCATAATTTTATAAAAGCTCTCACCAATTAATACATTTTCGATTCTTTAAATTAGTATAGCTACGCGAGAATTAATTTAATATACCCTAGGAATTTGAGAAAGGGAAGAGATCGCTAAAAGCTCCTAAAAACCAATTGAGAAAACCTGGTAACAAAATAGATTTTGCAATTTTATTATCGCAGTTCAAAACTATAAACTTTATTACTAATTAAAAATTTGTTTAAATTTTCATGTTTTGAGAGCCTTACTCGATTTATTCTTTAAAAATTGTTACATCTTTTGATGGAGCGTTTACATTTTTAAAAATTTCCGTCAATATGAAAACTTTTATCGAATTTTTAAAATTATTACACCGAGCTTTTAACATTTCTGGTATTCTGGTTTGTTTTTGAGGTACAATACATAAATCTTTATAAAAGCTAAACATGTGGTTTCGCTTTGGTTTCAATTTAAGCATATTTAAAGCTTCAAACTGTTAAATAATTAATATGACATAATAAGCTTATTTTCTGAAATAGAAGCTCCCAGATATATGAATAATACTATTTTAAGTTAATTGTAGAATTCATCATTTTATTTTAATTTTATAAATATGAAGCTTTAATATTTTCATTATTTTCGATTTTGCATAGACCAAAATATTAAAAATTACAAAATATTTAAATAAAGCTTCAAAAATATTATGAACCTTAACAAATTTTTGAAAGTTTGTTTATTATTAGTAAAAGGTTAGACGCGAGCCAGCAAAGCTAAAAAAATTTGGTACGGCTCAAAATTGAAAGCTTTCATTATATACAAGCTACATAATATGTTCTACAGCTTTAGTAAAGTGATTTAAAAAAACCAAAAGAATTTTCTATGAAATCTATGGAAATCATAAAGCAATCTAAATGCGCTTTCTCACGACAATTAAAGATCATAACAGATTTGCAGATTTTGGGCTTTTTTGGCTCAGAATTGCTGATTTACCGTAAGGTGATTTGAATAAATAATTGAATATGTATTGAATTAAGCGAGCAATCCTAGTGGCTGTTGGATCAACTACTACAGGTTCCAAAACCCTTGGTGATTCTCGAGATGTGGAAATTAGAAAGCTTTTCAACAGGTTTGTTCTTCAAAATTTTAAATGTATCCAATAGCTCGATCCAATAATATTTAGTCATATTCTAGTTGATCAAAATAGTATTTCGGAAAGGTATTTATCGAATAAATCTCCTCTACAGTATAAGTAGAAATTAGAGAGTTTTAATTCATAATTTAGCTATTGAATATTGACCTAATAATAAATATTCCCCGCATTATTGTTGCATAGAGATTCACTATATTTACTCTTGTTGCTCAATTTTGATGAAAATTTGTTTAATAAAATAATTGAATTTATGCTGTTGCACGATTTCTTTATTTTTTAAACAAAAACAAATTTTTGCCTCCAAAGATAATAACGTTGATCAAAAAATGTTCCCTAAACCAAATATTTCTGAGAAGAAGCTAACAATTGATGTGTAACTTTGTGGGTGTATGATGTTTACGACGAGTTACTTGAGAAAGAAAAGATACCAGATACCTTTAAAAGTCAATAAACTTGAATAATGAAAATTCAAGAGTTCTAAAGAATTTTGTCTACATGTTTTATTGTTAGCTTTTAATGATTTTTAGGTTATTGTTGACGTTAAAGCAGAAAAACAAGAACTTTACAAATGTACATACTGGAATTTTATACTGGAAAACAAATAAAACAAGTTTGACTTAATACGTCTAGTAACCTCGAGGTTTTAACATTTTCGTTAAACAAAGATTATTAAAGTTGCATTAAAAACAGCTTTGTTCCCACGCTATTGAAATTTCCAAGTTATTGTTGTTAAGTTTGTGAATTTTAAAAATGTCTACAATCTTAGGTCCAAATTTATTTTAAACTAAAAAAAAACTCTAGAGCTTCTTAGTTTTACAAAGTTAATTTAAATGCTTTAAAACCATAATTTACAATACTGGAATATTTTTTGTCGTTGAGTGAAGCCGCTTCATTTATGTTAATCATATTCGTGGGAATTTATGTCTTATCTCATCTATATTAAGAAATTAAATACAATTAGGGGTTGAATATTTATTGGCTTACAAAATTATTTAAAAGCTGCAAAAACTTGATAATTGACAACTACGGGAAAATTTTATTTATCTTTATGATGCCATCATAAGCATACAAGCTTTAATTCTCATAATTTTAAATTATTAAAATTGAAAAATTTATGGTCTAAAAACACCTCTTATTCAGACAATTCTGCTTTAATTTTTACTAAAATTCTCGCTTGTGAGCTTTTAAAAAATTCTAAAAGTTTTGCGTAAAATAATTTGTTAAAATAAAATACAAATTACCCATTATTAAGGGTTATTCAGAATGTTAGGTTAAGATTTGACCACAAAGATAAATTAAAAGATTTCAAGCACCCAAATTGAAGATCATCAGTAATTTTAAATCTTCTTTGCGAAATTTACCACATTTCCACATGTAACTTCGACTTAATATTTTTAGTCACTTAAAAAGCTTAAAGCCTGTGATAAGATAACTTATTAAACGTATGCAGAAAAAATCTAAAAGCTGAAAAAAGCTTTTCCACATAACCCTTATTGTGGTTGTAAAATTGAACTTTTATTTGTCTTCTAAAATGATTAAAACCCTTTAAAAGCTTCATCAATAGGGGTAAATTTTATTTATCTTGTAAAACCTACATAACTTTATGACTGTGGTAAGTTGAAGTAACAAGTATTAATCTTATAATTTTAACGTAATAAGCTTGAAATATTAAAAAAGCTCCTCTTTGGAAGTATTGATAGCAATACTAGCATTAATATTAAACTTCTGGATTTGGAGTATAGGTCTGTTTAAATATAAACTTATTATATTTGAAAACTGTAATCGCAATAATTTTAGCAAACTTGATGTAAGCTCATAGATTACGTATATTAACTCGCATGTAAATTTTAATCTTCTTTGCTACACTTCAATTCTCTAGAAATGTAGGTTAATTTATTATTCAATGAAAAGTTTTAGTCCTTATAAGTCACCATATTAACATCTTAGAGCTTATATAGAAAGCTGTTGTAAGATATTTTCTCAAATTTGAAATTTTGGGTTAATTTGTTTGTGGAATATTAAATCAATAAAAGTGGTAACTTAATTAATTATAATTTAAGAAGCTTTTGAGATTTTAGGCAGCCTTTACTGAAAAACTTATTTAAAATCTACAGTAAAATTAAAAATAATTTATTTTAAAATAGTAAGGTGTGTTTTAAATTATTATCAGTCTACTAAATTATTTTATAAGCTTATAAGCTACAGCATTGAAGACTACGGGGTAATTTTGTTTAACTTCTTGAAATCGTCATAAATTTCGTGAGCCTGAGTAAAGACGTCGTCTCAAGCTTATTTTTTTTTTTAAATTTTAACATATTAAGCTTGATACAACAGCTTTTCGCTAGGTAGCTAACATTTTTATTAAAAGGCTCAATTTGGGGTATGAGTCTTCATTTAGACTCATTAGGCAATATTTTAATTTGTGTATTAAATTTATTTGAAAGCTTTCAATGCACCATATTTACATAATTCAATTTACTGAAACATATATAGTATTTTGTCTTGATTTGGGTACTTGGGTTATCGTCTGGGCATCCTAAAAACTATTTAACGGGTGTTGATTATTTATTTGTTTATTAAGTTTAATTGAAAGCTTTAAAATCACCATAATTATGAAATTTTAGTAAATTTTTGGCATGTTAGAATAGTAGGATTTAAGATAAGAAGGTGTTATCTAAACATTTTCGTATAGACTTCATTTCTCCACGCTTTAATCTGTATCCTTACAATTAATCGCGTCAGATAAAATAATCGAAAAGCTTAAATAAAATCTTTATTAAAATATTTAATAAAACCAAAGAGGCTAAACTATTTGAAATTTGATGAATGTTATAAGAAAATCTAAACCTTATACGGGAAGCCTTGATAAAAAACCTTTTCTAAAAAAACCAGCTTAGTAAAACAATATAAAAGCGTTCATTTAAAAGTTGTGTTTAATATACATGGAAAAACTGCTAAGCTAATGCTTTAAAAGCACCGGAATATATAGTTTTTAGTGGAATATTATAAACTAAAGTTTCCATTTTGGAGTATGGGTTGCTTCTCTTAAAAATTAAATTTAGTCGGATTTTGAACTGTCCATCAAGCTTAATTAAAAGTAAAAGGCGAATCAAACTTTGATATTATCTGCCTTTTGAAACCCTTAGCGTTAAAAGCTCCATAATTTATTATGTGTTACGTAGCCCCCAAACAATCACGATTGTGGGTTAATTCATAGCGAAATATTAATAATGTATGTATGAAATTTTTAAAAGCTTTTGTCCAAAAGCTTAGTCAAAATTCTAAAATAAGACTAACATTTACTATTTGGAATGTGCATTATCCAGGTTATTTTAATAAATTAAGTTGAACGTTAAACTTGTATCTATCTACGAAAAAATTGTAAAAGCTTTCAAAGCGTCATTACTGAAACCTATGAGTAAATTTTATTTATCTTAACGATTGTTTATCTGAACGTAGATGGAACTTTAAGTCTTATTATTTTGACAAATTATGCTTGAAAGTTTACTTAAATACTTAAAGCTCTTTTATAGATTACGTTCCTATTCGATTTGAAGTATATATTATCATATAGGCTTCTTAAATTCTTATTTTAATGAATGTTGAATATTTATCTGCTAAAATAATTTATTTAGAAGCTGTAATCACCACTGCCATATTGACGGAAGCTCATGAGTTAACAAGTTGTTAGTTATAAATACAAATTTTAGGACATAATATGCAGAAAGCTATAAAAAGTTTTGTTTGTAATGTTTTGTTGAGATAAAACAAAAATTCCTGATTTGGGACTTTTAAATAAAATTTGGTACAATTTTGAATCATAATCCGTCCAACAGATTAATTTAAAGCTTTAAAGCTCCATTATTGAATAACACGTTTAAGTTTTCTTCTTTCTCGTGTAGCATTTTTTCCATACAATTATAGGTTAATTGAATTACTCACTGAAAAGCTTTATTGCTTATCGTAATATTAAAAAAATCTAAAAGCTTATACAAACATCTGTATTGAGATATTACCTAACATGTATGATTTGGAATATGAAAAATTCCAGGCCTTATTATGAAAATAAACTAAAATTGGTGTTGTCCCTAGCTTAAAATCGCATGTTAACATAACTAATTGTAATTTGTTAAGCTTGTGAAATTTTAAAATGCTTAGATCGAAGTTATGATCTTAAGTTCACTAGTTGAAAAACGGGCTGTTCAGGTGATCTTAAGAAATTAAGAGAACGTTTAACTACTGTCTGTATACTAAATTATGTTAAAAGCTTGAAAAGCTCTTTAAGATTACGAGTAAATTTGGTTTATCTTCGTGAAACATTCGCACCATTGCGCATTTGAATATCCAAGTATCAAACTTTCGTGTTTATAATGCTAATATATCAAGCTTGATAGATTCAAAAGCTCTCTTTAGATGGCTTTGGTAACTTTTTTCACTCAAATGCTCAATTTGGGGTCTTCTGAAATCCTTAGACGGTTTTTTAACTGTTTGTTAAGTTTATTAGAAAGCTTTTAAAACTCTGTAGGTATATAGTCATTTTAAGTCAAGTTTAGCCATTTTCAAGTAACGTTTATAATCCCATACGGTTTTGGTGCAAAATTGACCCATAATAAGCTTAAAGCTATAAAACTATTTGCCTAAAATTTTATTTGAAATAAAACATAGAGGTTATGTATAGGATATCCAGCCTCTATTGAAGAAATAGTTTAAGTTTCAAATAATCTCACTTTTAAAAGCTCAGTGCAAAAGCTCCTTAAATTAGTCGTTCCATTTAGCTCTTAGAACTTCATAATTGCGCATTTATTTCGAAGCAGAATATTATGCTCTGCAAAGTTTATAAGATTTTAAAAGCTTCTACCGAGAAGCTTAATTTAAAAAAATTAAAATTCCCTGTATGTTATATTCATTAGGAAATTTCTCATAAGAAATTAAAGTAAATGTTAAACTTATATTTGCTATACTATTTGAAAGAAACTAAAAGCTCCAATACAATCGAAACGGATCAGAGTAGTGAAATGTGACGAGTGTATTTTGTAATTTTAGATTTTTTGCTAAATATGTAAGTTTATTTGAAAGCTATAAAAACCATTATCGTATATTTTGTTCTTAGTAGAAAATTAAAAATTATTTGAACCATCCAAAAAGCTTCGAATCGATAAAGTAATCAAAAAGTTTAGATAAAAAGCTTTATTAAAATATATTATAAAACGAACAATTTGGAATCTGAATTATCCAGCTCCATTTTAAAACTATGTTAAGTTTGATGTTACCAATTTTTCATTAAAGCTTTAAAGCTTCTTAACTTCTTTTTTTCTATGTAGCTGTGGGTTAATTTTGTAGCGGAATATTAAGACACCAGTTGATGATTTACTTTATTAAAACTTATCAAGATTGTGAGATTTAAAAAAAAAAAGCTTTTACTGAAAAGCTTAGTTAAAATAAATATTCAAATTTTCTAAATTTCCTATAGATTTCACTGGAAATTCTAAAATAGACATACCAACACCAAAAATTATTACTAGATGTATAACATAAAGCTTTAATCTGTAGTAAAACCAAAATATTTATTATTATTGTACTTCATACATACAAATTTCGTGTTCTACGACACTTAAGTTTAAAAACAAAATTGTTATCATAATTTATTTTCTCATTAGATTTATCAACTCGAACACAAACTACAAAGCCACACACACACAAATCCGATAAAATAACACCCAGACATACAATCGTACAATTGCCGCAAACAAAACAAAAATAATATACAAAAGAGTGAAAATCTGGTGAATATAATTTCCATCATTTTCCAATTATTGTTATCCTTGAACTTGACGTTAATTCCGTCTTCCTTTTGCAAAGTATTAAATTATAACGTTTTTATGAGATATTATCACGATTTCTCATGAGTCCTATTATTATTGTTATCATTATTATTTTTCATGCCAAAAAGGAAAAACAAAAAAGAAAAATTAAAACAGAGCTTTTTTGTTTTTTAATTTAAATTTTTTTGTTTTTATTTTTCTAAACCAGGCGCACAACAAAACAATAGAAAAACCAGAGATATTCTTTTTGTGTCTTATGCTTTTGTTGTATTATTTCTAAGGAGTTAACGAGTGATTCCAGAAGGTGGGTTGTGGAAAATGAAAAATTAAATGTTAAAATGATAATTTTTTGTATTTCTTTTGCAACTATATCTATATATGGTATGTCTATAAACTAGATTAAAAGATGGTATAAAATGATTATTTGACAATAAAATAGGTTCATTTATCATTTAGTATATAGTAGAGGATAAAGGGGTCTTAGATAGCAAAAAAAAGGGTCACAAGACATTCGTTTTGAATGAGTTCTTTGTTATAACGATTTTGGTTGTCAAATAAATAAGAATCAACACGGAATACACAATATATATGAGATTGCAATCCAAACCGGATATCCAAATAAAATATCATTTAATCGCTTTGCTATTTGCCGATTTTATCTAACATGATTTTAATTTGTATCCACCAGACCGAGACTATACTAAACATCGACGACGACCATTATTTGATTTCTAAACAAAAAATTGGACGTACATCAAAATGAGTTTTTATTTGATTTTATTCATGCATATGGTAGTCTCGGTGAATTTTGTGATTTCGTTGAATCAATATTTATTGCGTTACGAGAGAGCTGAATGCCTTTCAAGCGGTGCTGTCGAAATTATTACGTGCGAAGCGAAACGGTTTAATCGAACCATAAAAACATTGGAACTTGAATTTCGATTTAATAAAACTAATATTCTGTCAGTAAGTTTGTTTATTTAATATCAGATTTACAAACAAAAAAAAATATTGAGCAATTTTTTATTTCAGTTCCAATACGAGATGTTCTATAAATATGGACACATTTTTAAAACATTTAATGTGAAGAGCAACGATGATGCATGTGGATTTATAAATGGAACCGCCCCATCGGTGCTTTTAAATAATTGCATACCGATACTGAGACAGAAATATCCCGATCTGTATAATCATCCGTGTCCAATCGATTATTTTATTATTCGTGAATTTTGGGGTGACGTATCTGGTATGAATTTACCACCAATTGTTCCGGCCGGACTCTATCGCATCATTATGTCACTGTACAATCACCATTTTAATGCGACCACCATAATGTTGGTCACAATCAAACCGGTTGGAACTAATCAATTATTGATGGTGTAGCCAAAATTATTATTTTAACCTAGTTTCCTGCAAGATGATGTTCCAGCATTATCTTCATAACACTTAACATAAAATGTAAAGTATTTTTTTTTCCTGTTTTTAAATTTTAAAGCATATAAAGTTTAAGGTGGCAATAAAATTTGATGGAAAATCAATAATGAATCCCCATGGTTCAAATATTTTTTTTATTTTTTTTTTTTGTGTACGAGTATTACCTCGACAACAAAAATGTTGAACAACAAACGAAATTAATGGTTTTTTTTTACAAGGGGGTAGCATTTCAATTTGATCAAATTTTAATCTTCGTATTTAGTATTCCCATATTAGTAGCAAACAGATAAATTCAAATGATTACCGGCAAAAAATTGGGTTGCTCAAATATTTGAGCTAACTAATGCTTAATCGTTGAAAGAAAAATTTTTTGAGTACCTGAATATTAACTTGGAATTCGGGACTGAATGCAGGCCAGGGAATATTTCCTTAAACAGTGCGAAAACAAATCTAAAAAAATTAAACTTTGCTGAACAAAAGCTCTAACATAACATTTCCTTTCATTAACCTATCATTTGTAGTCTAAGTGTAAGTATTTTGGGCGAAAAAGTACGCTGGATTTTGGTACTAAGCTATTATGATTTTATTATTAATTGCAAGTTTGAATTTTTAAAAGCTTTACTAGGCAGAACAAAAAGTTAGGACTATCGGTGATTTAAACGTCATTCCAATTTAAAATTTCATAAATGATTGAGCGTTCTATTAAATATTTTTTTCGTTTATAATTCTAGAAGGGTTTTCTTGAAACAGGGTGAAATTTGAACTTTAAAGCTTAGATATTAAAATAAAAAGTGTGAAGTGAATAAAAGCTCAAATTACAATAAATTCGATTATTTTATCCATCTCTAGAAAAAAGTTCATTAAATTTCATACTGATCTGAATTGCACGTCCAAAATTCTAAAGCTTTAATAGGCAGAATAAAAAATTAGGACTAGTGGTGGTTTAAAAAGCCTTTAAAATGAAAAATTTCATAATTGATTGATAGTAACATATTTCTCATTTTTAAAATTACGAAGACTTTGGCTCTTAAACAAATCTTGAGAGTAGTTGTTATAAAAGTTGACATGTTGAAATTAAGCTATTGTACCTTGAGTTATATTCACAACGAAAAACTCAGTAAATTGGATTTTTAGAATCTTTAGAGATTTGAAATGTTTGCAAGCTTTTGGAAAACTTAGCAAAACTTTATAGTTTGCTTAACAATAATGCTTATTCGTGTCAAATCCTATAGGAAGAAGTCTAACGCCTATTAAGCTTTCGTTATCCGAAGCACTAACGTTATTTAAAACTACTTGAAAGGAGGCCGAACATAATCTATCCAGCTTTAAAAAGAAAAGCTCTTTAAATTGCTCATTGAGCTTTATTTTTAAAATAAAATTACGTTTTTTATTAGGTTCTATGATATCCGGAATTCGCAAAGCTCTAATTAGCAAAAATAAAAAGCGATGTGAAACCTCTTAATTCTGTAAATTCAATATCCGGTTTAAAAGATTTCCAATAAAAATGGTTGGCATTTTATTTTAAGCTTCATCACGTCTTAAATTGTAGTTAATTTAGCCGGCACATTTCTGAGCTTCAAATTTTCAAAACGAGCTTTCATATAGTTTTGAAAATATATACAAATGCTTTTTAAACGTACCAGTAAAATTTTAGGTCTTGGTTAACAACATCGATTCTTCCAGTAAAATCCTGTGGAAACAGCTTTGAAACAAATTAAGCTTTCCTCGGCAGGATCTTTATTGCTACTTGGATGCCTTCAAACTCATAATTCAAAGCAGAAATAACGAACACATTCGATTCGATCGATTGCTAATTGCTAGTTTAAAAGATTTCAACCAGCTTTAAATAGACAAGTTTGCGCTAAACTTTCTAATAAGCTGAAAAGCTCTTAATATTTAGAAATTTCTTAAACAAAGCTTAACATTAAAGCTCAACAAATTAGTGTAAAAAATATTTAAAGCTTTATGTGCTAAATCCTTTAAAGTTAGTAAAATCCATAATTGTTAGAAAAATCAGCCCCATGAAATATTTATATTTTATTGCCATAAATACATAAAAGCTCTCGTAAAGAACATTCTATTGTGCACAAAATATTGAGTAATCGATCTGATATGTCGAAATTAAAATAATAACCAATTTATACAAAAAAAAAAATTATTATTAGATTCTACGATAAGAATCAAACAAAGGCTTATTGTGTAAACCCACAAAAGTATCTTATATATACCAAAACAAAAAATTATTTCTCCCCAAACTCTATTATTAAACTTTAATTAAACTATTAAACAATTTATCTTCTAGTATTATAGTTTTTTGTTTGTTTGCATCCTTTCTCCTTTTGTAAGATATTGGATCATTCTTTTGTGTATTTAATAATATTTATAATACATAATAATAATTCTCTATAGTACAAAAGTTTTTAAAAGACACAAAATTTTCTACATCCACCCACAAAAAAAAAAAGCCAACAGGATTTTTTTTTTTTGTTTCCTTTTCGTACCAAAGAACGATACCGAGAGTACAAAGTAAATTTATCGAAAATTATTTTTGTGGTTGACAAATTTACTGGAAATAAATTTAATATTAAAATTTATATGTTTGTGTGTGTATATTGTTTATAGTCTTTGTTCTTATACACCTTGATACCTTCCGATCGGCACCAATTTTGGCAAAACAAAAAAAAAATTGTTTACATTTTTAAATCTAATTTCTAATTTTAAATACAAATTTTTTGCTCCATAAAATAATTTATATAAATGTTATGTTATCAAATAATGGGAAAAAAATTGTTTGTATTTGTATTTATATATTTTGGGAGCTTTTTTATTGTTTATTTTTTTTCAAAAATAAACAACATAAATTGTATATATAAAATTTTAATCTTTGCGAATACTAACCAAAAAAAAATAAATGTTATAAAATTTCCATAATTAATTTTATCACAAAATAAATCGTTATTTATTTATAAATTTACGATCAAAGCTTTTAAGGATTATATTTTTTTTTGGTTTTGAACTGAGAGGATGGATGATTAAAATTAATTTGGTTTAATTAACCATTTTTGGAGTAGGCGTCAAAAAATGTTTAATTTACACTTGCAATTCAAATTTTGTGTACAAATATAAAGCTTTAAGCTTTTTTATTGATTAAAATTTTTAACAAATTGCTAGTTTCAAATTTAGTTTTGTCCATACTTTTATTTTCAATATTTTAAGCTTCTTACAGATGGTTTATCAATTTAATTTAATGCAATTAAAAATTTAATTAAAATCGAATTTATGAGGTTTCCGTGCTACTTTGCTTTTTAATTGCACATCAATACATTTTTATTCAATTTATAATATTGATTCAGCTACGCGTTACACAAACACAATCAAAAATTATAGGTCAAAAAATTAAAAGGTCCAAATTATTAATTCACTTAACAAATCTTTATTTTGAATAACAAAGCTTTTATTTTTATATTTGTCGATATCACGGTTGATTGCGCTTAATCGTTAAAATCTAGAACATATTTAATTTAATTATTTTAACTGAGAGCTAAGCTAAGCTAGCTTAAACTAAGGTAAAATAAAACTAAGCTTTAAACTTTCGGAATTGATAGTTTCGGAAACCTTTATAATTGTTATGGACAAAATCATACAGATTCTAATAGGCCAATTCTTATGACAAATCTTTCACAAAACATTATTTGTTCTATAATTTTTGTAAAGGCTCAATTTAGTTTTGAAATCACAATTTTACAATATATTTATTTCTCGAAAAGCTCGTATCTAATTTGAATATTTAAATAAAAATTTTATTTTAAGATAAAGCTCATTCAATTTTTTTAAAAATAAAGTCTTACACTTTTACATCAAAATTTCTTAACTTTAGAAAGATAGGTAAAATTATGTTTTCAAATTTCAAATTTTTTAATATCTTATTTGTCAACTAAAAACCGTTAAAATATCACCAACACCCAAAGCTTTTAATATATAAACTTTGTTTCTTTGTGATTTAAACATTAAACATTAAAAGCTTTAATATTAAAATTGCTTAAAGCTATCGAATGTGAAACTGAAAGATTTAAAATTTTCCTTAAAAGCTTCCATTCCACAAGATCGATTTTGATCCACACAAAAAAATCTTACAAGCATAGGGTAAAAGCTTTTGAGTAAGCTCTAAAAATAATTAATGAAATATAATTCGGTGTATTGCACAAATTCGTCTAAATCTTAAACCACTATAATTTTATTATTTTTACAGAGAACTTTCAACCAAGGTTATTACATAAAATTGAGCTTAAAACTTCCGGAATTGATATTTTTGGAAATCTTTGATATTATCCTTAAAGGTCTAAAGATATGCAATGAAAAGCTTAGGTATAATTATAAATTTCAAAATAAAGCTCATTTATTTGTTTAAATATTGTTTGAAAGCTTTACATCAAACTTTCTTAACTTTAGAAAGGTAAATAAAACATAATTTTATTCGGTTGTATGGTTAATTTGAGCCCTCGGCTGTTATAACTTTCAAAAAGATATTAGATTTAGTGCTGAACTTAATTGTTGAAAGCTTCTAAGAAAGCAAATAAATTTAAGAAAAAATTGAAATCTGAAATAAAAATTTTAAAAAGGTTTACAATAATTTGTAGTTTTTGATACGATTAAACTTGCAAAACTTATATAATCATCAACCAGTGAAACTTGTCTTGGTCTTTCATGTTGGTCAATTGCTATTCAAGTAATCTAGAATACAAAATTCCAAAATAAATAAATTTTAAACACAACCAACTTAAAAATAAAGTTCATAATTTATATAAAAGCTTTTATTTAACTGCAATTTACTGCAAAATAGTTTACAATTTTTAATTAATTTAAAATTTTCCTTGAAACGTTTAGAAAATCTTAATTGCAAGCTAAAAATCTTTTAAAATAAGAGCTAAATTCAAAGCTTTGAAGTTAAAAATTGTAGTTGTAATTAAAATCACATTAAACATTAAAAGCATTAAATATTAAAATTACTTAAAGCTACCGAACATGAAACTGAGAGCTTTAAAATGTTCCTTAAAAGCTTTCATTATACAAGATTGGCTTTTTGACCAGATCAAAGCCACAAACATGTTTTAAAAGCTTTTGAGTGAGCTAGGGGTACGAACCTTTCCTATTTTAACATTTTACAAGAACATTGCTTGTTGAACCTTTCTTTTCAAAATTAAAAATGAGAAAATAAAAATTATTTATGTGAAAGCTCCCTAAGCATATTAACATAAATTCTAAATTTTGTGTTCCAAAAGTTTGTCGAAAAGAGCTTTAGTATAATTTCAATGGAATTACTTCATTTCAGAGTAAATTAAAATATAAATTTGTTCTAAAAGCATATAGAAAATATAAAGCACAGCTTTGATATTATTTTAACATTGGCCCACACCACAAAGAAGATAAAATTGAAAAACTATATTTTATTTCTGTTAGAGTTATAGGCAATGAAGGTCAGTTAATATAAAAAAGGCAAAATAGCTCAATTCTAAAATTTCCATAGACTCTCACATGATCAAAAATATCGAAATATTTGCTATGAAAGCTTCTAAATTAATTTATGTTTCAATACTTTATAAAAGATCGATGCTTTTCTTAAATTTTGAAACAAATGGAGTCAAAAATTGTATTATTAGAATTTAGTCGCATGACGCGCTTAATCATCTAAATCTAAAACATCAAAAATGTATTATTTTTGTGGAGAGCTTTCAACTAAGGTTATTTAGGTTTTACATCAAACTAAGCGTAAAGTTTTCAGAATTTATATTTTCAGAAATCTTTAAGAAGAAAAATTATAAAAATGCAAACATTTTTAGCAAAGCTTTCACTAGGTTTTAAAAAATTTATAAAAGCTCAATTTACTTGGAAACTAATTGCGTTTGTCGAATCAATGTACAAAGTTTAATAATAAAAATTATTTGCAATGCAAAGGAAAAGCCAAAATACTTTTTGGTAACAGAAATTAAAATTTCGAGATATTTAAAGCGTGTTCGACTGAAAATTTCCAGTGAAACTTTTGACACTTGGAATAACAATTCAATAAATCACTTTTAAAATAACCTCATATCGTAATATTAGTATTCAAATGGCCCCATTTTGGGATAAAGTTCTGAAGAAATGAATTTAAAAGCTTAGGTGTTATTATAAATTTCAATGTAAAGCTCATTTAATTTTTTTTAATTTTGAGCTTAACATCAAAAAATTTTTAACTTTAGAAAAGAGTTTGTCTTAAATTTGAGCCCACGATTATTATAAATAAAATTCCAAAACGAAATTAATTTGATGCTTAAATATGCATCCACGTTTTCATGAAAAGGTATTTTTTATTTATAATTTTGAGAGCTGAACTTAAATGTTAAAAGCTTTTCAAGATGTCAATTAAATTTAAAAAAAAATGTAAATTCCAAAATACTTTTTAAAAAGCTTTTCAATCATTTTTATTTCGAAAAGAAATTCCTATGAAAGCTTTTCAAATGTTCAATTTCACTAAGTTCCGAGCTGCCTCACGGGAATTTTTAAAATTTCCAAATTTAAAAATCCAAAGCTATTAATATAAAAATTGTTGTTTTCTGATAATTCGAATCACATTAAAAGCTTTAAATATTAAAATTGCTTAAGCTACCAAATATAAAACTGAGAGCTTTATAATGTTCCTTAAAAGCTTCTATTTCACAAGTTTGGTTTTGATCAGCTCAAAGCAATAAACATGTGTTAAAGCTTTCGTGTAAGCTAGGGAAGGTTTATAATGTTCTAATATTTTACAAGAACATTGCTTGCTGAACTTTTCGGTTTAGAATTGAAAATGTGGAAATCAAAATCGTGTATGCTAAAAGCTTCTGAAACACGTTAACATAAATTCAAAATTTTGTGTTTAAGATTTAATTTCAAAATTTCAAAAACATTTTAAAATCAAAAGTTTCAAGTCGAATTTTCCAAACTTTTTTTTTTTAATTTGAAGACGCGATTACCGATTACCTTAGCAAGCTTTATTGATCATAAACTTTCCAATTAAGGTTACAATTTGTTAAAAGCTTTAAGCAACTTTTTTATTGCAATAAAAGTTAAATAAGGAGAAACGCTTCATTCGTAAAAAAAATATTTTTAAGTTTTGCAAAGCTCAAAAAGTTTCATGTTGGTTCCAATTAAAAATTATAATATCAAAATATAAAAACGTGTTTAAACCCTTTTCTGAAGTACGCTGGAATGATTTTTTTGGCTTTCACGAAATCCGTGAAAATCTTTTGAAATCTGACATAAGCTAAACTAATTCAATCGAAAATCTTATAAATGTCCTCATCACATAAATGTAAGTATCATCCCCCAGTATATTTCGATCAAAGCAAGTTTACACCCAATTTAAATTCATATTTCCAGCTAACTCAAAAAACCCCATCTTTTCTCAAGTTTGCCGCACAACAACCAAATTTTAATTGTTTACTAAAAAAATAAAAATCAAACAACAACAAAAAAACTGCATAAAAGCTCAAAAAATTATAATATTCCAATTGAAAAGTTTTTCTGAGTCGAGTCGACGAGAGTCAAATACAACAACAAGTATAATATTGTGCAAAACTATTTCTAGTACAACCAAACTTACATACAAAATTTTGAAATTTCGATAAACTTTTATGTTGTTATGTACACATATTATTTTACATACAACACAAAAAAATCTTAATAATAATTTACATGTAAGATGTTACAAACTTATCATGTGCCCCCATCGTCATCCGCCCAACAAACAATACTCAGACAATAATAACAACAACAACAACAAAAATGCAAAGTAGTTTTTTTTTTGCCACAGAATTTTCTCCGGATGGTGAAAATCAATAGTGGATGCAAAACAAAACTTTCAAATCATTGTTATGATTTTATTAAAAATAAAAAAGTTCGTTGTGTTGTTGCGCGTCAACAACGACGACGACGACAAAACTATGCATACACACAGCATCTAGTGGCATTATGTTGTACATAAATATTCAAATTGGAAAAGTGTTCTTCTTTTGTTATTCTGTTTTCTCAAATAATTTTGAATATTAGTTTGAAGTCACTGTTTGTTTTGTTTGTACGAGAGCTTATGGCGCACGAACTGAATATCAAGGAACTACATAAATTATTTTTATTTGTTATGATAAAAATGTCGATAGGAGCAGACAGACATATTACAGTGGAAAACATATTTCGGATAAAGACTAATAAAAGTTTTTGTTTTTTATTATTATTATTTCAGGTCAACATTAGCAATACATGGACACTGCCGCAAGAAGGATTCTCCGTTTTTTATCGTTTCTTTCGCGATAAAATTTCATGGTTTGAAGCAGATGCTGTATGCCAATTTCATCATGCTAATCTTGTCACAGGTAATTTCATTTATATATACATGGGTACACCACATAAAATATTTTCCGCCTCGTTAACATTTTATAATGCTATTTTACTATTTTTTGTGTATGTCTATCTTTAGAAATGTATATGGCAACGTTTATTTTTGGTTTAACGACAAAAGCTTATTTACAGTTTATTTTGTTAGACGCGAATAATAATAATAATATAATATGAAATATGATGAACAGTTTTAAAATAAATAAAAAACGGAATGATGACAATTTTCCGCGCCATTTAATATTAAATCGTTGCAATATTTTTGGTTGTTTCAGCTTTATGCGTGATTTAAATAGAAATCGAAAGGATTGACGTGCCGCTTAAATCAATTTTAGTTACATTAATTCACAAAATCGTGAATAGCTTCAATTTGCTCAGTGTTGCTCAATAATTTTATTTTCGGATTAGGTTAAGCAGCCCATAATAAAATTTGGCCTAGTTATATTTGCTCAAAATATGTGATTTGTTTATTAAATTTGTAGTAGCTCAAAATTTGTGCGCAATGGTGTTGTGTTACCGTACGATTTTTGCCCTAACAAAATAAATTTCATTAACAAGTAGGATCACAATGCTATAGATAATATCTTCCTAAATTATCGAGCTTTTGTTTGTAAATGGCTCAAAATGTGGTATGTTTTCAAAGGATTTGGCTGAATTTTATTGGATTTATTTAAGGTGCCATTTCTTTACAACTCCGCTTTAATATGATGACAGTAAAACGTTTAAGCTTTCAAAAGCTTTCAAAATACATTTTTTTAATTAACCAGTAGATTAACATAATTTTAAAAGCTTTTTTTATTAAAAAAGTGTGGGAAGCTTTAAATTTTTTAAATGTATCCATTTCAAAAAATTTCAATTTCTAAATATGAAATAAAAGCTTTTGGGCCTAACTTTAAACCAAATTTTATGAGCTTTTTATTTTTCAATCTACAAATAAAAAGTTTAATAATTTTTTGCGATACAATATGTTGAGCTAAAGATTGATTAGTTCAAGTTTAAACCATAATCGAACTTTACCAAATCTGGTCTCGAGAGCCGGCACAAAAGAAACGATTGGAACATTATTTAGCTTCTCTCTTCCTTTGATCCGATTAAACTGTGCACTCGAAATTTTTATCTTTGAGTATGGACCATTACCATTAAAATTGTATCGACCAGTATGTTGTTTAATTTAGCTTCGTAGAATTAATTTGAGCTGAAATTTGGAACACAGTTTCAAAATAATTGAAGGCCTTTTCAGACTAATTTGATGATATTAATAATTACAATGTTAAAGGATTAAGCCGCACCAAATTTGTACAATTTTCTATAAGGAATGTAATTTGAAAAAGACCAACTTCCAAAATGTCTGCGAATTTCGAGCAAAATACTAACAAATTTCACTAAAATCGGTCCAAAATTAAGAAACTAATAGAAATTAAACTTTGACAAAACAAAAACTGTTTTTCTTATTGTTGTTGTCAACAAATCGTTTTTTATATTAATGTGACAAGCACATGAAATTCTGGGGTAATTTAATTTGCATTTTGTATGAATTACATAAGTGTAAAAGATTAAAAATTAGAAAAAGCTTACCTGAAATTTCTGCTTTATCTGAAATTAAAAAAAAAAATCTTTGTTATTATCAATAATTTGTTACAAAATGTCGTTAACTTTAAAATGGTGTTTTCTAAAGCTTTCAAAAAGCTTCGATTTAGTAAAAATTAGACTCTCCAACTTCTGTAACTTTACTGAATTTAGATTTGGGAAAGCTTTTTGGGCGAGTATTTCTTATACTTAAACAACTTATTAACCAAATTTAAAGAGTTGCTCAAAATATGTTAAAGTATTCCAAGAAATATTCAATTCGTTACTAAGTTCAAGAAAAGTTACGAGTTGCTCAATTTACATTTAGGTCAAATATTAAAAACATGTGTCGATAATGTTCCAAATATAAAACAATTTTAAGTAATTATTGAAACCTTGAAATTGCTCAAAACTAGTATTACAAATAAATTGCTCAAAATGCAGTTTTAAATAAATTATTAGGCCAGTTTTCAGGAATATTTAAAATACTGTTGCTCAATTATTAACTCAACCAGTTATTCATTATTTTATAAACAAAATTTTGAGCAACTATATATAAAAGTCTGTTTAAAATAAAGTCCAACTTAAAATTAATGCAAAAATTATATTAATTCTGGCTGTTGATTTAGCGCAAACTAAACCAGAAATAAAATATGTACAGCTTTTGTAAATTTTATTAGAAAAGTTGCTCAATAGTTGTTTCCAAAACGCATAGTTTTGTATTACCTTACAGCAATTAATTTTTTGTTTCTGTTGTTACGTGTTGCTTGAAAATAGTTAGACAAAATATTTTGTGACTGATAAGACACCATAATAGCTCATTATTTAAGTGCTCTATTGTAAAATATTTGGCTATTACGAAAAATTATGACTTTTCAACAAAAACCGCTTTAAACTGTCTAGTAGAATAATAAAAATTATTCGGTCAACGTTTTTGTTCAAAATATATAAAAGTAGCTCAAAATTACCAAAACTAATAATAATAAAATAATATTAATTGACCTTACATTAAAATATAAAAGCTTTTTGGGTGCGGTTACATATAAAAAGTAGCTACAACAACTTCTGTATAAAAATTGTTGTTCACATGTAGCTCATAAATCAAATACCTCGAGTTTAATGAATCAAAACAAGAAATACACTATATACGAGATATAAATACTACCTGGTAATATTGGTAAAAAAAACCTATAAATATATTCACATATCGAAACTAATTAAATTTATGGTTTTGAGCTTTTGATTTTGCCATGCTATTGATGATTTTAATTAAAATCGATTTTATTTTATTGTATTTGTGTATATGTCTGCTTTTAGTAAATTACAGTACGCCAAATAAATAAAATAAAAAATTACATAGTTTCTCTATATGTACCTAATATATCATGTGTATTCGTGTGATTTCATCTGAATGTTTGGTGCTTTTCCATTTGAAATCGTTTGAATTATGGGTGGGTAATAAATTAAGTCAAATAATTTGTGATAGTTCATTTAACAGCAACACGAACGAACAATAAATAAATTCGAGTAATGTCTATTAAATTTTATTTTGTGCTTATTTGATAAATTATTGTTGTAATGCCGAAGCTAATTTGAAAGCTTTGTACAGTATTAATAGGCAGTTAGCTTAATTTTCCAAAACACATTGAAATGATATAGCGGTAGTGATATTTGAATTAAATAAACGTAAAAAATAAGCTTTAAATAAACAAAAGCTTTTATTGTTTTACCAAAACCTTTAAAGCAGCCAACTTCATCATCTCAAGGCTCTGAACAAACCAAAATTGCATGCATTGTAGCATGGATTGAATCAATTATAATTGTAGCGTTTCGCCTTTCAAGTCAGGTGCTTAAAAACTATAATTGCAGGAAGACCAAATTATTTAATACTTTGTTTAAATTAAAAACTTGAAAACAACGAGCTTTTGAAAGCTTTTTGCACAATATGGTGTAAATCATTGATCTAAACATAAATTAAAGTAAACTAATCAATAAGAACCTCTGCTAGGCAGCACCGAGTTCCCTTTCCAAAGCGTATATATTATTTCCATTAGTTTAAAAAGCTTATTTTGGATTAACAAACCATTAGATTGTAAATTAGGTTTAAAATCGCAAGGGTTTTCCATTTGCTAATAAAAGCTTTAAGTGCAGTAACATCAAAATTTGACCTATAGGGCACATTTTGTCGGTTTTCGACCTAAGTGATTGCTTAATAGTTTATAGTTTATTGCCTAACTAGAAACAAGCAACGTGCTTTTTAAAGCTTTGCACATAAATGTAAAGTTTTTAAACTGGACATAAATTGAAATAAATTAATCTGAAACTTTAAATGGAACTTCAGAGCTAAGTGCAGGAGATCAAATTTAAGCATATTTTGAAATTTTTTTATCTAATTGACATTTTATTGGGAACCTAGGGACATCCAACGAACTTCTGAAAGTTTACACATAAAGCAGTACAAAAAGAAGCGTTGAGTATAGAAAGAAGTTATGAAACTAAGTGTTTGCTTCATAAATTAGGTTATTGCGAAGCTATAGAGAAAATCAATGAGCTTTTAGAATTTTTAGTCATAAAATTGAATAAAGCTTTAATATGTACTGAAACTGAAGTAAACTAATCCAAAACTTTAAATAAAGTTTAATAAAAATATTGAGAAATTTCCTCAAAAACAGGAATCGCCAAGTATTCGATGAATTATGATTTAATTTAATTGGGCCTACAAAGTGTGATATAAATTATTTTATAGTTTTTCTACAACTTAATAAGAGCTTTACCTTTCTAAAAAAAAAAGCTTTAAGCGAAGGAAAATAAAATATCATCAACGTCATATTTTGCTGTCCTTGGAGATAATTATTGCTTAATAATTTTGTTTATTGAGTAACTAGAAACAATCAACGAGCTTTTGAAAAAGCTTAAGGCATAAAATGGTATAAGGTTTTAATCAGACATAAACTAAAACTAAGCGAAAACAATCAATTCAAATTTAGGGAAATATTAAAGAATTTCTGCAAAAAAAGAATTTCGACTTTCTTTCCAAAGCTCTTTATTTTCAATAGAAATTAACAAGATTAACTCAATTTTTGAAAACAAAAAAAATTTGCATTGCACTTACAAAGAATGATTTAAATCAATTGGAAGATATTTAAAATTTAAGAAGCTTTAAGTGCAGGAAAATCAAACTGTATCAAACAGCAAAATTTTGCTTTTTCTGGGTCTAAGTGATTGCCGAATTAATTAGGTGATTGCAAAGCTAGAGAGAATCATTGAGCTTTTGAAAATTGTAGGTTTAAAATTGAATAAAGTTTTAATGAGCAGAGAAACTAAAATAAACTAATCCAAAACTATAAATTATGTTTAAGGAAATATTGAAAAATAGTTTCCTTTACAAAGCTTTTTATTTCCATTAGAAATCGTCAAATTTTCTTTGAATTATCAATTAATTTATTTAGAGTTATAAGGTATGATTTTAATTAGTTTTAAGTTTTTCTAGTATTTAATAAGAGCTTTCAACTTTTTAAACAGCTTTAAATGAAGAAAGATCAAATTGTATAAAAGGAATATTTTAGCGGCTCTAGAATATAACGGATTGCTTAATAATTTAGTTTATTTAGAAACAAGAAACAATCAACGAGCTTTCTAAAGCCTTACCCATAAAGCATTATAAAGTTATAAATCTGGTCAGAAGATTTAAATTACTATCAATAGCATTTAGGAAAATGTTTAAAAACGTCCGCAAAGAGAGCTTATAGCTCAATTGCAAAGCTCATTTGAGCAAATAAGAGCTTTGACATACTTTATTAAAGCCTTAAGTGCAGGAATTTAAACTTTATTAAGCGCGCAAGGTTTCAACTTAATTGATTGCCTCATAATTCAGAATACTGCGTAATAGGAAAAACACAATGGCTTTTAAAAGCTTTGCATATAAATTGTGTAAAGTTATTAATCTGGATATAAGTGTAGGTCTTAATGTAAATCTAGAAAAATTTTCGTGTATTTTTAATATTTTTAATTTAAATACGTCCTCAAATTTTACGTTGAGCTTTTCATTTTTGGAAACAAAACAAAATTTCGTGGTGTTTACACAACACTTATTAAATCAAGAAGAACTGTGAAGTACCTGAATGTACAGAATAATCAAATTTAATGCCCGCCTATTTTAACGGCTGTTTAAATCTAACGAATTGCTTAACACTTTCGCCCTTTAAAAAAACAGATTCAACGAGCTTTTATATTATTTAAGCATAAAAACCGTTAAAGTAATTAGTCTGAACAGAAACTAAAGTAAACTAATTCAAAAACTATTAATTTGGGGTAAATATTAAATTACTTCTGCACAAACAGCTTTAATTCCTCAAAGCTCTTTTTTGTGATTTGGAAGTACCAGGCCTATTATTTAAAACAAAATAAGATGCATTACACTAACAAAATACGATTTAAATCAATTGGCAGCTATTTAAAATGTAATAAGAGCTTTCTCACTTAATAATAAAAGCTTTTAGTACAGACAAATCAAACTTTATTAACGAGATATTTTAGCGGCTTTTGGAAATAATTTATCGCTTAATAATTTAATTCGTATAAATTTAGGGATTCAAGTAAACAGAGCCAAATGTTTGTAACCCTTAAATTTTAATTTAAAAATTGTACTTAATTCTTATACAAACTTCATATGCAAGAAACTGGAAAGCATTCACAGCTTTAAGTTTAAATTTGGTCCGTGTCACCCTACTATTAAAAGCTAAACTGCTTCAAAGCTCATTATTTCTACAAAATTAAAAATAGAACACCTGAAAAAGCTCAGAACAATTACTTTACTATGTTACACATTACAACACATTTTTCCGTTTAATTTCCCGGAGTAACATGAACTTTTGAGCTAAACAAAAAAGTTGTTTTGTACTTGTTGTACTTGTTGTAGTTTCTATTCGCTTTGTAATGTTTTTATTTTGCAAAATGATAAATTTAACATAATTTTTACATCTCCCGCGACCCTCATTCTCCCCCCCCCCCCATTTTGTGTTTTTTTGTTATGTTTTTTAAACACAACATATTTATTTACATTTTATAAAAGCTCCATTGTTTTATGTGCTTTTCGTGTATTTTCTCTGAGTGTGCGATATTTATATTTATTTACAGAGACACAAAATGCAAAGTGGATTATAAATGAAATTTATAATTTTTCATCATAATGCACACATAAGTATGCATACGAGTAATATATTGTACGTGAAAGAGATATATTACGATGCTGGATATGCTACTGACAACAACAATAACAACAACATCAACTATAAATCAGCATAAAATATGCATAATGAATGGATGTAACTAAGGTGGAACTTTATATACATACATAGTTGTGTAACGAAATAATGTATATATAAAAAAGCTCTATAAATAAATGATGTCGGGGATTTTAGTACTCCCCATACACAAAAAAAAAGTTACAAGCTCTAACCTAAATTTAATTAATTACAATCAAACTGTGTTTGTGTTTATGCAAATAGTATGCATATGAAATTCGTTTCTATACCTCACTCCCCCACAATATTTCGTTCTAAATTATCCACTCAATTTAGTTTCTTGTGTCGAGTGCTTAAAGAGGTTTTTTTGTATTTTATTTGATTTTGTTTTATGTTGGTAAATTAATTTTTAGCTTTTCTGTGGGTTTCAGTATACAAAAAAAAAAAATTGTGGAATATAAATTGAAGAAGCTTAATACAAAAAGAAAATCATTTATATACATAATGTGATTTGAAAGAAGTCGGGTGTATGTTTCTGTGGATAAGGTTAAAACTTTACCCTTTTTCAATGCGTGCACGGACAAATGACAATTTTTTAATTAAACTTATCATTATTCTAATTTATTTGCTTTAATTAAGAAAAAAGTTCCGTCTTTTGTCTGTTTGTAAAACATCGGGATGTGGAAGAGAAAATTTAATTTTTCTTAATTTATCCAAGATAAATCACAAACATTGAGATAGGCATGAAAGCACCAAAAATAAAACAACCGAAAAAAATTGTATGAGGTTGGGCGGTGGGGAAAAAGAAATCTGTGGATTAATTATAAAAAACAATACATTGTGTTCATGGCAGTCACACCAAAGATTATTGGGATTGTTTTAAAGATGAAATACGAGCCACCAAGTAAATTTTAATTCTAAGCTACCTGGAAGCTACCTTAAATCAGCAAAATCTAGTTTTGCCTTGAAAGCTCCATTCGAATTCAATTTATTTTGGTGAGTTTTTAATTAAGTAAAATTGTATTACCTTTTTGAAAATAAAGCGCTTCTAATTATGTCAAAATAAATAGATTTAAAAGCGTTCGAAAAGCTACATTAAAATATGCGTGAAAATTACTTATTTTTCAACTTTAGGAGCTTATTGCCCTACTAAAAAAATAGACTTGAATTTGAATATTTTAAAAAGCTCTTCCATTTTCTAGAAAAAGCTTTAGTTAAAAATTATGTTTCAAGCGAGATACGCAGATTACATTTTTATTAATAAACTACTGCTTAGAGCTAGTACTTTTAGCCTTAATTAAAATTACAATGAATACACTTTTGAGCTTTTAATAAAAATATGTCATGGCGATAAAACACCTATTTGTGTAAGAGCTGTATCAAAGAATATTCTAATCGCAAAACATTGTAAAACTTACTTCAAAATCAAAAGTTTTAGTTAATACTATGCGGCAAAAGCTCCAACTACAGCTAATAATATTTTCTCAAATGTTAAAGCTACAAATTAAGTTTGCTTAAGCTATTAACTAATCACTGTTGCTAATGAAGCTATAATGTTTTCTAGTTCAAAATACTACAAAAGTTATTTTTACGCCCGCCAATTAGAGGGCCAAAATAAACTTGGAGCTTTAAAGAATTTAAAATGATTGAAAAATATTTGATCCAGAAAATTATTTGGGTCATGCACGTAATTTTAAAATTAAATTGAACGCCTTAAAATAATAACAATATAGAAAAAAATAAATGGCTACCTTGTATCGGTGTCAACTAGAATTCCATTTGGGAATGACATCAATAATCACTGTATTGAGTTTTTAATTATTTCACTTTTTATAAGTATTAATTGTCACACTATCACTAAAAACTTATCACTTTACAAAATTATTTATACAATTATTTTAATATACACAGGTCCTGTCGATAAAAATTTTGACTTACTACTAAATGTCAATAAAATTCTTCATTGTTGTCGATTTGATTTTTTTATTTCAAACTGTATGGCAAATGTATAAATAAAAAACAACATTTAGGCTATTACTACTTCAAAATGAAAAGTAAAGCTACTGCGAATTAAAAAATGTTCTCACTTACATATATTAGACTATAAAATAATGGTAATGCTTTCGCTTCTATGGGCGCAAAAATTAAAAATGTAAGGGGTAGTGTCTATAGCAGTGATCAGGAATACGTGGCACGTGTGCCAAACTTGGCACGTTTAGAAATTTGTACGGCACCCCAAAAAATATTTGAGTTCGACGTTTCTTGCAGTTATCGACGTTTTTAGAGTTTTGATAAAGTCCAAATATTGCTCGAAAGAAAACTACTAGGTGAAAAAAATCGAGGGATTTTAGAACTTCGGGGGTTGTTTTATGACATTTTTATTGTTCTGGTCCCTCCTCTGGGTTTTTAAAGATCTAATCAAAATAGCAAAGAAATGCGATTATCCTACCATAAAATGTATAATCTAGGATTGATAATACTAGTTTTCCCTTTACTTATGGATAATGGAATAAATAAATTAATTTATTGACCAAAATGGGATATGGAACAAAAAACAGATTACCTGACTTAGTACAGGTTTGTTGATTATTTAAATCACCGTTGGTTAATGATTTCCTGCCTGCGACTGAATGTAATTACTATGGTTGGTGATTCACTTACGCACTGGTTGGAAAAAACCGTTGGTAGATGATTCAAATTAATCCAAATAAATTGATACGTTGGACCGCATCCAGCTAATAACACTGATTGCTTACAACCACTGGTTGTAACGATGATAATACCTACATAGGTTTGTGAATCGGCACACAAGCAATCCAATAAAACTGATGTGTTGGGCCGCATCCATTTATTTTACCAGCCAGCTGACAATACCTGAACTAAATCTCGTCGAGAATATTTATTTAAGCACACGAAAATATATTGCACACAGAATGTGTTTTCTACATTTTAGAATCAAAAGCATATTATTGTATTATTGAGTTTATTGTATTGGCATAGTAACAACCAGTGAGTAATGAATATAATCCACGACTACTTAATCAACTCGAGAGAAATTAAGACATTATTTTAAATTGAACGCCTTCCACAAGCTTATTAATCTCATTAATTACGTTTAAAGCACATTTAGTATAAATAATTTAAAACCAATTTACTATTAGCGAGCACCAATTTATTGTTAGTAAGTTAATTAACGTTTAAAGTTTGAAAGCCCAAAAAGCATATTTGATTATTTAGGTAAAAAAAAAAATGAAAAGATGATTGAGAGCTTTTATTAAAAATCTTAGATCAGAAAATTAGTTTTTTGACTTTCCATTAAATAAAAATTTATTTGACATTGAAAGCTTCCTTTAATTTAAATTTTGATCAATAATATGGCTGACAAAAATTTTGAAATATCAAATTCTGATATCAAATTCTGATAATAACTTATCGAACATATTCTGTCATAAAAATACAAATTCTGGAATAAATATCAATAACTCCAATTCTGATGTTACAAAATTAATTTCTGCCACGACTTATCGAATTCTAATATATTTTATCGAATACTGATATGATTATCGGTATGATATTTCGAATTTTGACATCCATACTCAAGCGCTTACATGAATTATTGAATTTTCTGGCATCATAAGTCAAACGCTGAAGAAATTTATCGAATTTTGATATGAGATATGGAATTCTTTGATATAGTATCTCAAGACTTCAGAATTTTTATTTCAGAGTATGACATGATATATCCAATTCTGACATCTCGAATTTTGAGATGATGTATCGAATTCTGAAGTCATGAGATGATATATCAAATTCTGATAAGACTTTTCGAATCCTGATAAAATATGTCGAATTTTGACTGAATATGTCCAATATGGAAAATGATAAAATATCAATGCGACATATAAAATTTGAGTTGTGATATCGAATTCTAAAACCAAAAATTGAAATTCTGATATAACCTAACGAATTTTGGCATGGTTTCCGGAATTCTAGAGGCTTTGTGACAGATTTATCAAATTGTGAAAACCTTTAAAATTTTGGAATGACATTACGAATTCTAATGTTTGAATTTGGATATAAATAACTCAAATTCTGGCTTGACATATTCGAATTCTGTCATCATTTACATAATTTTGGCATAATACCGTAGACAGGCACAAAATTGATCACGATTTTCATTTATCCCGATGGTCAAAAATCGCGTTCTGAAAACGAAATAATTCTGTTTTTGTGAAAATCCTGTAATGCCAGACAGGCAAAAATCCTTTAATAATCTATAATTCGTGATTATTCATTTTGTGTCTGCCTACTGTATAAGATATACAATTCTGACATTATAAATTCATATTCTGACATGTTATATCGAATTTTAACATCGTATGTAGAATTCTGACACCAAAAATTCAAATTTTGATTTCAGACATATTGAGTTTAGACAGCATTAACTCTAATTTTTGACAGGACAAATCGAATTCGGATATGACATATCGAATTCTAAAATTATTTATTGAGACGGTACGTCAAAATTCTGACATGATATACCGAACTGCATACTACATCAGAACATTACATATCGAATTCTGATATGATTTATCAAGTTTTGGCATGATATATCGAACTCTGACATCATATATTCAAATCCGATAACCAAAATGTAAATTCTGACATGATGTATCAAATTCAGACGTGACACCTATATAAAATTCTGACATCATATATTCAAATTCTAACACGACATACCGAATTCTGGCTTGATATCATGATATATCGAATTTTGACATCTGATATTTAATTTATGACATGACGTATCGAATTCTGACATGAAGTAGACATCATAAATACAATTTCTGATATTACATATCTCTATGGTCAAAAGGTGAAACAGCTTATTTCAAATTTCATAATTTTTTTAAAGAGTTAGAAAGTTGAATATTATATTCATTTTTTACTTTGGCCGACTAGTGAGGGTAGAGGAGAGATAGAAAACAGACTAAATCGACTTAAGCTGTTTTGCCGTTTGATAACAGATCTAATTCTGACATAAAGTATAATGATGAGATATCGAATTTTGACATCAAAGATTTAAATTTTGATAAGACATCGAATTCGCTTATGAATTTTCGAATCCTGCTGCTGCTATAAAGTATCTATTGTTGGCATGAAAAATTCAAATGTTGACGTTACATATTGAATTTTGACATGATATTTCGATTTATAACATATTTTATTTTATTTTGGTATGATGTATCGAATTCTAACATGATGTACCAAATTCTAATATCAAAAGCTCAAATTCGGATATGCCATATCAAATTCAGACATAATATATCGAGTTTTGACATCATAAATACAAATTCTGATATTGCAAATTTAACTTTATCGGTTTCTGACATGATGGAAGGAAGGAAGGAAAAAATAAGGAAAAGAAATCGTCTGGCGAAAAAATCATCGCAGTCATTTTACGATTGAAATTACACGTTCCAAAATGACATAATAATGAATAAATGAATTAAGGTGAAGTTAAGGCATGTAGTCAATTAGGATATATGTAACTTGGTTAATTCTTACTCGATTTGGATGAAATCCAACGTGTGCGAGGGAATGTAAGATGGAACTTGGATAATTCTTAACCGATTTGGGACAAATTCGACGTGTGCGATATAAATGCGATTCTCATATGAATTTAGATGAAGTTCTGGAATATGGCCAATAAGGATGAAACTTGAATATTTTTTAGCTGATTGTAATAAACTTAGACGATAATTATAAGAAGTTCTGAACTATATAAGTTCTGATCATTTTGAATGAAATTTGGCTGTTTCTTTACCGATTTTCATGAAAAATAACGCAGGTACGGAGGAAATTGGATTAACTAAAATAAACAAATAAATTAAAATGTTTTAATTGGTATCAAAATTATTTTATTAGCATAAGTGGTTATACACTGCAGAGAAAAAAATTGTTTATAGAGTTCAGGACTGAGCCCTGTTCGATCTTTTTGAAAAGCTCCGTCCATCTATTTTGATGTGGAGAAACAGTTTTTTAAACAAATCGTTCAACCGATCAATTTTTTGAAATTTTTTCGAATTTTTCTTATGTTAAAAAAAAACTTGATAATCGAGAAAAACAAAAGCTCCTTTTCAAACACCTTATAAAATCAAGCTTTTCAGTACTTTAATTTGGATTGTGGCAAAATTCAATAAAAAATTATTATTTTTAAAAGCTGCAACTTGCTTCTTCGAAAACCAACCAACTGAGCGTTTTTGAAATTTAATTAAAATGTTTCCAATTTATCTATGACTTAGTTAGCTGTAACATATGCAAGCTTTCAGTTTTTATTGCACATGTGCTTTCAAAATTAAAAGCCGTGAAATGTTATATCACATACTAATAGTTTCACTAGAAAATCGCATGCGGATTGGTAATACCATTAGGAAAATTATAACTTAAACTATATATTGATTTAGAGTAAGAACAAGCAAGGGTCGAAAGCTTCAGAAGTAAAAAACTGGAGACAATAGTTGGATTAGCAATAATTTACAGCTTCCAAAGTTTTGCCATTGACTATGTATATAACAGTCGAAAATCTAAATTCTTTTTAATCTCATCATGAAATCCCTGAGCTATGTCGAAAAAACGTTGAGCTTTTACTATTTTAGATAAGTCTTCAGGTCCTTAGACTTAAGCAATTTCAATCATTTCCGGAATATTATAGTCGAAAGAAATTGCTAAGCAATCTGTTAGCTACCCCGGTTAGGCAAAAGCTTAATTTGCAGCCAAGAAGATCGAAATAACTTTGGACTAAATTACGAGTTTGAGTTTTTCAAAAGTAGCAAAATTTGGCTTGTAAAGTCGACATTACAAAATACAATTATTTCAGGGCTAAATATAATTTAGAAGCGTAAAGCTTTTAAGTGACAAAATGTTCTTTGGTGTTTTTTATACCTTTTACCTAGTGACACTATGACTTGTATTTGCACGCACCGCACCGTTAGATCAATATATATTGTCAAACTTTTATGCTTTAAAAATTTTAAATAAATACTTTAGAAAATTAAAAATTAACTTAAAGCTTTAACGTTAAATTTTATTTAAATTATTTGAATAGATCGTACATTTCATAAAATTATGATTTGGATTTAGTGTTGCTGAAGTTGAACGCTTCTCATCGTAAAAAATTGAAGCCGCCTTGAAAGCTAATAAAAAATTAGAGAAAGCTCATTAAATTAATAACAATGAAAGTCAATTCGGTATAAATAACTTCAATTTATTGCATGAATTAAAAAGCTTTCCGAAAGCATTTACGAATTCCTAGAGTTAGTTACTAATTTAAGTAAAATTTAAACGAATAAATTAAAAATTTATTGTGTAGAGCTTTTACCAAAACGCTTCTTAATGGTAAAACAGAAATTTATTGAATTGGTCTAAAAATGTTGTTATACCACTTTAAAACGTTTTGAATACAATTTAATGTGACACCGGCTTTCTTAAGATTTAGTTTAAGCTTGAGCTTTTAAGCTACCCATCCAGCCAGCCAGAACAAAATCAATTTTCCTGTAAAAATTATTTCTTATTGAGCTCCTGTAAACGTGTTAGTGTTGAAAGCTTTAAAAAAAATTTTTAACTCTCTTCGAATAAGTTGAAAGTTCGAGATAATTGATTACAAAAATTTCTAAATTTAAAGCTATTTTAATTTTGACCAGTGAAAAGTGTACAATTAATTTTAATTCACAAAACTGTAAAGCTCAATTATTTTAAAGCTTCCAGAGGTTTTAACAATATATTGAATAGTTGTCGAATAGATAAATGCAATCAAAATTGTTTAGTTCGAAAGCTTTGTATTAATTGTAATGCTAAATGATAAAGCTTTCGAGAATTTATTTCATTCAACTTTGCAAATGTTGTAAAGCTTTCCAGTCTATGCTCCAAACAGTATATTGTGAAAATAGCGTCAATAGCACGCAACAGGTAATCCATTATGGAAATCAGCAAGCTTCGGGAACCAACAGCATTACACAGCGCTAAATATATTTTATTGGTATGTACAAAATGTAAGATCCAAAAAAGAATTTTAGTTAAAGACTATTCATGCTCAATCGACGGGGTAACATAATCACAACACACATTCCTAAAAGTATTGATCCAATGAACGTTGAACTTTTCAATTTATTTTTTTTTTTTAATTTATTTATTTTTCTTTATGGTGAACAAGAATTTTCGTTTTTATATGTTTGCACAATCTGAGAGTGGGGGAGTGGATTAAAAAAACATCGTATTCAGTTTAGAAACGGAATTTCCCATGAAAATACAAAAAATAAAAATAAAAACATTTGTGAAAAATGGAAAATTGATTTTCTTTCTAAACTAATTTCGACTTGGTTGTACTTACGCTTACATGGGAATTACCAAAGTACTAATGTTGCACTCATCAGCAATACATAAATTATTTACAATGCGGCTGATTATAAAGCTTATTAAATTTTATGTCAGATTATGCTTATCAAATTATGGAAATGAAGCTTTTCATAATTAAAATCTGAAGAGAATTATATATAACAGGTTAAACAAACTGAGCGAAATAAATCGTTTTGTAGATTAGAGAGAATATTTGGTCCTAGTTGGTATCAAAGTCTAAACATCATAATTAATTAAAATTTAGTACAAGAGAAAGCTCCGATATGTCTTTGGTCTAAAATTGAGGAAATGTTGCTTAATATAATAATAAAACTAAAGAATTGCTTAGTAAATTTGGCAAAGCTTTCAAAGCTCTAATAATGCAAATCAAAAATCTTAATACCACACAGAGTGTGAAACAATTTCTTAACCATAACATCCTTTTTTATTACAAATGTACACATGTTAAATATTTAAAAGCTCATATATATTTTGGGTTCACCGCGCGCGTATGCAACATCCGGGGCCAAAAATTACCCTACTAATCTATTTTAAATACAATTAAAAAAAATTATGTTGTTATTGTTGTTGGAATTCACATTTTATTTTTCTCACCATTTGGTTGAATTATTAAAATTATAATTAAATTCAACAACACGAAGAAAATAGAGTGGGTTGAGGGGGGAATGCTACAAGAAGAAAAACGGAAAACAAAATACAATTATTTTTTTTTTTGTAAATTATAATTATAATGAAAATTGAATCACGGATGGTTGGTGATGATATTAAAGAGATGGGTGGAAGCATCATGTACACAAATTTAGTAATAATATTATTGTTGGGTATACGATAGCGGTGACGGCGACGAGTGTACAGAGATGGAAAATTGGAAATATAATTTTTTTTAATTAATTTTATTTTATTTTTTTTATTATTCCAAATTTACAAAAACAAAATACTAAAATAATAAAAGTTTTCTTGTGCTAACCGCACACAAAATGTAAACACACAACTGTGTGTCGAATAAAATTTGCTTTTTTTATTATTTTAATTTTAATTTTTGGTTTTATAAATTAAGTGATGAAAATTTTCATCTAATTCTTTTGGATGAAACATGATTATGACTTTGTCTTTTCATGTATACGATTTATATATTAAAAAAACTTAATCAACATATTTTTAGAAACATTTGTACTTATGCTTAAAATTTGATTAATACATTTTATTTAAATTATGTCGTATCACTTTAAAAGCTCAAACGTTAAAGAGAATAATTAATGTATGTATGTTTTTATGTTTGTGGCGGGCTAATTAAAATACTTTTCAGTAACATATCCGTATGTATTAATTAATTTATCAAAGTTTATAATACACAAGCGGATCATATATGAAACAATTACAATTTCGTGGCTCTCTTCCAAACATAGTTCCCCTCATCAATGATTCATTCAACGGTAGGGAAAACAAAAAAAAAAACGGAAAAATCGATGGGCAAATATAATTCCACAAAAAAAATTATGATAGCCTGCGGGAATCATTTAATTTTTATTAGTTTGCTACATTGAATCATTCCGCATGGAATACGGTCATAAACTATTCAATGGTGAAAATTTCAGTTTGTTTCATATAAAAAATTCATATGAGATCATTAAAGATGTTGAATGCACAAATGAACTAATTTATATGACACTAAGGATTTACACGCAAAAAGCTTATAAATATTATATTTAATTTACAGTAAATACAGGAGCTTTCACTTAGATAGCTGTTAACATTTTAATTTGTAGGTTGCAACATGTGCATTGTTAAGCTAGTAAATTGGTATCCAAAGATATAGAGAGTTTATAACAAGTGATATAGAAAGCTTTTAGTTTAAAAATATAAATCAAATTTTCCACAACATGCAAATGGTAAATATTTCAAGAGCTTTCAGTGCTTTTAGTAAAAATATTAAAAATGACATTTATCTAAGATTTTAAACTTTTAAATACAAAAAGAGCATTCCTTTGTCACTTTAGCCTAGCACACTGTTACTCGCAACGGTAAACGCTTTAAGCTAAAGAGCTTTAAGCTTTTACAATTATTTAGTAAATTAATTTTTTTGAAAATTTCATGTTTTCAGAGGAATGTTACGATTTCTATTAATTTAGTTGGAACGAGAGCTTTTATTTTTTATTAGACATCTTAAGTTTTTATTTTAAAAAAATCACGTCGATAAGTGTAATCTTCCAACTTTTAAAACGTTTCTAAAATCTAGAAAGAAGCTCTGATATTAAGAACTTTCACCATTAGTGTAAGCATACCAACATCAAAAGAACTTTAAAAAACTGTTAATTATGTTAATTGTCTTGCAAATTCGGTAAAAAGTTCAAATTCAATTTTCTCTAATTTTTGTAATAAAAGCTTTCTGAAACTCAATAATATTTAGGGCGGTTTAGGTGGCATTTGTCTATCAAAAAATATTTTAAACCACCAAAAATAGAAAATGAGCTTTTTGACCAATTTTTATTAATGAAGTAAGCTAATTTGTTCGCTGACTGTTACGACATATTTTGTAACTAAACTATATTTTTCTACAGCTTAGGTATTTAATCATAACTTGTTACAGGCTTGATAAATTTTCAAATACTGCCAAAATTGATTGTTAGAATTATTTAAACGAATTAATTTTATAATAAAAGCTTTTAAGCGTATAATTTATAAAATATACTAGAAAATTTAATAGAGCTTTTATTGCATACTAATTGAAAAATAAATAAATTTAAAATTAGAAACCAGAAATTTAAGCTTTTAAAATATTACTCTGTACTTATAAGCGATAATAAGATTTTGATTAAAAAATTTTTGATTCCACCAAATCCAATTTACAATTTTCATGAAAAATTTGTAAAAGCTCTATAATTAAATATGTTTATTGAAAGCCTGGAAGTATTTTTCAAAATGTTCAAGTTAAAACTTTCACATGCCTTTATAACTTACGAGAGTAAGACACATCACATCATTTGTCTAGAATTTTAACTAGACAAATGTTGGTGAGGTGTGTTACTGTCGTAAGTTAGAAAAACATGTAAACGCTTAAAGTTTATGTTTTTATAAATCTTTCAAAAACTAAGCTTTTATTTAGGTGGAAAACATAAAAATATTTCACTTAAAGGTATTGGAGGGTAATCAAAACTACCAAAGACATATGACGCAAACAAAAGCTTACAAATCGTCACATTATGTCTAAAATGTAAATTTCTCCTCCACAAAATTGTGAACTATTACGTCCAAAGTTCCCGAAGTTAGTTTTTTGGGCAAAAAAAATTAAAAGTTGTATGAAATAAAATTTAAAATTAAATGTTAAAGCGTTAGAACATAAGTACAAATTTTAAATTTGGTGCTTCAATCATGCTTTTTACTTAAATTTTTATTTTCAAGCATAATTCACAAAAATATCGGAAAACTTTCTTACTCTCTGTCATAGCTTTACTTTGAAAAATTAAAAGTTCGTTTAATTATAAAACTTTTTAAAATGAGCCAAATTTTAGAAAGCTTCTGATTGGTTAAAAAGTCCTTAAATTTTAATAGCAGAACTTTATAAAAAATCAAAAATTTCCGATAAGCATTAAAGTTATTGAAAGCTGGTCACAAGTTACCTAAATTTTGTGTTAATCAGTAAACTTTAAAACCCAAGCAACCTTTTGAATAGTTTCTAAAACAAGGCAAGAATTACATATTAAAACTTTGTAATTAAACCATTTTTAACAATTAATATTTCAAAAATCTGTTTTTTGGTCCCATTTTTAAGTTTCGAAAAGCTCGTACACATCCTCACCTGGCGAGCACTTAATCGTTTTAATTAAATGTAGATTGTTGCAAAGCATCTAAAGCTTAAACTACGAATAATTGTTACTCGTGTCGATCAGTAGTCGAATGCTTTCGATCAGGTAAACTCATGCCAATCCTTTCGACCAGGCATGAGTTTAAATAAATTGTCTATTAAAATTCAGGAGCCTCGCAAATCAAAAGCTCAACAACTTTCTGACGCTCACCTAAATTATTATACATTTTATGGACAGGAAGAACAAACTAAAGCTTATAGCCGAACTTCAAAGTAACATAATGGCAAAGTTGTTGGGTAAGCTCCCAAAACTGTTTTAAAGCTTTTAATTTTGAAGACCAATATTTACTGTAAGTTCAATGTCTACCAAATATAAAAGCTTATTTGTAAATGGGCTTTGAATATTTTGTTTTGGATTAGGATATTGACACAAGTAAAAGCTTCCAAAGCATTAGTATTCACGAATGAAGTTTCAAATTTGTGTAATAAAAGCTTTCTGAAATTCAATAATATTTAGGTTGGTTTTAGAGGCATTTGTCTATGAGAAAATTTTGAACCACTAGAAACTTGGCTTAATTTTGTTCGCTAACTGGTTGCGACTACTTTTGTTTCATAAAATTAATATTTTTGCAATGATTTAAATGATATCTAATAACCAAACCATATTTTGCTAAAGATTAGATATTGACTCATAACTTCTGGCAAGCTTGATTGATTTAATTTTAAAGCGTACAGTTTGTATATTTTATGAAATATTGAGACAAGTGGCTGTGAGTGTTTCCTGGGCGAATAATTTTACGACTTGTAAAACATGAGAAGCCCGAGAAAAAAATTTAGTTTTAAAACGCTGTATAATTTAAAATAATGTACTCACCAGAAAATTTAACAGAGCTTTGCATATTAATTGAAAAATAAAGCAATCTGAAATTAAATCGTTCCAAATCTAAGCTTTTAATTAGCTAGAAAACCAATTTACTAATAATGACTTAACCACGTAGAATTAAACTAAAATTTTAATTTGAAAACTACGTATAACAAACTTAACAAAAAAAGGGTTTTTCCAATATTTTATTAAATGGTGAAATCCTTCACTAGACTTTCTCATAAAAGCATTTCTCTAAAAGGCATTCGAACGTAATTAAATTTACTACAATACCTATGACGCAAAATAACTATACTTATAAATCGTGACATTATGGAATAAAATATAAATTTATACTCTGGAAAATTTCGAACTATTACGTTGAAAGCTCTCGGAGTTGGTCATAAGGGCAAAAAAGAATTAAAATTTTATGAAATAAACGTTAAAATTAAATGTTAAAGCGTTAGTACAAGTACTAAAAAAATGTGCTTCAATTATGCTTTTTATTTAACAAAAATGTTGCAAAGCTTTCCCAAGAAATAACTTTTAATTATAAAACTTTTTTAAATGAGCTAAATTTTAAAAAGCTTCTGATTACTTAAAAAATTTTAAATTCGTATAACCAAGCTGCATTCAAAATAAAAAAAATTGCAATTACCATTTTCTATAAAGTCATTTAAAGCTCGTCATAAGGTACTAAACTTTGTGTTAATCAGTAAACTTTAAAACCCAGGCGACCTTTGGAGTAGGTTCTAAAACAAGGAAAACATTTGGATATATAGACAATTAAATCTTTTTAATCAAACAATTAATTTTTCAAAGCTCATAGAAAATATAATTTTTTCTTGAGCCAACATTTCGTCCCTTTATTAAATTCTAAAAGCTTGCGTCCACACTCAACTAGTGGTTTGAACTTAATTTAAATGCAATTTTAAAAGCTTGTAATAAAGCATCAAAAGCTTAAACAAACAAAAATTGTTACTTATGTCACAGGAAACATTTTACACAAAAGCTTTCAATCAACTTTCAATGAAACTCACGTTAAAATAGATTGTATATTAAGTTTTGGGAGCCTCGCAAATCAAAAGCTCAATAATACTGACACTCAATTAAATTATTACAAATTTTATGGAAATCCAAACTTTTAAGCAAACCAAATGGTTTAATCTGGATATATGTACATATAGAGATGGTTTAAAAGCAAGCTCCCTTAAAGCTTTTAATTTTGAAAGACAATATTTGCGAACAAAACCAGTGTTCAAGTTAGGTAAACGATGCGACGTATTGCATAAATCAAAAATTGTTTTTGAATACTTTCGATTCTCTCAGAATGCATGTGATAGCAGGGATTTCATATCATTGAGGTATATTCCGGTGTGTGCCTGATATAAGTAACATAGGGCTATTTCAATGTTACAAGGTCACAAAATTTCCTCCCATTACGCGTATTGAAACCCAATAAGGAATACCTTCTGGTTATAGTGTAGTCCACATGCTTATTAAATGTAAGGTTGCACGAAAAGACTAACGCCAAGATCATGAAATACATCAAGTTCGTCTTGCGAATATGCAGTGTCACTTAAAGAATTAATTGTAGCATACATTTTTAAGTCGTCAGCATACAATAGACACTTACAAGTCACTTGAAACACTGAACAACATCGTTAATAAATACAATGAACAGTAAAGGTTCCTTGAGGAACACCAAAAGGCATGACAAATTCGAAGGAATGGATCTGTGAAGTACTCACACAATGTTGTCTTGATGTGAGATAAGTGAGATAAATTTTACTAACGAGTCAAAAAGTTTAGGTATAACCGAGAGAATTGAGATACCTCTGTATGATGTAATATCACTCTTTCTATCAGATTTAAATACAGGAGCTACAAACGATTTTTCCAAATATCGGAAACACCTCCTTTGAAAGGCTCTCATTAAACAAATAATGTAATGGTACAGACAAAGAAAGCGCACACTTATTCAAAATCTATGATGCGATACCCTCAGGACTTGCACCAGCAGTGATATCTGAACATTCCAGGCAAATCATAATTTCTGGGAATTGGATTGTAGGATATGAATTATGGCGACCATCAATGATACCTGAAAAGCTAGATATATCAGAGATATCAATAGAAGCCTGAAAAAAATTTGCAAACGCGGCACATATTATGAGGACCTGAGAATGAAACATTATTGCATGACATAATCCTCGGATAGCCACGCGATTTTCTCTTTTGATTTATAAATGAAAAAATCCGTTTCGGATTAATCAAAATTTCACTTTCGATCTGTAAAACATACACTTTGTAGAGAAAATCGTTGAGGTACTTAAACTCTTCGTATGAATCACGATATCTAGATTTGTCGCTAATATCCCCAGAACGCTTATAATTCTTAAACGCTCAATCTCTCAAACTCTCTAATGAATGCTCTGGCAAGTCATATAAGTGGTTGAAGGAATTTTCTGAAATTGACTGGATCAACGCCGATTGTGAACTAAATGAAATTGATACGACTAACGTCACGGCCAGTTGGTATAAGCACTCGACACTCAATCTTATCCTCAGAGATTACCAGCTTACACTTAACAATTTCCGTAATGCAGCCGGTTCAGTGGTGTTAGCGAATTTTGAGGCATAAATAAACTTCCTATCCAGAACAGCTTTGATAGTATCATTGATATCGTTGCAAGAGCTAACAATAAATTCAGCTTGCGGGGGGTTGAATTACAGCGCACCCACAGGCTCAACAGGGATGATTGGCGTATAATGACGCAGAACTTTTTCCATTTCTCCGTAGATGTTCTTAACTGAACTGCATGATTATTTAATCATAACTTGTTGCTGGCTTGATGAATTTCCTAATAATGCCAAATTATGGTTGTAAAAAATATTTAAAAGGATTAAGTTTAACACGAAAGCTTTGATTTTAAAACGTATAATTTGTAAAATTTATTAAATAATGGGAAAAGATTTTGCGAGCATTTGCTGGGGGAATAATTTTATGATTTGTAAAACATGAGCAGCCTGAGACAAAAATTTAGTTTTTGAAACGTTGATTTAACAGAGCTTTTATTGCTTATTAATTGAAAAAAAAAAACAAACCTGAAATTAAATATAACCAGACATTTGTTGTGAGAAGAGTATTTTTTATGTTATAAAAGCTTTTGAAATATTAATCTTTACCAATAAGCTCTAATGAGATCGTTGAATAACTAACTTTTGATCTTACGAAAACCAATTTAATTTAATTAAAAATGTGAATCACAAAATTAAACAATTTTCATGAAAAATTTGTAAAAGCTTGATAAATAAAAAATGAATGAAAAGTTTAACTTCAAACTTTTACATGGTTTTTATAACTCATGAGGGTAAGACACATTACCACCATTTGTCTAGAAGGAAAAGCTTGAAGTTAAATTGTTTTATAAATATTTCCAAAACTAAGCTTTTATTTAGTTAGAAAACGCTTAATGTCTTAAGCACGTGGACCATAATGTTGTAATTAAGCTAAAAGTTGTATTTGAAAACTATGTGAAACGAGCTTTACAAAACAAAAGCTTTCCAACATTATTCACAACATTTCACTAGTCTTTTTCATAAAAGCATTTCAATAAACGGTATTCGAAGTTAATTTAATTTACTACAAATCCTGTGACGCAAAAGTTTACAAATTGTGACATTATTGCCAAAAACGTAAATTTCTACTCTGGAAAATTCTGAACTATAACTTTGAAAGCGCTCCCGGAGTTGGTTTTGAGAGTAAACAAAAATCAAAAATTTTGTGAAATAAACGTTAAAATTAAATGTTAAAGCTTTACCACAAATCAAAACAAGACGTAAATTCAGAAATAACTTTAAATTATAAAACTTTTAAAATGAGCTAAATTTCAAAAAGCTTCAAAAATCCTTAAATTTCCGATTAGCATTTCATTCTTTTAAGTCACTAAAAGCTCGTCACAAGTTACCTAAACTTTGTGTTAATCAGTAAACTTTAAAACACAGGCAACATTTGGATATATAGACAATTAAAACTTTCTAATCACAACATTTTTAACAATTAATTGTTCAAAAGCTAATAAAAACATAATTTTTTCTTGACCTTTTTTTAAATTTCTAAAAGCTTGTTTATACAATCAACTAGTGGTCTGAATCACTTTCATTTAAATTCGGTCTAAAAGCTTGAGGCAAATTTCAGGAGCCTCGCAAAACAGAAACTCAATAAATTACTGATGCTCACTTAAATTAATTTAAATTCGATGGAAAGATGTGGCTTAATTTGATTATATATACAGAGAAGCTACACAAGATTCCAAAACTTCCTTAAAGCTTTAAATGTTTAAGGCCAATATTTTCTGTTAGTGCAACGCCAACCAAATATTAAATCTGTTTAGTAAAATTGTAAACTTTTAGATTAAGAAATTAATTAAATAAATTATTAATACTAATTAAATATTGAAACAAGTTCAAGCTTACATAGCATTAGTATTAATTGACGATAAATTTCCCGATATCCACTAA